>VWPW01018750.1:0-12720 GCA_013389825.1 Crypturellus undulatus
CCCAAGACAAAGGCCAGAGGAACCAGACTTCCTCAGCCTTTGCCATCTGGAGATTTCTTTTGTTCTAAAAGTCTGAAGCTAAATAGCTCTTCCCTTTGCCCACTAAAACATTCCCCTCTTAAAAACAGCCCATAAGCAAGTGTGCAGTGCAAGGGGCTCCCACAGTCTCTGGAGCCAGCTCCTGTCTCTTCCTTTGAGGTAGGTTCAGGTGTCCCCACGGAGGGACGGTGGTTGCCTAGTCACATCACCAGGGCAGTGTCGGAGAGGCAGCCGGCAGATTTCTGGCCGGCTTCACCAGTGCACTTGTCGAGGGGTAAACTCAGCGCGCGGCGGCGCCTCGGGCTTCCTGGGGTCTCCTCATCCTCTCCTGAAGGGAGGAGTTTGCTGCAGGAGTAAGAGACAGTAAAAAGGATCAGAGGGCACATGGAGCAACACTCACCTGTGGTACCATCACACACGGGCTCAGCAAACAGGGCTGTCTGGCTTCTTACACCACCCCCATTCCCAGGTAGCACCAAATCACCCTCACAGATACCCAAGATAAGGGGACATTTCGGATGAGATGCTGACCTCTCTGCATCCTGTCCCAGACACAAGAGTCTGGCATGAGCCCCACTTACTGCTGGGCCACATGAGAGCCCACAGAGGTGCTAACAGGCGCCCCTGGGGAATATCTTGTCTGCACATCTTGCCCAAGACAGCTGCTCTCCAAACTGCACCAAGCTCAGCCGTTCTCCCTCCAGCCTCACTCCCACCAGTGCCAGACATACAACACCAAGGAAAGACGTCAGTTCTTCAGACACTTGCCTATCCAGAGGCTCAGACCCCATAAATCAACCTGCTCCTCTTCTTCTAAACACCTGCTTCCCTCGGCACCCGTTCTCTCAACACCAGTCCCAAAGCTGCAGCACCAACGTCACACATCAGTGCAAACTCACCCCAGGCTCTCCAGTTCCAGCTTGCTGAAGCCATTTGACAGAGAGATGCTTTTCTGGAGGAATACATACTTCAGCAGTGACCACTGCGGGAGGAAAGAAAGACAATCAAGTGGCTACCCAAGTTGCTGACATGTAGCAAAAACCCTCACTCTGCTCTACTCCAAGCAGGCTGGGCTCTGCTATAGGCTGCCCAAGGGCTCTTGCACTTAAACAGTCCTCACACCAGCAGGCATTGTCACTGCCACCAGTCTGCTCCCAGAATAGCAGTCTTTATTTCTGTTTTAAGGCACAGAAGTGACGGAGGTTGTTCCCTCACCGAGGGAAATATAGGGCAGATCAGACTGTAAATCTTTGGGTGTGCTGGGTGCAGCCTCAGATACATCAGATGCAAAGTATTTGCAGATCTGATTTACTTCACACTAGAAGGAGATAGAGAAGTCCCTGTGTGCCAGGGCCCCCAGGGAAGAACTGCACAAACACAGGTAGGACAGGAGTCACAGGGGATAAAACAAGCACATTAGCACATCTGAATCCCAACAGCACAGAGCTACAGGCTGTCCCTGCCTGCCCCCGAGGCAGGAACTCCCCAGGATTGTGGGGCATCTGGCAACAGGAAGCTTGTGCTTCCCAATCCTTCTCTTGCCAGAGTTGAGAGCAGGCAGAGATCAACCTCTCTCTAGCTCACCCACAGCCCAACTCACCATGTGGCCAAAATTTGTTCCTGTTCCAGTGTGGTATCCTTTGTCACACCAGTTCCTCAATATCTGCAGACCTGGAGAGTAACAAAACAGACAAGAAACAAAAATGAAGGACAATGCCTGAAGAGAGCCAAGTCCTCCAAGTCTAGAGCACACAAAAACACTGCACAAAAAGGAACTGACCATGCAGCATGTGCCATGACTTAACTGCTTGAAACCGCTGGGCCCCAGCGAACACAAGGTAAATTCAGGGCATTCACCTTTTGTACAAGTAAACACCACCAAACGTCAGCATGTGATCTGCCGCGGCCTCCCTCTTGCTCCCAAAAGCCGCCGTGCTGCGCGGCAGGCTCAGCTACACCGGGAAACTGGGGCAACACAGGATTTGCCAATTTAGACCAGACTGTCTGTCCCCTTGAGCCTGATGCCTGCCAACAGCAGCAGCTGATTTGGGCTGCACTGAAGGAATTTTCTGCAGTGCAAATGTAGAGCAGCTGTGCTGCCATCGGCTTCCCTCCCCCAGGAGAACGGCATGGGCACCCCGGGACCATCCCTCGAGATGGTCTCCACACAAGGACATGCTGCTCCAGAGCACACGGAGGTCCCTTTGAGGCACAGCCATGTGTCCAGCTGCACGGAAAAGGCTCCATTTCCAAGACCTGTTCCACCTCCGGCCAGCTGTCTCCAGTGCAACAGAGTTCCCTGCCACTTACTAACGAGGCAACTTTGAGAAACAGAGGACTGCTGCCTTGCCTTTTTCTTCTGAAAAATCCCTAAAGCCACAACACAAGTTAAGTTGCCTGCAGATTCAAGAGCCAGCAAAGCAAGGGCCAGGAACTTAATGCTCTCCAGCTGGAGTTACTGTGGTTTTGCTATATGATACTAACCCTGGCTAAAGGAGGAATCCTTGTTGTCCAGTCAAACTGTTCCTCTTTGACCTTTCAGCAAGCCCCAGAGCCTTGGAAAGAAAACCACGTCTTGGTGGCCCGGGGTAGCACGCTAGCCCTACACGAGCTCTGGACAGCTGACAGCGTTCTGCACTTTGCTAGCCAGGGAGAAACAGCAACTTTATGGAACATATGTGAAAGGAAAGTGCGCAGAGGATTAGGTTTTGCTCGGAGATGAAGACAGCACCAGGTTGGAGCAATTCTATTTTGCAGGCTAGAGCACTGAATGAGGCTTCCAGTGTTAGCAGCAAAGCTTAGGGCAGCACTTCAGTGAGAATGTTGACAAGATCTTTCCTCCAGCTGACAGGAGAGGATCCAGCAAAGGTATTAGCGAGAGGAAGGACAGACACGCACTGACAGTGCAGCTGGACAGGGCTATGAGGTTACTATCTCTCTATGAGAGACTGTTACTAACCCCTTTCATATTTACTTAAACAGCAGTGAGAGGTGATAAAAGCATTTTTCCCCACCCTGCTTTAAGGTCAGACTATGGGCCAGCTCAGCAGAGAGTCACTTCTCTCAAAAACCTTTCCAGCTAGATCAGATGTGTAGAGAGCCTCACGCTACACACTCTATTTTCAAGCTCTCTTACATCTCACATTAGACCTCTGCTAGTTCTTTCTTGCAAAAGAGCCTCTCCAGCTATTTTAGAGACAATCCTGAGCAAGAAGAAATTGGTCTGGCCCAGTTAAAATACTTGCTAAAATACTGTTCCTACTGAATCAGAAGTGTCCAGCAAAGTGATGGCTGCATTCCTACTGCTTTAAGAAAATCTTCCTTTCTCCTTTGGGTACTTAGAAACCTTTCCATAGACTGGAAGGCAACAGGAGACTAGGCAATAGGGCAGATTTTCTCTTCACTTCACAAAATACCTTCCAGGAACTTGAAATGACTTGAACATTTTCTCCCTTTAAAGAGGGCGGATATATGCAGTAAGGGCCACATTTACAGGTTCAAGGCAGAATCCAGTATGCTTCAGATGGAGACAAGAAAATCCTAGGACACCTGCACCTGCAGCGCGGGTGCCGAGTACACAGGGCAGTCAGCACCTGCAATCAACTCAGAAAAAGTTTCTCCTCGCATGTAAAGCGGTTTGGGAACAGAACACATTTTGGAAACCTAGTCTAGGTCAGCACAATTCACAAGTCTCCTAGGAGCGAGGGCAGACAGTCTGGCCCAGGTGACCGTGCCAGGCTCTCAGTTACCTTTGTGTTTGTTCAAGTAGTATTTGAGCTCCCACTGGATGGCCAGGATGTTGAAATACCGAGGCTGTTCAAAGAAGGGCAGATACCGCGTGGAGATGTGCGTGGGGAACACCCGCTCAAACTGCCCGCGCCGGGAATACTCGTCCTCTGTCTCCACGAGGATGCGGACATCATCCGGGGTCAGGACGTCCAGCACAGAAGAATAAAAATCCTGCAGATAAGAGCATCCCAGGATCAGAAGTGCACTATGTTCTGACGATTCCCCTTTGACCCTTTGCAGTCTCCAAACCCCTTCAGGCAGAGACGTTCAAGCGCCTGGGATCTTTGGGACACAGGCAACACAGGGAAAATAGAGAAATTTAGGCTCCATGGTGACATCCAGGCTGCAAAAAGCTCTCATGACGCTCAGCTCTACAGCCCTACCTCTTACTGCCAGCTTACACACAAAACAAGTGTCCCTGCTACCTTGCACAGAGCAAGTTGGTAAATGCTATGAGTGCTGCACAGCATCATACGGAGAAACAGGCAGTGCTCATGTCCTGTTTGGGGACCAGTGGGAAATGTGTCCCTCAGCATGGCTCTGCTTCAAAGCAAAGAGAAGTCAGAGCTGCAGCAATTTAAGCAAATCTGTCTTATTTCTGACCATGTGGCTTGAAACCCACCGGAGTCCAAATGGTCCCCATCATCTGGCTGTCCCAAAAGTGGGATACGATCTGAAAAGCAGCAAGGAATACACACGTGGGACCAGCTGGGACAGTGGCTTAGCAGGATGGATGGTGCAATTAGCAGAGGAGATGGTATCTTACCTGATCGGGTTCCTTCCGTGTCAAGTAATAAGCTTTCTTGATCTTCTCTGCTGTGAAGAGCTCAGAGGCCGACTTGGACTTCTCCTTCACAGCACTGCCCAGACTGAGGACATAAGATCCAGTATATTATTTATACAGACAGTGAAGAGTCCTGCCATGGCAGAGCTGTTTTCAGCAACTTCTATGCGAGCATTGATGCCTCAGGAAGATGCTAAGGAACAGACCTCTCTCTCCATAGATCTTGTTAATTCTGAGGTCAGTAAAGCACCTGCAGCCTCAGCAAAGCAAGCTGGAAGGATGCAGACAGGGGAAGAGACAGGGCCCTACCAGCCCCTCACCAGGGCATTATAACATCCCTTCATCCAAAAGGGGACATCTCACACTCAGGAAGGAGGCAGACAGGCCAGAGACACCATGATCAACACGGAGCACTTCAAACCTCGTAGGATTTACATTCCCCGCTGGAACACAGCTTTCTAAATCTAAACACAGGCCTAGATTCCATAGAGGAAAGAGAGATCTGCTAGATCAAAAACTTCTCGACACAGCCAAGAACTCAAATTCAGCTCCAGATGCTGCAGGAAATTCTGGCCAACATGAACACTGAGGCAACAGAGACCTTGCAGCTGTGCCTGGGTGGACAGAGCTCAGGAATGAGACAAATGAGTAAGTAAAAAATCACGCTGGCTGCAAGACAGACTGTGCACACCCAAGGGTCTGCAGTCTCTGGCACCCACAGTCCTACGTAAGGATCAAGGAGCTCTGTCCTTTGCAAATTAACAGCTGCTCAACTTGCTCAAGGAGGCAGCCCTGGGGGATGGGATGCGTGGATCCAGCTCCAGTACAGGCAGACTCTGTCCCCACAGAGCAGCAATGCCGCTCAGCATCGCATTAGTTCTGGTGGGAGGAAGGTGGCACGACGTGACTAACTGCAGTGCAAGCACGAATGGCTCTGGCCTCTCTTCCAATTATGGACTTGCAGATCTGGCACAATCCTTCTACCTTGAACAGACTGCAGGAACCAGATCCCCAGGCAGTGATGCAAGTCCCTCAGACTCACAGCTAAAATTCCACAAAACACAGGCTCCCTGCAGCACAGAAGCCAGTGTTTACTGTGTTGAAAGCAACCCTACATGAAATCCTCAAGAGCAAAAATCCCACTTTGCCCTGACAGAGATGTGGGCTGACCTGGAAGTAGAGCTGTTTTCAGTTCCTGGCCTGGAGGTTGTCTTGGGTGTGCTGGGCAGGACAAAGCCAGCAAGGTTGAGGAGGTCCCGGATCATCTGCCCCTTGATGCTCACGTCCAGAGGGGTGTTTGAGTGGAGGCTGCAGGAAAAAGGATCACAGTGGGCTGCAGTGGAGCTGCTGAGCCCCACAGAACTGAGAACACCCTGTGGATTAACACCAACTGAGTACAAAACCCAACACATCCCTTGCCTCATGATGGCCATTATAGCCATGAGATAATCAGAAAAATCCTGAAATGACTTTTTGTAGGCGGCCTCCCTACAAGAAACATTTCAGTTCTTTTCATCCTCCCAGAGAGTTACTGGAAATCAGCAAATCCATCTCCAGAGCCCCGTCTGAGATTGCAGCTCTGTGACCGATTCATGCCCATCCACCCATGCAGGTGGATGGTGCTTGCACAGGGAACCAGCATTTCAGCTCCCTGCCCTGCCTGGGAAACCAGAACTGATGCACAGGGCATTGGAGCCACTGATGGCTTTGGCTCACACCAAGAAGAAATCTGTCATCATCTGTTTGATGCATGACACACCCCTGCTTGGCTTTTTCTTTTTTCTTTTTTTAAACATACTCTTTCCTTGTTCTAACCAGAATGCGCCCAACAAAAGTTGGAGCTGTGGAAAGACGTTGCTTTTGCAGAAGGGAGGACTTTGGCTCCTGCAGTCTGCAGAAGGAGACTTCAAAACCCAAAGTCTTTCAGCACACAGTGCAAGGACATCACAGGCCAAATTCACTCCGTGGTAAAAGAAAGACCATTTTTCACCCCTCTCTAGCTCAGAGAGAGATTTCAGAGAAGGAGCTGCTTTACCTGGGGGAAATGTTGACTTCTAAAATCCAGGGCTTGAGATTTTCATCCAGCATGATATCAAACCCAAACAGCTCATGGCAACAATATGGGCGCCGCACATACATCTTCACCAGGCTGTTCACATAGGTCTCAGATCTGCAAGTCACAGGAGAGAAAAAAAAGCTTTTTTCTCCAACTGCCAGTCAGAGGCCTGCCTGTTTGCAGCACATTGCTGGTTTTGAGAGCATACGTGGCCACTTGCTGTGGGAACAGATGGTGTGAGTGACCAATGCAAGTAGTGAGAGATACTGCTGCATTGTGCAGGGATCCAGCATCACATCCCGGATCCAGCAGCACCACCTGCAGCCTCTGAACACATTCCCTGCTTCTGGAAGAATTCTCAGGCACAAGAGGAGTGGGAGACAAGCTGGACAGAGATACAGGGTACTCTGCACCCTCCCAGCCTCCCCTCTCCCACTGCAGGTAGATGCTGGAATATTTAAGGGCAAAGCAGCTTCCCAGCTGTCGATGCAGAAAAGGCTCTATCTCACACCCACGGGCCCTCAGCACTGGCAGATCAAGGCAAGCCCCACACATGTAAATCAGGCTGTCCAAAACTTCATCTAGAGCCAAGATTTTGACTCATTTCTATTTACCCCTTGAAGCTTTTGCAACATGTGCTTAAGAAACAGAATGAACAGAAAGATCTAGAGAGAAATATTGAAGCTGGGACAGGACTGGATCGTCAGAGGTGCCAGGGGAGCCAGGACTCACGCAATGATGGTTTTAATAACGATATCTTTAATCTTCTCCCAGATGGCCTCGCTATTAATTCCCTTCTGGGTCAGATAGCTCCAGAGTGCTTTGAGAGCCCTGTGAAAGAGAAAGCAAAGGAGATAGTTTTGTAGCCCCTTGCTGCACAGCACAGCTACAGGAACAAAAACAGAGGGAGTTCTGACATCGTTCTCCCCTGCCGTGAGCAAGGGTGCATCTCCCACCTTGTCCAAGAACAGTCATCCTTGGCAATCCCCAAACCCTCAACTCCTGGCTGCTGCCTTCCCCGTCCTGGCCCCTGACCTTGCAGGACCAAGCCATCAGGAACATAAATCTGTCCTAGACTTGTCCCAGCATTGGAGTATCAGGTCCCAAATTAGCACGAGCAGGGTATGTCAGCCCCAGATTTGCTCTTCCCCCGCCCTCCGTGTCCTCAGCAAACCTCCTCTTTCTGCAGGCTTTCCTCAAGAGCACTGCAAAGCAGCTCAGCAGGAATCCATCAAGGCCCCCATAAATCTTTTATCTAGAGTCATTTCACTGAGGCTCGGAAGAAGAGAGAAGATAAGAAAAATCAGGGGAAAATGATGTTGGGGGGAGTGTCTCTGCTTTTATAGGAGTTTCCCATACCACACCAAGGCTGCAGGCTGCCCTGACACTGCGCCAAGGATGCTCAGATGTTGCTCAAATGAGACCATGTGGCTAATGGCCAGGAATCCAAAGGTCACGCTTCCTGCATACAAGATGGAGTTGATTACAGCTGCTCATCTTTAACGTAGGAGTAGCCAGCTCGGATTTGCCTGGCGATACTGGAAGTTCGCACAATCCCACCCCCATGGGATTGCAGGCACCAGGGGACAGCAGACCCTTCCCAACATCTCGGTGGGGGAATAGACAACCGCACAGCAAGTCCAAGAGATCGAAACAAGCCTATTATAGCAACCCCGCTCCTGCAGCTCCCTTTGAAGGGAAGTAGCCCGGCCGCAAGCCCATAAATTGAGAACTCTATCCTACACTATTTTTAAAAGAGTTTGGATACTAGCACAGAATGAGGGCTAAGTGCCTGGGGACTGGGCCAGTCTGCGATGGACAGCAGGGAACAGAACCCCACAAGTCTGCAGCCCTCCTCTGAGGTCACTAGAAATAGCACTGCTGCTCCTCAGCACTTTGCACCATCCACACCACTAGCACACAAATCAGCAATTCTGCACCAGAATCGCTGCTTTCTCTAGCTCCATTGGAGAATCAGGAGTGAAGAGGCTCTTGTGTAGTCAGCTTACGTATTAGAACTGTCAATGGAAATTTTATTAATAAAATCAGACTCAGGTTCAACCACATTCTATCAACTCCCAACTAGGGC
Source organism: Crypturellus undulatus (assembly GCA_013389825.1). Lineage (NCBI taxonomy): Eukaryota > Metazoa > Chordata > Aves > Tinamiformes > Tinamidae > Crypturellus > Crypturellus undulatus. The sequence continues at coordinate 8,758 of VWPW01018750.1, forward strand.
AAGAGAATTAATGCACACAGATGCGAGCAGAGTTTGAATCAGACAACAGCAGGGTTGTACTCCACAGGCAGTGTGGGATGCAACCAAAGCAATAGTGGACAGGATGAGGCACAGGGCAAAGGGAAGCCAGAGTAACCCCCAGGGTGAGCCGCAGAAGCAGCAGCTTCCAGGAATGACATGGCCTGAGCTGGGAACACCAGGGCCAGAGTTGCCTGCTGATCCACTGCAGCTGTGTGTGGTAGGTGCTGGCAGGTAACCAGCACCTTCCAGCAGGTCATCAGCAGGTAAACCTGGAGGTATCACCCACAGTGGGTAGGGGGAAGGGAAGATCTTCAGTGAGCCATGGGTAGAATCTAGATTCTACTGGTGCTAATTTACACACAAGTTACTCTGCTTCCTCTGTGCCTCAGCATCCCCATGCAGGAGCAGACAAGACTGGAAGTACCTTCAACCTCTAGACAGAAGTACTGAAAGAGCAGCTGACTTAGCAGTGAGAATACAGAGTTGGCCCTGTGCCCTGAAATCCCCTACAACACCTACCATTTGTGTCCCTGACAAGCACTCTCATCCGAGTTGGACTTGTACTCTGTATTCTTCTTGTTCACACTGTAGTTGGTCAAGTGCATGAACTTGTTGCTGAGGCTCTTCATCGAGGAGGAGTACCTGCAGGAGGTGAGAGCAGCACAAGTACTCTGAGCTCAAACTAGTTGTCCCCACAAGGCAGGTAGAATTTCTGTCTCATCTAGGACCCTGCCTCTCCTTCTTGGCCACCGATAAGACTTGCTGCCTTGCAGCCATCCCCAGTGTGCCCAGAGCAGGGAGCTCCTCCACAGTTTCTCTTCCTGCTGGCCCATGGTTGACAGGACAAAGTGTGAAGCAGGCACAGAGCATGCTGCTTGGGGGCAGACACATGAGATCTCCCCTTGCTGCAGGTATTTTAAAAAGACCAACACGCCAGTGAGCAAAAGTGCTGAGAGAACTGTAAAAGCCCAAGGCAATACATTTTAAGCCAATGGCCAACACTGGGTGCTAACACATGCTAGCTTCTGGTATACCAGCTCTTACCCACTATGAAGCATAGGCAGCATATACCAGGAACTGCTTTACATTGAGCTGATCTTGCTTTAAAGAAGGTTGACAAACTAAGCATTCTCTCACCTTCCTTTCCAACACTACCACCCAGAATAGTCCCACTTATCCAACTGCCTTTTCACCAAGGAAACTAGAGCTCCATATAAGAAGTGACTGCCTGGGCCAGCAGCACAGCCCTGGGCAGCCCTCCTGCTGCCCAGCACTGCTCTCCTCACACAACCTACTTGCAGCTAGCAAAGCGAACCAATCCGTCCTTGAACAGGTAGACCCTGAGGGGATCGTAGCAAGTGACATAAACGTAGATCCTCAGGTCAAACTTGCTCCCGCCAATGAGGTAGGGTTTGTGCAGATATCTGCAAATGGAATCAGGCAGCAGGAAAGGGTTACGATGTCTCTGTGCAGGAACTTCTCTAGCCCCTACAACAGAAGGCTTTGCACAAGCAGTGAAAATTCAGAGCAGGTGAAGCCCCTTTTATGCAGTGTTTCCATGTTAAGAGATCACAGTCTAAATGAGAGAGACAGAGATTTTTTTTCCCAGGTCTGAGGCACAGAAGTTCCTCTGTAAGACTAACTGCAAAATTCAGGAACATCCAGGGCATGCAGTGTGCTACAAACTCCCAAATGGCTTGGGTCAGTGAGCAGAAAGAGATGGAAACATTCACCCAAATCACTTAATTATTCAGTCCTGACCCAAAAGCACTTCATAATTTTCAGTGAGAAAGCTTTTCACTTACACGGGAAGGAGACAAAGGAAACACAAACCAGTACAATACCCAGCCTGCCTACCACCAGGTAGTTTTTTCCTGCACTTACAAGAACTTCCCAGAAGGTATCCACTAAAATCAAAACAAGTTATTTCACTTTTCTGCAAATGGAGGAGATTATGAAAGTCTTACTTAGGAATACAAAAAACTCTTCGACCAATTTCCAGGTATATGCAGGCTGTTAACAATCCCATTCTAATTAGGATAAGAAGTCTTTGAGAATTCCCACCTCTTCCCCTACGACTTCTGCTTCCAGTGTGACTGCAGACACTGGAAAAGTCGCACTTGCCTCCAAAACTATCAAGCCCCAGAATAAAAAGCAGGGGGAGAGGGATCACAACAGAGCTGAAATTGGATGACCCGCCAGACAAAAGCTGCTCCTGTGAAGCCAGCCTAAGAGCCGCTTTGTGCGAGTCCTTTAAAGTCTGTGCAGAGAGAGCGGCTCTTTGTAACTCCAACTGCAGCTGTTGGAGCCAGACCTCTGGCTGCACCATTATGCCCACGCAAGAGAGAAATTTCCAGAAGCAAATCAGATCTTGCTGACCAGGTCTGGCCAGAGAAAGAGAGCTGAGGAGATGCCAGTCTGGCTGCCCAGACTCACCTCTGCACCAGCAGCGGTCTCTTTTTGGGGAGTTGGCTCCATTTGTGGATGACCTGGATGCCAATGCCTCTCGCTGATGCTGGCTGCGAGACACAAACAAGAGGGGGGTCACATTCTCTCTCTACAGCTGCATCAGAACAGGGGGTTGAACTCTGCTCTGCTCTTACTGGTTTCACGATCCATTTCTGGCGGCTAGCTCCCTCCTCCCACGCCTTCCGCAGGAGCTTGATGTCCTGGGGCAGGATGAAGGACTGAGGAAAGAAGTTAAATTCCCTCTTCCCATAGCGAGTCTGCATCTTCAACAGGTTGCGCCACAGACGGTCCTTTCTCCCAATTTGAAATGAACCAGGGAAGTGGTTTAGCTGGAAAGGAATAGAGATCCTGTGAGATTTCCCATACTAAGACAGGCTGGAGGCTGCTAGCTTCCAATTCCGGATGCTGCTTCAAGACTGCTCAGTTTAAAGAACCACTTCTCCAGGAAAAATGTGCATGCATGGTGCATAACAAACCTCCGGACCCTCAAATGTTCCCCAAGCATGTGCTACCTTTATGCTTTCTTTGCAGCCCAAGTCATACATCCAACCTCTGGCTCTGGCTGTACTGGTGAACTACTGCTTAGTTTTTGTAGGGAAAACTGCTTTAAACAACATTAACTGGATTTAGTTGAGCTCACAGTGAATGCAGCTTGGCCACAATCTCAGTCTACAGGAGTCTGCACGCACAGGAGGTGCCCATCTGCCAGGCTCACCTCCCAGCACAGGGGTACCAGCTGCCACGCTGTGATGGGGGCCTCTGCAAAGACAGTCTGCACAGCAGATGCCTTGCTCTGAAGAGAAGGGCACTCAAATTGTTCCCAACACGCTCCACATGCACGTGAGTCGAGTCAGCCCCAAACATTCCCTACCTTCTGGTGCTCCCTGATGGCTCGGAAGTTGGCTGATTTCATGTGGTGGCCCCAGCAGCCCAGCCAGTCATTGCTTTCTGCAGGAAAGACAGAAAAGTCTGTGATGGAACTCACTGATCCCAGCAATTCCTTCTCAACCCAGAAGCAGACCATTTCCTGGTACTGACAGAAATATGCCAGGGATCCTGGGTGGTGGAGGCACAACGCAACCACACCAGCTCCTGCCCAGGGAGCTGTCGCTGTGATCCAGCTTATCACTTGAGTCCCAGACCTGCTATTAGGGCTGCAAGGCTGCTATTATGGGTGCAAGGGAATGAGCAGGAACAGTGCCAGAAAAAATGTTTCAATCCCTCAGCAATGTCAGCAGAGCCCTCTCAACCATTGTGTCAGTTAGGCGAATGCAGCAGGTGAACAAAGCAGTGAGCTACAGTGCTCAGAGGTGTAGAACTGCAGGACTTCCTAGCACTTGCTCTGTCCTGCTGTACTGCCTCCTGCCTCCAAAGGAGGAAAGAGGAAAAAAAAAAAAAAAANCTACTGCCTCCTGCCTCCAAAGGAGAAAGGAGAAAAAAAATAATAAAAAACAACTACTGAGCAAATACACA
>VWPW01018752.1:0-41247 GCA_013389825.1 Crypturellus undulatus
CACTGTTCACAGTGTAATTCTGCATACACACAATACTGCCTAAAGACTAACTGACCTATCTCCATGTGGCTTTCCTACAGTAGAGCAAGAGAAGAAAACCAAAGCGCAAAGGCTTCAACACAACTACCCTTTCCTCATTTTACTTACATGTGATAAAAGGACAGGAATTTTTTAAGCTATTTATAGCTCACAGTACCCTATGCTTTTGAATCCTAACTAAACTCTTCTCTCTCTGCTTTTATGATCCAGTCCCATGTTCTGCCTGGAGAAGTAGAGCTACAAAGAGTACTCTGACTTCTGGCAGGGTTCCCTTTCCATTACCTTCTCCTTAAACTTCAGATTGATCCCACTGATTAAACAAATATAATTAAATATGACTCACAGATGCCTTAACATCTCTCCAATGCTCTTCCTGTATGAAAGCTACCATGCACAAACTCTAAAAATGTCAACAATTTCTCTCAAGTTTAGACTTATGCTATATTCACCTTGTTTTTTCCAGTTTTGCTCAGTATTTATATTTCAATCTCTTTCCACATCTATTATCGGCAAATGACAAACTAAGCAACCTGAGCTCCCTCACAATCAGTTCAGATTTTTTTTTTGAAAAATATGCAAGTTATTTAGAAAGACGCATTAAACATCTCTCCTGTATTGATTAAAACACTGCATATAATAGCTGTTTGTACTAGCTATTTATGTGGAACACACTCATGTTTTATTATAGAAATTGATTCTTTAAAATAATTTCATTTTATTTCCTCATTTTATTTCTTTCTTTCCTTTAGTATAAGACCAGCACTTCTAAATTTTTCCTAGTATTCCTTCCCACTTCAAAGTCTACAAAAGAAATTAGCTACTAAAAGATACCATTTCTAAACCCACATTCATTCTATCACCAATACTTAGATCTTTGCCACAATTTCTAAAGGCAAATACAAAAACTTATGGACATAAAGTTTCAAAGCCATTTTAAACCACTTCTCAGAGCAGGTAGTTCTGCATTTTCTCTACTCATTTCAGTCTATTCTTTCTTGCCCATACTTTGCACCAGCATAAATACGTTTGTGCTTTGTGATCCAAGTCATCAATCTAATCCAGGTTAAGAACTGATCAAAAACCAGATTGTTTTAAATGCCAAACAGCTCCCCACCCTAATTCTCCATTGCCTGCAAAACCAGGAAGAACAGTTTTGTTTTAGCAGCAGTGACACGTGGGTTCATAGGACAGCAAAACTTCAGCATTGCATGTATATTTTTTTGGCTGTTGAAGCAGCAGTCAACAAATCAATATATTCATGAAACACAGAATGTGCTAGAAAAATGGCATCTTTATTAAGTAGTTCCCTATCACCTTCATATTAGGTCTGCTATGAAAACAGGAGATTTTTCAGGTTGGCAGTGACAGAGAAAGATGGCCTTGCAAGGGTCAACTATAGCAAAATTGCATTCTCAACAGAAAGTAGTGGAATGTTTTTGTTTCCATCTCCATATATGATTCCACCCCATCCCCAACTTTGCCCCTATTTAAAGACTTTCCAAAGCCTCAAAAATATTAACCAAACTCATAACAGAAATACCCTTAGAAAACCAAAATGCTTCACCGAACTATGATTTCACTTGGGTATACTCAATATTTTAAAGTCCAAGAACATAGGTCATACCTGAGTAACAGCAGGGAAAGGACATCTTCTGGCAGACAGTACAGTTACACTGACAGACCAAACTCAAGACAATAAAAAAAATCCTGTGTCAGCATCACTGCAGGTGACCTCACGCTCATCACTGGAGCCAACGGTCATGGAAAGGAAAGGGGCCGTAAAGCTTCCTCACAGACACACTTCAGATACACTTAACATTTCCTACAGATGAACCTAAGTTGTGGAATTCCTCTCAACAAGCTATTTAACAAGTTTAATAGGTGTCTTCGATTTTTAACAGTAAAACAGCATTGTGGAGCCAGCTGGAGACGAGCCACTATTCACTGCCAACTTCACTTATCCAGTCTGCTTCAGAATCTACAGTTATGAACTGTATTTTGTCTTAACTGTCATTTTTTAATTTTTGCAGAGGTTTAACAGTTTAAACCACGGTCTACTACATGCAATTTTTATTACCAGCTGACAGGTCAAAGACAAAACAAACTATATTTTCTAACATTTGTCAGTTAGTTGCTAGAGCCAGTAAAATTCTGGAGATTGCCATGAAAATATGTCCAGTACTCACCAAGGATGACAGGTCTGGAAAAATTATCAGTTTGAACTGGCTTCAGAATAGCAAACTTTAGTTCTTGGAGAAAAATAAGATAGCTATGTTTTTTCTTTCTCCTGAAAACACGAACAGGGACCTGGTGTATTATCTCTTCATCTATATATATATGCAGCATGAACTATAAATCCTCAGTGTTCTGGGCTCCAAGCACATGTCCTTACAAGTGAGCTAACTTATTTTTTTGTCATCTTGTGAGATCAACTCCTAAACCATTAGCACTCCTAGAAGAATCAAGTATTTCAACTAAAAACAAACAAACAAAAGACTGTGGTGAGTTTCCCACCCACCATTTGAACTAACTTTGCAAAGGCCCAACTGAATAATTGAAGATGATGTTTTGCCTGGACAGCTTTTATTCCAAGCTTTTACAACTTAAAAGCATGCTTTCTAATTTAAGATATTTCTGTGCAATACATTAAGATGAGGAGAATATCTTTTAGATAGAACTAGAAAGGAGCAGGCTGACATTAAGGCCTTTAGAAAGCAAGATCTTTATCTAGGAAATTAGCAGAAATCATCACCATCTCCTTCTTTCCAAAGCCACATCACTGCTGATTGACAACTATGATTGCTTAAATATAGAACAGTTTTAACAGAACTCTCATGGGGACAGCAGGTACACATCTGATGCTAATCATGCGATAGATACTTAATGGATTACTGTCTTAATATTACACTTCATGAATCATAAGAACAATCCAAAATTTTTAGTTTGTTTTTTTTTGATGTATACTTTTTTCAGCTACAATAGCTAGACTGTGTCACAGCACATAGACTAAGGCATTAAAATTAATAAAGTATGTATTTTTTGTTCTATAGCTTCCTTAAGGAAATGTACAGATTAACCCATTTTCTTAAAATAAAAGTAGTAGTTTTCATCTAAAAAAAAAATAATAATAATTTTTTAATTTTTTTCCCCTTAATGTCCAGCTAGACTGCTGGGCATATCACTACATAACTTGAGAGGTAAAAGGGAACAGTGAATTTTATAGAACACTGTTAATATAGGGAATACTAGACAAAAACAGCAGTATTTCAGTTGAGCAGTTCTTGCCAGTGTCTGTCAAGTAAGGTCAGAGTTACATAGCAGAGACATGGATCATTACCCCATGTCAGATGCTCTCAGTGCCAGCAGATAGTCCTGGTACATTTATAATGTAGCTATATTGTTAATACTGAGAGACAGAAACTTCCAAATTGCAGTTTAAGCTCTTTAGTGGATTGAACTGGAGTCTGGAAATACCTCTTTCTCCTTACAATGTAAAGAAACCTTGAGCAAATAGATTCATAACTTGACTGCCTCCATAAAATGCCTAAACTTAGCTGGGATAAATGTAGGCATCAGTTACACTATGCTTTCCACTGAATTAATAATAGTATATGTATAAATGCATGTTCATGCACAGAGTTGTTCCATGACTTTTGCTTTCTCTTCCTTTGTGATTTTGTTTATCACAATTCAATGCCCTCAAGTCACAACAATTCTAAAGAAAAAAAAAAGAGATGGTATTAAAATCATTCTCCTACACATACTTTCAGAAATGTCTGCAAAAAAATAGTAACTAAAATTCAAAACTGAACTCCCCATTTCCCAAATAATAACCAGCTGTTGGAAAATAATGTTTGCCAAAAAAAGAAAAAAAAGAATTATATTAAAGACAAACAGCAAATTAAACAAAAGGAACTGTTTAAAACAAATATGCAGCAAAGAACTTCCTCTTCAATGAGAAAGGCCAACCGGATGCACCACCAGGAAGCAAAAAATTTTTCAGTAAGTGAGAGAAACAATAAAGCTAGCAATAAAAGTTATCTTGAAGATAAAAATTGGAGTGTTACTTCAGGTACCAATTTATGAGAGGATATTAAACACAATAAAACAATCCACACTTCCTTTTTTATTATTGTTTCTATAGAAAGGTTATGAGGCCTTGCAGAACAAACCACATACTCTGACTAAGCAGCGTAAGGCAGTAACAAGCATTATTGCCAAAAGAATCTGAGACAAGCAAGGCTGCATATGTTCAGAACCTTTTCAGTTTCAGCTCATATACTTCACATTCAAGATTTACAGTCCACATGCCCTTTATCTCATTTTAGTGAGTATAATACGTGTAGGGCATTCCCAAGAGAGTGAACAGCACAGGAGCTGGACACATAAAAGACAGTCACGCTAAACACTTAAAAGAATTACTGTGATCAAGTATTTGGTCGGAAATCATTACAGTTTTATCAAGCCTCTATATGTAATATATAATTTTTAGTAAAAGTTTAAACTACCTAATTTCTCCATGTTTTATACAAGCATTCTTAGAAAATACCTGATCCATCTAATCAAGGTGCGTAATAACTTGGATTAACACTTTCCATTTTATTTGAAGTGTTGGTCACTCACTCTGAAAGAGCTAAATGCCACATGGAACAGGTAATACCTAACATGCAAATTACATTCAAGAAACTGAGACTAAGGAGGTAGTTTTAATTCACAAAGATTGGTAGGAGTCACACCTACTGTATTATTTTTTTACCATAAACATTTTCTGTCCGTTTCCCCTATACAAAATCCAACTACACACAGGGATTTTAGACCACTCCTACAGAAAAATCAACACTCCTCTTTCAACCTAATAGTGGTCTAACAGGATTTTAAATTCTAGACTGGGACCAAGGAATAAAAACTAAACTTGTAGGCTTCAAAATTCCCTATTGTATCAGTTCAGCTTTGCTGGGCCATGTGTTTCACTGCTTGCTCACCCTCACCTCGAAAAAGTTTGTGTTTAAATGGACTCTCCTATATTTCATTTTGTGTCCGTTGCCTCTTGTCCTGTTTCTGCACACCACTGAGAACAGTCTGTCTCTGCCTTCTTCACACCCCCAACCGGGATTTATACACAGTGATAAGATCTCCTCCGAGCCTTCTCCTCCCTAGACTGACAGCTCCAGCTCTCTCAGCTTCTCATGTGAGAAGCTTCAATCCCTTAAACATCTCTGTGGCCCCTCACGGGACTTGCTCCCACAGGCCCATACCTCTCCAGTGCCAGCCAGCCAGATGCAGTAACACAGGTGCCAAGTAGAAAGAAAGGCTCCTCTCTATCAACCTGTTGCGACGTGTTTCCTCAAACAACCTGGGAGGCTGCTGTCCACCTTCGATGCAAGGGCACACTGCTGGCTGATGGTCAACTCGGTGCCCATGAGAACCCCCCAGGTCCTTTTCCGCAAATCTGCTTTGCAGCCAGTCACCTACCAGCCTTTGCATGTTTTATCCCACCCCAAGCTCAGGGTTTCAGGTCTCCCTTTTAGAACTACATGAAGTTTCTCTCCACCCATTTTTCTCATCTGTTGAGGGTGTTCTAAATGGGAGCATAACCACCTAGTGTCATTCTTCTCAGCTTTGCACTACCTGCAAACTTGCAGAGGGCACACTGTGCCCCACTGCTCAGGTCAGCAAAGAGGAGGTTAAATGGTACTGGACTCATACTAACCCCAGGGCTCCATCACTGGCGAGAAGTCTTGCCTTCCACAAAACTTCATACTGCTCTGCACTACACTTTGGGTGTGGTAGCTCAGCCAGTTTTCAGTACAACTCCCCTGTCCACTTTTCCAGCCTGTGTTTCATCAGTTTGTCTATGAGGATATTACGAGAGACAGTCTTGAAAGCCTTACTGAAGTCAAAATCAACTATATCTACCACTCACCCAGTTGGTCAGTTATCTCATCATAGAAGGCTACCAGATTGGTCCAGCATGACTTACACTTCACAAATCGATGCTGATAACTCCCAGTCACCTTCCTGTCCTTCATACATTTCAAAACATTTCCAAATTTAATCTCCAGAGACCAATTTGAGGTTGCTCAGCCTATAATTCCCCCAAATCTTCTTTCTTGAAGATATGAGTGACCTTAGCTTTTTTTCCAGTCCTTAGGAATCTCCTCCTAATCACTATGCTGGTTCAAAGATTGAGTTGCCTTGCAATGACACCAGCTGCATCCCATCAGGTCTCACAGATTTCACTCCCTGTTCTTAAGGGGTTTGGAGTTCTTGAAGGCAAATCTTAAAAGCGAAGGCCAAAGCAAAGGTGGCACTGAGTACCTTGTACAGGGGACCCAGTGACAAAAGAAATGGGAAGTCCCATTTGGTCCAGGGCCCATATTTTCCCTAGCCTTCCTTTTGCTATTGATGCACTTAAGAGTCCTTGTGCTGCCCTTCATATCCTTTCAAAATTTGATTCCAGGTGGGCTTTGGCTTTCCTAATCCAAATCCTGCATACTCCATATTCCTCCTGGATCTCTTTTGCTTCCATTTTATATGCTAGTTTTGCCAGGAACAACTTATTTAATCCATGTAGACCTGTTATCACCTTGCTTTGACTTCCTGTTCACTGGAATGGGTCAGTCTTGAGGTTGCGGGGGAGTAATCCTTGGGAACACAAAAACAAACTAATGAACAAGAGATCACTTAGCTCTCCTGAATACCTCTTATCTTTAATACAGCCCACCGCTAAAAATACCCTGCATACTCCAATGTACCTCACTTTTCCAAGGCTCTGGCAGTGTAACTAAGCTGCCGAAATGTTTCAGGCAAAGACAGACGGTGGATCTTCCGGAAAACTTTATGAACATTTGCATTGTGTAAATTTGCGTTACATAAATCAATTTTATCGACCAAAGGTTTATGGCAATTTCCACATAGTGGTCTTTGCCCTTTGCCATGTTAGCTGTATTTAAATAAATTAACAAAGTAATTTGAGAAGTATTTTATTATTTTAATGCTTCCTTAACTCACCAGTAATCAAGTACTTAAAATAATCTAAACCTGAAAGACACTGTTAAATTCAGAGCAAATATAACCACTATAAAATAATGACAGATTTTTTTTAAACAGATAGTAATCTTTTGCTCAATCTGCTAAACATGTTTTTCATGACAGTTAACCCGCTGACCACCACACCAAGCACTTATTTTAAAGGATTGTGAATGATAATCTCTTCATTGACATCTGATAATGTCTAGCAAGCAAGGAACTTACTGTGGCATATATCGCAAAGGAATGATAAGCTAGGTATGTTGAAACAGTTCTGGTATATTTGTGCCAAAAAAAAAAAAAAAAGTAAATCCACATTTTAGCAATTGAGCTTAAATGGCAATTCACAAAAGTTCAGCTTGTTTTTTTTAATAATAAAGTAAAAAAGTTGAACAGAACAACTCCTAAAGAGTAATTTAGCTAGAAAAGTGTACTGTTTCTGAGGAATAACCAATTATCTGCTCTGGCCATAGCACTTCAGCTTCAAATAATAGAGAAATTAAACGTCTTTAATTTGCTATTGCAAGGTAACAAATGAAAGAATAAATTTATCAGACTAATTTATATCAATGAATAAAGTGATATATAGTCACCTGTGTTTAAAATAAGTAGTTTATCTTATAGATCAGTGAAAAGTTTGTTCCAGTTAAAGCTATGATCTTTCCAAACAAGTACGAGCTTTAGAAACAAATTTTCCTGTTTTTAAAAGTGAGAAATAAAATGAAATAAATATAATTAGAAGTAAAACAGCAGCATTAATATGATTTTTACTTACTACTACCTTTTCAAAATAATTGAAAAAATAAAATACAAATCAGTAAAAATTTATATCCCAAAGTGTCTCTTTGTAAAAAATAGGGTATTTAAATTAGCATTTTTTAACTCATCTTTAGGATATCTTGAGAAGGGCTTGAACTCCACCTACTGGACAGTTACAAAAACTTTTGCTGTTTAAAGAAAAGACTGTGCTTGTGGTAAAGAATCATCATCTACATCAATATGTAATTAAATTGTACTGAACTAGCCTACATACTAGGCTGACATATATTTTTTCCACTCCTTGATGTTAGTTCTCTACACATCACGCTGAGGACACCTTATTTAATCTCCCTTGAACTCATCCCTAAACCTGGGTCTACATACAACCGTGACTTATCAATCAAAACAAGCCACAGTAATTTGCCACTGCTTTCAAAGAAGAGCATTTTTATCCTTGAAAGCAGTGCTGTTTAGGCCCATCCATGGAAAACACCTGAACTGAACTTTTGAATGGGTTTATTTCACTTAATTACAGTGTGCAGGGCACACTCATGCTCGTACCTCAATTTGGATAATATGCCAACATATGAATTCCAGACAAATATGTTCTCCTCTGAAATATTTTCCATTCCTTCCACCAAATAAGTTTTTTTTTTTTTTTTTTCTTTGAAACAAAAAGTTATTGGTGGTGGTAAAGGGGGGCAGTGGAAATTTTTAAATCATTCCTTCCCACATACTCAAACAAACAGCATGCAGATTTCACCTCTTCCACCCAAGGGCCTGTTGTTATAATACGGTTACTCACTCACAAGTCACCCCCCTCCTACCCGCCCATTTAGGAAGCTCCTTCTAGGTCAGAATTTCCTGCGCCATGACCTCCGGGTTACATTAGACCTGCCAGGATAACCAGCCTAGTGCATCACCTGTGTTCTTGCCTCTCCTTCCTCTCTCTTGCTGCTGCCACCTCACCCCATGCCACTATCCCCCCCCAAAAAGATAAATAATAAATAAAAATAAAATGCGGATCACAAACTGTTTTCTTATGCAAGATTTCTTCCCGTCTCTCCTCAGGCTCAACAGACCACACACACAGAGCCCCCAGGCAGCTCCTGTGGAAGTTGAAAACCCAGTTTCGGAGGCAGCAGCCACCACCAGCTCACGGTGCTGTCCCCAGCAGCTAGCTCTGGCTCTACGGGCTTTTTGCTGGCAACCCCAAGAAGAACTGAGGCGCAATCTACAAGCACAAGAGAGCCTGAGCTCACTCAGAGGTACTGTGTGTATGGAGACTAACAGTCCCAGCAGACAGTGACTGTGGCTGGGAAGGGGGAAAGGCAACACCACCAGGGCTCTCTTTCCAGGGAACAAGCTGCCAGGCCTAACCAAGCACAAAGGTCACCATCGCTGTTCTAACTGAATAGTTAGACTTATAAGAAAGGCCATTTTTGATCACTTTTGTTTAATTTTCCTATGTATATGTTTGGAGTCCCTCTTCTGTAAGGAATGACGTCATTCTTTTCCATTCTTTTCTTTGATTGGCCTTTAGCTCCTTTCTGAATTTGTTTATTTCTGGGATGCCCTTCTCTTCCACTTCTTCCATCTTACAAATAAAATCAACTAAAATATCACCTTGGTTTCTCTAGCTCTCAGTCTGTGTTTCGTATTGGGTTTCTCCAGCAGAAACCCAGTCTCTGCTCTCCAACAGAGCAAATACTGTCCTTTTCACTGAATGCTGCCTTAAATCAACCCAAAACCTGTCCTAGAATATTACTGCATATAGCAATTTATAGAAAGAAAAAAAAAAATCAGTTCTTTGCATAAGCCTGCTTGTCTTGCAAAAATGTATATTCAAAAAATAACTGTTCCAAGTATAAAAAACAATTCTATCACACTTTTTTTGTTAGAAAAAAATAAGTATTCTTTGCAGACTGTTTTCTTAAGTTACTCGTAGAGGTATGTCAACTATTCCCGTTTATTGCAGCAACTGACTAGTCAGGTAGTTCCCCTGAAAAGCGGAAACTACAACTTTCCTAAGTTTCCTCTCTTGGGCCTCAGATGTAATAGGGTAACAAATTAAGAAAGGGAAAAGCCTCCCAAAACTTGCATTTTAACTTTTGTGCTTGTTATGAGATCTACTAAGTAGTTTATAATTACTCTGATGAAGGACACTTTTCATTAAATTAAAAGAAAGAAAGATGTTTAGAATAAACATAAACCAGTCTGCCTTCCTACCCTAATCCACATATGTAACAGATTATTTGCTGCTGTTTAGCAAGACTGATTGTATTTTATATAGCACATTAAAAAAAGAGAAAAACACCAAGAATCACAAGAAATTGAGAATTCTTTCTGTTTACAACATATCAGAGAAAAAAAATGAAGAGGACTATGCAAAGCTTATGCCTAACACACAGTAAAAGGAATCAACATTAGTAACTACAAGCTGTAAAACAAAAGCATTTAGAGTTTTTCCACTTCCTCAAGCTTGCAAACACAATTTCTATGAATATCTTATATGCATATACGTACAAAGAGTTCACTACAAAAAGCCAGGTCTCATTTATTTCCACTGTTAAAGCGTTAACAATAAACTCTTAAGTTGTGTCTTAAAAGGATACATGCATCACACATAATCCATTTATGATGTTACTACATTAAAGATATTTATTAATAGAAAGGATTTGGCTTGGTTGGATTTTAACCTACATTTAAAAAGTTTCATAACAGCATTCAGGAATTAGAGAGCTTGGGAACACAGGGTACCCAAAACGGGGTACAGAACTGAATCACTACCTGTCCCACCATCACCTCAACAGTGCCACTGTCCGAGTGAAGAGTAAACACAGAAAAGCATATTTGGATATTTGAATGGTGAGATTACTTTACTCAGTAAGATAAAAATAAATCAACAAAACATACTGGCAATAACAACATCTACACTGTAGGTTTTAAACTTCTGAATTGTCCTCTTCCACCTTACCCAGGGCACCTATTTTTACATTTTATTGAAATTTCTTAACAGCAAGAATGTAACAGGAGTGTTCACAGAATTATCATGGAGATATGCATACCAGAGAGCTAAGTGTTATAACATCATGTATCTTTGGGGAAATAAAGCAGAGATGCTTGTACTACTGAAGCATACCAAGCAGTACAAGAGTTGCAGGGCTCTGCTTTTGGAGGGATTCCTTCCCCTCCTCCCTCCCAGAGGGAATCCAGCCAAAAAAATGAGTATGTAACTTGCACCTTCTCCCCCTGTGACTTGCTCCTTCTCAAGGTTACTTGCTGGCGAAGCAGAACAGGACGATGTCACTACCCTCCTGACGCTGCAGAAGGCTCAAGGCTCAGCACTCACCAACCAGAAGGGATGTTCAGGGTGGGTTACCTGCCTGCAGGGTGAACTGGAACCCGTGGATTCACCACACACAGCTGCCCAGCACAGTTTGCCTGCTCCCGGTACCCACACAGAAACTCACTCTTCAGCAGAAGCAGAGACCTTATCACAGATCCACAATTTAGCTGTATGGGCACAGAAGAGCTACAACATGGCTTACAGCACGGCTCACTTCACAAAATTTTAGTTACCCTTTCAGTTGGCAGATGAAATCACTTTTTCAGCCCTCTATTTCTCTCATGTTTTGTTTTAACATCCAGAAACAAGACTGAACAGAGACTTTAATCCACAGGTGCCAAGAACACAACAAGGTGCCACATGAAACAACTACAGGGCGGCTGTGGTGCTGAACCAAACAGGTGATTCAGTAACACAGAAAGAGCTTGAAGTGAAAAGAACAACTGACTGAAAAAAAAAAGATTTGAAAAGATGAATGTAACATCTAGCAAATTGCTTAATATTTTAAAAAGGATTAAAACAACATTCAGCACTTATTCAGTGTGGAAAGTGAGGCAACACCAGTACCTGCTGTTTTCTGCCAGATTTGCACCCTCCTCCTTCAGCTGCTTGCTCCTCCTCACGCAGTCTTCCACGAGAGCCTCCTTCCTCCTCTTGGCTGCGTGCACCCAGGCATCCTCCTCGTCCTCCACCTGACTGCCATCATCGGCGGCCTCTGCCTCGAACTGCTGCGAAGTGGCTTTGGAAACTTTCTCGCCGATCTTCCGCTTCCACCCGAAGGAAGCCATTTGGAGCCCTAGGGAAGAAGGACGAAAAAAAACGGGCGTTGACCGTTGGGCGGCTCCGCGCTTGAGGGCGGAGAGAAGGCCCCGAGCCCCCCGCGCGCGGCCATGGCGGCCGCAGGGCCCCGCGGGGGCCGACGCGGCCGGGGCGCGGAGGGAGGCGCGGGACGTGGCGAAGCCCCGTCCCGCGCCACCCTCCGCGTCCCGGCCGTCACGGCCCCCGCAGCCTCCCCAGCGCGGGGATCGCTACCTGCCCCGCTTCTCCTCCGCCAAGGAAAGCGCGGCCGCCCTTTCACCCCCGCGGCGGCAGGAAAGGGAGGGACGGGAAGGGGAGGGCCATGGCGCCCGCGCAGCCTTCGCTAAACGTTTCGTTAAAACGTTTTTTTTTTTTTTTTTTTTTTTTTTTTTTTNGCGACGGCCCCCGCAGCCTCCCGAGCGCGGGGATCGCTACCTGCCCCGCTTCTCCTCCGCCAAGGAAAGCGCGGCCGCCCTTTCACCCCCGCGGCGGCAGGAAAGGGAGGGACGGGAAGGGGAGGGCCATGGCGCCCGCGCAGCCTTCGCTAAACGTTTCGTTAAAACGTTTTTTTTTTTTTTTTTTTTTTTTTAAAAAAAAGAAAGAGGCAGGTAAAACTTAAAAACGCAGCAACAGACCCGTGTGTTACTGTGACGGAAGCAGGCGGTAGGAGAGAGCGCGCACACACAGTCGCAAACACCGTGGTTAAGTATTTTGTGTTTACTTAGGTTTAAGTCTTGAAAATTTAAAAAGTCATACAGTTACAAACAAGCATTTTTGCATTCAGCTTTGTCAAAAAAAAAAAAAATCAACATAGGAAGTAGGCACATCGTTGTTAGAGAACAGGACTTGATATCTTACAATGGTAATCAACGGGTCAAATAAAATTTCCAAGTCTGTATCAAACACTCATGTCAAGACATACATGAAAGTTAAACTATTGCACCACCAAGATGAAAATATATTCTTTACCTAGTGAGTTATATTGCATATGGACAACCAAATGTATCCATGTTTTTCAAATGCCACACTACAAAGGCAAGGTAATCCCAAGTACTCCAACTAGAGTAAGGTTGGGAATATGTAGTAATGAACTTGACCACTTTGCATAATTTGTCCCCTTACGGCCTTGCCAGATTTATCGGTAAAAGTTTGTTTCACTGAGTATCTGTTGGCAGATACTAACACACCTAAAAGTCTGCAAGATCCTGCAAGATCAGTAGGAAATCTAGAGAAAACANAAAGCAATTTCAACACCAAGACCCTTAAAAAGCATAAGAAAGTCGTGCAACAGACAACTGTGCCAGATTCAAATAGGCTGTCAGACACCCTTCCTCCCTCCCCACAAAGTATAAAAACTTGAGCTCAATCAGAAAATTTTTGGCCATCAAAACTGATTTATCATACCCATAAAATTTACTTTATTTAAAACTACGCATACAGTACATGTCTGCCAGAAACTTGTTTCTCCTCTAGCTACCAAAACATGGTTGCCTGAAACCACAAGAGGGCCAAAGAAGTATATAAAAACTAAAAGCTATTTGCACCTTGACACCTTGCATTTGTCATCAGCAGGACAAATTTGCAAACCAGGAGAAGATATCACCTAAGTATTTAGTCTAACACATACAAGAGACAGCTTTGGTGATCCCATACCAATTTTAAATGAGGAATTACTGCAATAAAAAAATCTGTGCGTTTGTTATGTTTGTACAAGTGCAATATTCAACAACTTCAAAACAAAGGGAAACAAAAGAATAATCACAATGATTTATTCAGTACATCAGAGGCAATTCTTAGACTAAAAAAAAAAAAAAAAAAGACATAAGTAGAATTTGCAGTTGGTCCCTCACGTTAACATCTTAGTATCAGAAGTATACCCCAAGCTTTATTTAAAGGAAAGCTTTCCACCTCAAGAAACAGTAATATAACCTTGCAACAGGGACCATATGCAACATTAGTTAAGCACAGGGGCCTGAAGTCTTAACTTTTACCTAGGTGCTAGAAAGACCACTCAATTGCCCAGTTCAGAACACAGTTATAGCATTCTCTGGGGCTTAAACACTTTCTTCAGATTCTTTAAGTGTTCTTAACAGATGAACTTCTGGACTGAAATCAGCTGCCCCGGATTAAACTGTTCTTACAATCTGAAGCTAGCACTTAGTCATGGATAAAGTCTCCAGCTCACTGAAGTCATTGGCAAAAATCCCCATCCATTTTAAAAACTCAAGTTTCACTCTATGTTAATGCCTGCAATTCCAGTCTGTAAATGTGAGAACAGTCTCTGGGCAGGTCCATTTTGAAAACAACACTTGTTCTTAGAAGTAAGACTAAGCATCTTTTGTTGCATATACTCTAATGTTTACATCTATTACTGCTAGATGACAAAAGTAACTGCAGATAATATACATCCAATTTTAGAAAATATTAAATGTTTTGGTGCAAGTACTAGCTATGATTTTAACAGTTGAGGATCTTTTTTTTTTTTCTGAAGCACTGCTGACATTTGTCACCAGTAATTGCGGTCCACTCTTGAAAATATTCTAAATATTAGCACTCAATTATTTGTCATGATCAATTTTGAGCAATCAACTGACCAGATGTACTATTGTGTTTTTATTTAAATGGCAAAATTTGCTATAAAGGTGGCTTGGAAAAGCCTGACCTGTATGTGTGTAGTTTCAACTGCAAAGTGAACTCTATACAGTATATGCTGTGTCAACTTGTGATATAAACAGCTGTGTTGGGAGAGTATTAACATTTATTTAAGAATCTGTTGATTTTAGATTCTGGAATAGCACGGATGCTCTTAGGCTGTGCTATCTGCTACATGCACACAGTTCTGAAGAACAAGACCCTAAGCAAGCAGTAGCGGTGGGGAGCTGATTGGCTAATATCACACAAAGATAAGGTGGGTTCAGTCCACACTGATCAGAAGCTTGTGGACAGGTCTCCACCCCTGTTTCACCCCTGGGGCACCAAGTCATCCTTGCATGAGCTCCTTGTCACCACTGCAGCCTCAACTGTTCTGCTTACAGCCCACAGAATTTCATCCTTAAGTGCTTCCAGAACACGTACATGCATTAAGACATTTCAACTGGTTGGATTTGCAAGCATATACATTTGATCAAACCTATCAGTTACTAAAATAGTAAGTTACAAACATACTAATCTTTACTGTCAAAGGAGGGAGTATCAGTTTTAACACATTACTGTTAAGAAATAATTGATAGTTCTGATCAACTGAGGCGCAATTGTAGATGGTGACCAACAAGACATCTTTCAGTCATTTAACTAGTAAGTGTACATTTACTTACAGTGCATCAGATGTATGCATCATCAGCAAGGAAGTCTTTGTGACTTAAATATTCTATGAAGCCTAATGTGCACTCAATAAAATGTTACTAACATTGCCCAACGGGCACATGATTTCCTGTACCTGTATTAAGTTACTGAACAGTAGACAATCAGAATTCCCTCCAGCGTCACACTACACCTAACTGCCCAGAATCAGTTCGGTCCCTGTGCAAATCGCATTTTGTGGCTAGTTTCTTCAGCGCCTTAATTTAATTTGATTATAACTGGAAGCATTTGACTATGATTTAGGCATGCTTATTGCTGTTAAAGAAATAAGCCCATCTTCAGAATTATTGTGCAAGTATTTTAATAAGATTTGCACACATCTCAAAAAATTCTATTGTATGACTCCCTGGTCTTGGAGTTAAATCAGCTGTAGAAGAGTCAAGCGAAGAGGTCACTGATGAGGTAAGGGATGTATCTGCTGATTTTCCTTGGGCATCAGGATCTGAATCCTTTTGACAGGATCTATAGTTGCTCACAGAACCTGATCTCTGTGGAGTTGCAGTCCCAGACTTTGCTTCAGTAATTTCATCTGTGCGAAAAAGGAGGTAAATGAGTTATCAATATCAGATCAGGAACAGCAAACATCTTTCTCATCTAGGTCTGTTTAATCTTTGAGTATGCAAGAAGCTTTGGTAAACTCTATGCAGTTACTTCAGAAGAGCTCAGTATATAGTCAACAGCACTGAAGCACCAAGTTATTCCTATTCCTAAATTACCTGTATTCCTAAATTACCGTAGCATAAGTCATCTCTTACACAAGCTATCCCCATGTTCACAGTACCTCTAAACTATGTTCCAGGGTTATTTGACCTAGTTCAGCCCAGCACAACTTGACATTGTTACATACTAATTTAAGACGCTAATTTTTCAACTGCTTTAATAGTTCACTTAATCCATCTTTAAGGTTAATCTTATGATACTATCCCTCCTCACAATTATATAATATATAGTTAAGTAACAGTTCAAACACTCTGCAGATGCTTTGTCACCATTCAACTTATCCTTCACTTTTGGAAGGATTTTCCCTTAATATGTTGCACATTTGGGCTGCAGGGACTTAAGTTTCCATAAAATAGAAGTATTTCCTCTTTTTAAAGCAGTAAAATTCTGCAGATTTACTTCTACCCTTGCTTTAAATGCTGAACATTGGTTTGACACACTCTTGGCAGTAAAAATGGTATATCCAGGAGAAACTAGTTAGCACACGGAGGGAGTGCCCTTTCACAGGGCTCAAAGGTGCTTCTAACTACCATTAGACCAGGGGAACGCAGAACAGTTAGCTACAGCAGAGGAAAGAATCACGAGTCTGCTTCGCTTTTGGAAGTTGGATGTCAAATTCGCATCCTTGGGTTGCATTTCTGCAAGAGGTGAAGCTATGACTGCAGCAGGCTGCCTTTCCTCAGCTCCATGGCTCTACACATTCCTCTTCCCTCTACCAGGGCTGACACTCATCCCACTCAGCAGCAAGCCATGTCAGGAGAGTGATTAGCCCCACTATCAAGTACCACAGGATCTAAGCAAGCTCTCCAGTGTTATCGGAAGGGATGAGGCAAGGACAGCACTGCCAAGTCAGATAATTCTAAGCTGTCAAACACACCCTTAGCTGTCCTATATTGTAATCCAGACACACTCCAGTAAACCCTTCTCCTATGCCCTGTGTTTCTCTAGGCATGTTATGAACACTAGCAGTTCAACACTAATTGTTGTTCTTCTATTATACTCTTGTTATTGGCTGCCTATATTACCTCCTCCATTCCTCTCCATCCGAGTTCGCAGTTCAGTTACATGATGTACATGGGTCTCAGCCCACAAAGTTAGAGGTTATTCTACAGGTTAAGCCACTTGCTTTCAAGAATTCAATTACTACAAGTGGATAATTATTGCCTCAAGTTTTGCCTATGACAGCACTAGATACAAAATACACAACTTAACATCTAGGCATGAAAATCTGATTTCAGCTTTATCTTTACCAGAAGGAATACTCACCCACTTACCTTGGATATAAATCAATGTTCAAATCCAGGGACAAGGCCCAACAAGTACTTTTGGCTCATCTAAATCTAGGCTCTCAAACCTGTCTCCGTTTGCACCAGTAGATTAGTGCTGGTGCGTACAGCACTCAGTATAGCCTAAAAGCTGTTATTTTTAAATGGATGAACCAGCTAACCATGTGGGTTCATATACAACAGACAAGGAGAGAAGCAAGTAAAATACCAACTCGGATTTAGATCAGCTTAGACTGATAGAGGGAAGCATTTCTATCCAAGTGAATTAAAACATGCAATGGAAATAATTTAAAGTGTATACCACTCCAGTAAGTTATCTAGTCTTCACATACCATCAATGCTACGGAAGTCCAGCAAGTACGTCCTACTGTCCACCTGATACAACTGTAGACTCATCTTAGAATATGCACTTGTCACTGGATTCTTCCTTCGAACACGCAAATAGTATGGATTTACAACCTAGTACAGAAGAGATTTGAGTGAATTTCTACTAAAGCTTCTCTGGGACGAAAAAAGAAAAAAAAAAAAAAAAAAAAAAAAAAGACTACATGGGTTTTTCTCCTCATTTCAACTCACTGGTTACAAATAGGTGATTTCTATCTGTCTTCTGTTGAAATATTACTGTGTTGGAGGGGAGGGGGACCACACATGCCCCCATCAAAAAGATCAGAAAAGCAAGACTTTTTCTACCAGCATAAACTGCAATCAAAAGCTCTGTGTACCCATAAGTACCTCAGATTTTTCATAGAGAAGCATCAGAGAATATAAATTTCCAGATTTCTAGGCTATCTATGTAACTGAGTTAACTGCTGTCGGTTGCAAAGATCCCTTATTCCCTTACCTTCCATTCATAATCCAATTGTTTAATTGCTCGACAAACTTCAGCCATGATATCATTTGGTCGACTCTGGCTCCGTATTCCTAAATGCCACTTGGCTCTTCTCACACCTTGATGCTTTGATTTCTGTGGATTCAGTTCATCAAGAGTGTGACGAGGACGTGGTGCTTCAGCTACCAAGAATGGCACTCTTTCAGGATGAGGGCGGGACAGATGGTGATCATCAAGAAAAGAATCTGGTGGGCTTGTAGCCAAGTAAAAGTCTTTGGCCTCGTTCATTATTCTTCTGTTATCTATAATGAGGTGATAAGCAACTGCTAGGGGGTCCTGATGATTTCGGCTGTATAGACAGCTTAACACTTCATCTTCAGTGCATTCAAACTTCTCACATACTTCTTTTAAGGCTTCATCATCAATCATGGTTGAACTATATGATGGGTCTTCAGGAAACAGGTATTTGGGAAGGTCCTGCTTAAACCATTCATGTTCCCTAGATTCAAAAACAGGAGACTTAAATGCATGTTCACAGTAAGCATTTTTAGAATTGCATTCCTTTGAAAAGGAGTCCAACTTTTCAAGTAGAATATATATTTTTAGTTTGTACAAAGATAGGTGTCAATAACACATTAAACCATGTACTTCGCCCTGAAATTATTTAAAGATTCTTCTATTTCACTTCCACTGGAAGTGAATCCATTGGATGGATCACTTCCATTCTTCCTATTCACAGATGAAAACAGCTAAATGTTAAAGCCACTGGCAGTTCCTGGTTTAGGGGAGAGAAAAAAAAAAAAAAAAAAAAAAAATTCTCCTCCTCCACCTCATTAGAAGAGGTTTCAAGACATTTGCCAGGAGAGATGATTGGGGGGGAGGAGGGAGGCGAGGGGAAGGAGGGAGGGAACCCACACATATTTTCCTAAGTGCTAAAATTACCTGGCCTTCTAAAACACTTTACAGTAGAACTCAACTAGCTTTATCCATACATACAGACATTTGTTTTGAGAGAAATTTTCAACTGAAATTCTTATGCTACACCCATTCAAGTAGTTGTGTCCTTCCCACACCAAGCATTCATAATGTATACTGAAGTAAAAAATTGCTGAGTAGCTGCAATAGTTGTCACGAATACTCAAATTTATGCCAAGATTCTGTGATCTCCAAGAGACACTCCACTGTCCACTGCAGCTCAGAACTGCCAAGAGTAAAGCTAGAAGTCAACTTGATTTTTTTTCATCTCGGATTCATGTATGAATATTTCTCCATGTGATTATCACTTCAGCATGTGATCAGATATCATTCAGCATTTTACCTAATGTCTCTGATTGTTGCTCTCTTCATTGGATCCACCTGCAGCATATGTTTCAGAAGACTAATTACAGACGGATTCAGATACTGGGGAGTATAGAAGATACCATCACATATCTTCTTAAATAGCGTTGGCACATGATCATCATCAAATGGAAGTGTTCCACATAACAAAGCATAGAGAATAACTCCACTGCTCCAAATATCTACTTCAGGACCTGCGTATAACCTGGGAAAGAGTTAATTATTGGTGATTTGCATTTAATACATTTAAACATTTTTTTACCTGCTTACATTATAGTAGGCAAATACACAAATGTATGCAAGTTTAGAGCAACTAAATCTACAAAGAGCATTTCATTTCACAGTTCTATCTTATGCCTTCCTTTAGTTCCAGGGACCTTGCCTTTCCAAAATATAGTAAGAGCTAGGCCACAAATGCAGTTTCTCTGTGGTATTAAAACCTAAATACAATTAACACCAGTAAAATGAAGGAAAGTTACATCTGCTACCAAGAAAGCTGTGCAATGCATCACACTGCCAGATTACACTCAATAATAAGGAAGACCCCTATCCTCCAAAACTGGTAAATTTAAAGTTTAAGGCAAGTTAATACAACAAGGCTTGACATATTTTCTATCCTACCGCCTATAAACCTGGTTTCTGGTAGCTGATAAGGAGGCTATTATGTGGACTGCAAGAAACAGACTTGAAAAACAGAGAGTCTAAAAAAGGAAAAAAAAGGGAAAAAAGGCAGGGGGAGGGGCAAGTTCAGGCGCAATGCCCATTCTTCAGCAGATATTCCACTGTACTTAATTTCACAACAGATCTCTGCTTGTAATTCTATTTGTGCACCTCACTTTCTCTCAGCATCAAGTGGATCAATTACACTAGTTTTGTAGCATTCAGCAGCGGAATCACTGAAGCACATGCACACATGTATCCAATATAAAAGAGCTACCTTCCCGAAATTACTTCTGGTGCAGCATAGTTAGGGGAACCACAGCTGGTTCTTAAAAATTCTCCATCTGACATCATATTTGATAGGCCTGAAACATAGAAGAGTAACTACTAAAAATTCAGAAAGCAAAATGATTTCATTCATTTCACCACATATATCTCCTAGAACAAGTCACTAGTACTTTTGAGTTAGAAACTTAATATACTTCCGTGAGGAACAGTAATAGTTTGGAATGACTGACATTTAGAGAAAAGGGCACATGGTCCTGGATATTCTGGTAAATTCTAACATCAGTCCATTACTGCATACAACCTAGGAACACTCAAAAACATACATTCACTCCAAGACACAGCAAAGGTCTTACCTGCATTGTACAACTGTGGTAGAGAACACAGCTGCTCTAAGGCAGACAGAACAGCACAACAAGGTAGGATTTTAGTCATTAACAATTAAAAAAAGATTCCAAATACCAGAGGGGGAGATGCTACCATAGAATTGTCTAAAGCTTTGTAAGAGGACATACAAATTAAGGCAACTGAGGAGTGCAAATAACTTTGCTTTGGAGTAGGTAACAAAGTCATTATGCCCTCACAGTCCACACACATAAGCTCCACTGACNGACTGACTTTAGAAATTGCAATTAAAGTGTACTTTAAAACTAAGCCATCTCCATTCATCAGCCCTCAGCACGGCCTCCTTCCCCTGTGTTAGTGAAGAATTATACCTTTAGTATAGCTGTGGAAAATATTTCCCAGTTTTCTCAGGGAAGGTTGCATGATAAAGAAAACTCAGGCTAAGATAAGGAGGGCAAAACATACATTAACTTTGAATAGATTCAATTAATAACTACTTGCAGTTAATGTAACATGACTGCTTTGCTAACACTTGATTTACAGATAGATAAAAGTTAGGGTACTTCATCTGTTCACCAGGTAAGTCAGTTTACCCATATCATTTTCTAGCCAGGAGAGAATCAATAGGATTCCCAGTCTCTGTGTACTTGAATACCATACCTTTAAAACAGAATACTCAACATCACCAAGCACCTGTCACCGGGGACCTCTAAGTGCTCTACAAGGGCAAGTATTATTCACTATGTCTACAAGAGAAACACTATGATTATGTAATGGTATGAATATCTTGCTATATGGTCAGGTTTCCTGTTTAAGATATTCCCAAGAACTAGCTACCAGTCTCTTAAGCAGCTGTGTCTGAAACAACTAATAAAGACAATTACGCCTTTTGACTAATCAGGCTGATTTATAGTAAAGAGAATAGGAGATTAAGAATTACCTGCCCTTATTTCACCTTCCATGATTTACCTCAATTATACTAACCAATCAGTTTTTAGAGCAAATGTAATGGTTTAATATAACAAGTAACATATTTTACTACAGCAATGTGGTTCTTAAACCTAACCAGCTAAGCATTTGCATTTTACAAATGGAAAAACAGGCAATAAGAGTCAATTTTGAATCAGGTGGTAGAGCAGGGAAGTCCATCCCGCATTTTGGAGGAAAATAATTAAGCAAGACCAACTAGGCTGCTCCCAATTTGAAGTTAAACACTCACAAAAAATGCCTGACTTGAAGAGACAGCTTGAGAGAAAAAACAAAATTTACAAATGTGCAAAAGCACAATTTTTGTTTACATTCACTCTTCAGGTTCACATACAACATCTAACCATTAAGACATTCAAACATTGTAATTGTATTTCAAAATTCCTATTAGAATAGACTATATCTGAATAGCAACAAAACAATTATCAGCTATAGAATACAATGCTTACCAAAGTCAGCTATCTTGGCATTCATGTGTGCATCAAGCAGCACATTTTCAGGTTTCAGATCTCTGTGTACCACCATATGCCTGTGACAGTAGTCCACACCAGAAAGGATTTGCTGGAACAGGCGTCTACTCTCTTTCTCATCAAGCTAAGAGACACAATTGGTTTTAAACAGCTTTAACTTTGAGACACTGAAAGATGACATTTTTTATTCCTATGAATTAAAAAGCATGGCTTGATGAATTAAAGTTTATAGTAAACTATTGATTTAGTCATTTTAAGGCTCTTATTGCACCTATTCCCAAACAGCAGAGTTGTCAAAGCCCTTCATGTGAACATGTCCTAATTCATGTCCACGTTCACCAGGATACACAATAGATCTCCAACATTTGTGAACACACAATTGTTCTTAGCTTCAGAAGAAAAGAGTCAGAAAGTATCTTTAACTCCTAACAGCATTATAAAGTGAAGCCTTCACTTAAAAATATTACAAAATCAATTACAGAATGCAAGCCATTGACTTGTAGCATCAGACTTACCCTTCCATTTTTACAGATATAATCAAACAGTTCTCCTCCTGATACATACTCCATCACCATAAAAATGTCAGTTGGTGTACTGATGACCTGGTACCTTATAAAAGAAGTTATCTGTTAGCCCATTACTTAATATAAGGAACTAGATAAAGTCAGCTCAAACCAATATGTTATTGGAAAACTCCAGTAAAATTCTACTTTTAAGTATCTATTAGTCATCAATTCATAGTGTCTTCTATGCCAATGTTTTTCAAAAGCTATTTTTCTCCTTTCACTATGCAATTTCATTGCAACAACCAGCAGGTAATTTACACTTCCTACTAGAGTGACCAGACTCCACACATTTTGAGCCATTCCATTATTCTTGCTCCAGATGACCTCTATAAAACTATTTACAGAATTACCTCACACATCACAGCAATATGGAAGGAATTTTAAGAAGATTTTGCTAGTATATAAGAACTACACATTTTTCCTTCTGATGCGGCAGTAAAACTATTAGTCTTTACATGAAAGGAAATAGTGTACTTCAAGAAAAAGTGCAGCGCGCTTTGCTTTTACAAGATGTCTTAAGTTCTGCAATAACTAGCTTATGGTCAAACTTCCAAATTCTGGGATTTTTGTGTTTTCTGTATTTCCTTACTTAAAAGGCATTATAAAAGTATTATATTTAAGGATGCAAATATCTTCGTTGACTTCACACACATGCTGCAGAATTGCAGGCTTTGCCTCAAGACAACAGTGAGCTTTTCCAGTTCAAGTGTGGGCACCTGGATTGTCATGTTTTATATGTGAGCAACTACAGAGCTGGATTGTCCTCAAGTATCTCCACTCCACTGCAGAATCTCTCAAATAAATGCTGTGACCTGATGAAGACAATGTCCAATGACATACAGGTATGGCTGCACAAGCAATTGAGTTAACTTGTTGTCCCAAAACAGAGATTCCTTCTGCATGACTCTTTTCCACTTTCTCATATGACCATCATCTTTGTGCATTTGTTGACAGACATATTTTAACTCCTTGACCTTAGTCCTACCACATTTTAGCAAGTTAGAAATAACAATATAAAGAGATGGATATTAGCAGAAATCTCTCATGCCTCTACCCTCTAAAGAACCAGAAGCTCTCTACCTTGCACAGATCAATTTTATGAAAATACATAATGAAGCTATGCCAAGAAAACCTATGCACTCAAAAGCTGGCTACTTTCCTAACAAGATACTGCTAATATTATTTGCCCCTAAATGATTTTTCAAATCAGTAGGAGCAAAAGAAGTTACAGTTTAAGTAGATTTGATTACAGTAAGCAAACTTACAGTTTAATTATATGAGGATGCCTGAAAAGCTTGAGGTTCTGAATCTCCCTGCGGATTTTTCCTACAACATCAAGGCTGCGAATCTTCTGTCGATTCAGGATCTTCACTGCCACTTTGTGCCCAGTTAACTCATGTTTGCCAACTGTAGGAAACAAAGGAGCATTTAGTCAGGTTTTTCAGCTGTTTAGTAAGAAAACTTCTTGAATGTAATCAAAATAGTTCAATAAACACCACAAGTTTTTAGATTCCACATCCCCTTTTTCTTAGGCTAAATGGGGAACTAGATCACTCGTCATTTCTACTGCCTTACCCCAATTTCCTCCCAGAATTTTACAGTTATCAAATTGGAAGCATAGGGAAAAATCTTGAACTCCCACAAATCTAGCAAAATTCTGCATTTTTGCACTACTTCAGTGTTCTGTATTCCAACATATTGATAACCTTGCTAATTATTTTTCTTGTATAGTATAAGTCCCTGTAAGCTTTTCGCTCCCTCCTCTGACCGTCTTTTTGAAGCTTGCAGCTCTTCTACTCAATGTCTACAAGCATGGCTCTTACTGAACCATTGATTCTCTTTCAAGGATGTTTCATCCGTTCTTGGAGCATTCTAACATGATATAAGCTGTGCATTGTGTTGAACATCACACCAAATCACATTTTTTAATGCAAGACTGATAGCCTAAGCTATGTAAAATGCAAGAAATAAGTAGAATCCAGCAGCAGTTATCCTGAACAAGGCAAACTTGCAACCTCTTCCAATACTTAAGCATGGGAGAGAAATTGAGGGAACTGAAATTCTCCTGTAACAAAGGAACTGAAACTAGGTGTAAAACACATTCTAGACGGTTATTCTAAGAGGCTATTTGGTTCTGCTACTCTTGACTGAATTTTGCAGCTGCTACTGGAATTAGTCATGACTAAGGTGCTAAGAACATTCTCTTTAACCCCAACACCTGACCATAAGCAAGCCAGAAGAGCATTGCTTTCATCGCTCAGCGAGAATTTGCCACCCACATGAGTTTTTGCACGCAGTGATTCAATAAAACTACCATCAACAATCCTTTCAAGACCTCAGCAGCTATCCTGCTTCCTACTTCTAAAGGCAAACCAGATTAAAGGGATATCTACATAATTCTTCCTTGTCTACTCAAGTGGATTTTGGTAGTTCACCTCTTTCCTATCCTAAGCAGTGCTTCCAAGGCAATTTCTTCATATTAGATACTAGTTGAGGGAAAATACCACAATATCCTGAAGACCACGAGATACGTGAGGCTCTTCATCTGTACTGTATCGTGCAAAAGAAGTACAATCCAGACTTTAATGCCTAAACCGCTCAGAACACAGTACTTGCTCACCTGGCTGCGTCCAATCACCTGAAAAGGTAACCAAGCCTCAGGCTTCAAGCTTTATTTAAAGTATAACTATCCATTGGAAGTTGACATAAAATATTTGAAAGGAATTCCAAAGGAAAAATGCATTATTGTGCTGGTACTTTTTATGTAAGAAACAAAATACAGAAAAACAGAAAGCATGTTGTTCTAGATGAGTGAAAATATCAAGGCAAATACAGACCCTGAAAACAGAATTAAAAATTAGGCTCTCAGACAGTGAAGGTAGATACGAGTGCCAAATGCCAGGCTAACCCTTTCTGAGTGCAGAAGGGATAGTTCTTTACTCTTATTTTATTGCAAGCAATCCACATAAATCATTCTTTATTCACCTGATAATTGAAGAAATTAGAAAAAGACCATCAACTTACAAGTTTATTTCCCAACACAAGACTTTGGTGTTGTTTTTTCCTCTGTATTTATGTAAGAAGTGATGTAACCAAGAAGAAATTCCTGCTCTTGGCAGAGAGGCAAGAACAGTGGGTCCCAAAACTAATTAACAGATTATTCTTCAGACAAAAAAAACAGCTGTTATGTAAAATAATGCAATTGGTCTGTATTTCAGTAGGGAAGCATCTAAGCCGTGGACCACCCAAAACCCTGAACATGCAGTTGTGGTAGAGATGCTTTCTTTAACCTCAAAAGAAGGCTCTGATATCAGAGAAGCCATTACCTAAAAAGGGTCACAATAACTAAAACCCCAGACAAGCAGGTTCACATTGCCGAGGAATACAGGGAAAAGCAAATCACAAATTCCAGCCAGGCCACAAAGGCTCGTTGCTTAGAGCATTAAGCCATAACCCATACAGGAGGAATAATTTGCTTTTGGACAAAAGTACAATTAGAGCATCATTTTATTATGGTCCTTTTGTTTTCGTAAAATTCAATCAAGATTGAAGTCTAAGAGGAACCCACCTGATTATATCGTCAGTATTCAAAATCTAGAGAAACATCTTTTGTTAAAAGAAGACACTTGAAAAGCAGTTCTTATATGAATAAGAATGCATTTGCATACCAGCAATGTGAGCTGAGGCAAGCCAGGAGTATTTCAAAATTAATCAATAGGTTAAGTTAAATTTGACAGTAATTAAGTTGAATTTGTAAGAAGCTGCTTCTTAGAAACTAACCAGAAATCATTTAGGCATATGAACTTACATTTCATTTGGGTTAAGAGTACCAAATTAAAGTACCTTTTATATTTAAGTTAGGCAGTTTTACAGCTTAGTATTTGTATTCCTATATTCAGTGTAAGATTTAAAAGAGTCTTTTATCAGCCCATTACTGCTTCATTTGAGTTGCCAAGCTATCCTAGATGAGAACTGGGATTTAGAATTCAAAACTAATAAAGTCATCTATAAGATTTATCATATTTCCTTTCTCCACTATTAAAATAGCCTTGCAACTTTAGTATTTCTTGTGTACCATCGCATTAGATCAAGATTGCTAATTGCAAGGAGAAGAGACACTAAAAGACTGCTCTGGTTTTAAGTTAAGTCTTTATCCACATGCCACAAGACCTTCTTGTAAGATGAAGCAGTTAAAAGTATCTGGTATCAGCCAAACAGCACACACTTACTGGTAACAGACTGCTGGCTATTTTTTAATTCAGCCTAGAAACAGTATTGCAAGTAAGATAAAACTAAGAATGGAACGATATCTTCAAGAGCTTCTCCACACTATGTCTTGACAGAAAATTTGCCTATAAGACACAGCATATGATGCGCATGGACTCCGGTATAATGAACCAAAGACACTTTATTAAGCATCAGATACAACTTTTATACTGTACTAACCTGGATATAATTCCTTATTTGCAAAAGCACACAAAGCGCAGTTGCTAAATAAGCCAATAGTCTAAAGAATTACGTCAAGATTATCCAATCAGCTTCTTGATCACGCGCCAGCCGTGTGGTTGCAGTTTTCTTCTTTTTCTTGCTTTGTTCCTTATCTGTTGATAAGATGTTCTGTACTGCCGTCCTTGAGGTTAATTAACAAGACACCTGGACTGCCATCCTTGAGGTTGATTATCTGCTAGCAAGGCATCCTGTACTGCTGTTCTTGAGGTGGGCCTCCACAATAAGGCAGAAGACTCACAAATACAAGGAAAACAATACAAATATTTAAAATTACTCATCCTAACCCTCAACCAGCTATCAGTCCTGCAAGAACACCACTGCAACAGAAGTTCCCCTTAAATACTATTTAGTCTTATAATTCTTGGTAATACCAACTGCATTCAAGCTTTGCTAATGCTATGCACAGCACCAACATTTCAAAAAGTTACCCAGTAGCAGTCTCAAAAAGCAAAAACTTGCTTTAATTGTTTAAGCACAGAAACAACCATCTCCATGAACTCAGTTCTGTGGTCTTCAACCTTACACACAGTCTTAGGTTCAGTAGAGAGTAGACAGTTGAGACTCAAGATTAGGGATAACATGCCACAGTCATGGGAAAACTACTTATTTTCCACACCTTAAAAGCTGAAAGCCTTCACACACCGCACTTAAGTGAGCTAAGTCTTCTACAGATAGAAAGATAAAACCACAAGTTGTTGTGCAAAAGCACATTGCTGAAGTGCATTAGACAGCACATTGACCTTCGTTGTCCCTTCTTGATACTTTATCATTGCCTTGATCAGCAAGGACTGCTTGCAGCAGTTTTGAAGTCTGTACAGATCAGCATTCCTAACCTAGTTCCAGTGTCTGGAATAAATATTACCGTACATTCATAAACTTAAGGAGCATCTTCGTTTGCTCTATACGAGTCACTGCTACTTACTCTTTCCTTCATGAACATTTGCTATTTGAAATATCTGGAAAAAAAGTTTTGCATTTTTTTTTTCTTCCTCCCTCCTGTGGTTTCTTCTTGGAAAAAAAAGAAAAAGGAGAAAGCTAAAACAGGAATAAGTGTTTTACACTGAACACTCTTTAAATTTTAATAAAAAAAATACTTCATAAAACAATTTTATTTTCAGTTCCCTTTTGTCCTACAGTTTTTCATTTCATTTCAGCGACATTTCAGTTTGGCCTAGATATCACCGACAAGCGACTTTCTTCCCCGCAAACACCAATTCGAAAAATTGAGCAAGTGCATTAACTACCACAGCAGTTGACTGAGGTTAGTACAGCCAGATGAACAGTTAAACTGTTACTGATCCGCGGGTCAGTAACAATTACTTGCAAGGGTGAAGGGGCCACATGGCCCCCGAATTCTCCCCGCAGCTCTCTTGGCTGCGGGAGACCTTTAGCAGCCGCTATGTCAAGCCTGGGCCCTCCAGCCAACCTTAAGGGGCTGCCACTTAGTTTTACACACACACACACACACACACACACACTCTTTCTAGAACAGCGGTCTAAAGAACACTTCAACCAAATAAAACACAAATAAAGGGGTACTATGGAAAAAAGAAAGCAGCAATAAAACTGGCAACCCACTCTTTTTGTTGGTGTTGATTAAGCATTTCAATAAATGCAGATTGTTAGTCCTTCAAGCTAATCATATCCAGTAAATATAAAGAATGGGCGCAACTTTAATTTATGTCATAATTTTAGCAGCAGCCTCACCAATTAACCATCTTTCAGCATTTCAACTTCAGGCACTTTTTGCCCATGCAGGTAAGAGCACAAGCAGTATGCAGCATCACAAGAGGGTCCCCTGAACCGTAAGAGCAAACACATCAGAAGGTCGATGGGCATGGCCGCTGTAGCTCCGTGCAGCCCATTGTGCAAGGAGGAAAAACGACTTCTCCATCAACCAAGAAATCCCGCAGTGAGGGATGAGACAATCTGATGTCCATCTCTGACAGTCTCTTGCCTCATTTCTTCTGTTCTTAAGGAGGTGGTTTTTTTTTTTTTTTTTCTCTCCCTCCTCCACTCATGATCGATGGAATTAAAAGAGAGGAAAGAAAAATCCTATTCCTGCTAGGCTCCAGGTTTGCTGTGCGACACCTGCAGCACTACAGGGAGAAGCTATCGGAGTCCGAGCTGGAAGATGCCGACAGCCACCAGCCAACTGAGCTCGCACGGAGTTTTCCATGCCCAGCTGCGCTGCTCGTTAGCCAAGGGATCCCGGGTCCATCACTTTTTTGTGCTTGTTGCTGTCTCCCCAAAGCGAGAAAATTCGCTCTCCTTATTAGAGCACCTAGGGCGGATGCAGCTGCGGACACCACGAGCGCACGGAGGGCAGCGCCCCCCGCACCTGGGGCGGCCTCGCGCGTGCAGCAAGGTCCTTTTCCTC
Source organism: Crypturellus undulatus (assembly GCA_013389825.1). Lineage (NCBI taxonomy): Eukaryota > Metazoa > Chordata > Aves > Tinamiformes > Tinamidae > Crypturellus > Crypturellus undulatus. The sequence goes on from VWPW01018752.1 coordinate 29,710, forward strand.
CCTTATTTGCGGCTCGAAGCCCGCCGGTCCCCGGCCCAGCCAGAACCCGCGACGGGGGCCGCCCGACAGCGCCCAATGGCCCCTCCCGCGGCGCTAGAGCGGCGCCGTGCGTCGCTCTACCGCCACCGAGCCCCGGGGCCCCACGGCCGCCACGGTGGCCCGCAGCGCGGCGAGGAACCCGCTCAGCCCGAGGCGCCGCGGCTTACCCTTGACTTTGCCGAAGGTGCCAACACCTAACGTGTCACCCAAGATGTAGTGACCGATCTTCACCCGCCCATGCTCATGTTTCTGTTTATCCGCCGCCGCCGCCATCTTGAGCCAGGGGCCGAGCTTGCGCATAGCGCTCGGCGGGGCCGCGCACGCCGGCGGAGGAGTCGCAACCTGCACGGCGCCCGCCCGCACCGAAACCCGGAAGCGAAGCGCGCGCTCATGGGCTACTCGCCTGCCCTGGGACGAACCATTGCGGCTCGGCGGGGAGGATGGACGAGCCCGGCGGCTCCGGCGGGGAGGATGGACGAGCCCGGCGGCTCCGGCGGGGAGCGCGCCCCCTGCGAGGCGAGAAACGGCCCTCGGAGCCGTTACGGAGGTGGAGAGCGGGCACTGGGGACGTTTCCAGCCGGGGGTGGCTGCCTCGAGGAGGGGCCTCCCGCCGCCCTCGTTCCCCCACTGCCTGGGGGACGGCAGCGAAGGCGGCTGATGCGTCGCCTCCTGCGCCGTCCCCTGCTCACTCCTCAGCACGGTCCTGAGGCGCTCGGAAAGCCGATGAACGTGTTACAGAAGCAACATAAACCTTTTTAAATCTTAAATCCTGTCAGCATGTCGTGAGTTTAAGAGACAGATTTTTTTTTTTTCTGCTGGTGGCTTGAGAAACCTGATTCAAAGGCCATCTGGTATTACCGGTCTTGATGTCATCAGTTTAACACCAAAGTTGAGGAGAAAAAGAACTTCTGCTCCCTAGAAAATCTTGATATTTTAAAACAGCCCACTACCCTAATGGGCAGAAAAGTTAAAACCTGTTCATTTGCTCCAATGGAAGAAAAATTCTGAAAGGTTTCACAGGAAATACAGAGAAGCCTTTTTCATTTGATAAAGCCAAGCAATCTGGTCAAGCAACATAACTAATGGAGATACTGCTCCACACTATTTACAGTTACTGACAGGTTGAACAACGTGAAATAAAATGACATAGAAAAAAGCTACATTTTAAATGGTCAAGGAAAATAAAACTGATGATTTGGATCATTTAGATTCTTATTAAAACATTTTCTGTCAATTGATGCCGACAGCAATTGCTGGCAGTTTCCTCCACGCTTTGTAGACTGACTGAATTTCAGTAGAGGAAAAAGAAACGCTAGGCTTAAATATCTCTGTTAATACTGGCCTCAAGTTAGAGGCTGCATCTAATGCCCCGAACATTTCAGCGTTTATCTTCAGACATCTAAATGCTGTATAGGATTCAGTATGTGGCTTTGTGCTAAGGTTCATCAGTAATATTACTGATGTAGGAAAAGCAGCAAATTTCCAGAAATATACACTTGAGAATTAAAGAGAAGTACCACATCCTGATTTCCTTTAGTTGCTTTAGCAAATTGAAGAATAAATTACTTATTTACCCACATAATGATAGCTAGCTCTTTCTACTTGTAGAAACATGCTTTGTTGTATGGACCTTTTAAATATGTCCATAGATCATGTTGCTTCTTTTGTTTCATCAAAATTATCCTCTTTATGGTTTCTAAAAGGTGTGCATGGATAGTCACAAGTTAAGATTCAGTGTTTTATTGATAAAATTTATCAGCTATCATGCTTTCTTGTGGTGCTTCTTAAGGTCTTACCTCATTATAGAAGAAAGATAGAGTTGTGTACTTGGGATAAGAAACAGGAATTTGAGATTATTTGATTTCAAATATCCACCCTATTCTGGAAGACATAGCATAAAAAAAAAGAAACCCTTCAATTGCTCTTTTGAAACTCCTATGGGATGATCCTTTGCTCCTTCAGTAGCAATGCTCTTACTGCAACAATTATCACATGGATTATTTGAAACAGTTACAGTGGTATTTGTTGGTGGAGTAGGGAAACTTGTGGGAGTGGGGAACCTTTGTTGGTAGAGTAGAAAACTTCCTAGTACAAATTACCTGCTTTTTATCAACTTGTTCACAAGCTGTATTGAGGATCACTGCCTTAATACAAGTGAATTAACCAATGGAAATGCAAAATGATGCTAAATTGGAACTTATGCTTTATTTGTGTGGTGAGCAAGGATGTAATCCGTGAACAGAGAGGGACAGAATCTTGCAAAATTAGTCACTAAAATAGTGTGGTCAGCAAGAATGTGCAAAATAACCGCTAATGTAAGCAAGAATATGAGCCTTGAATAAAAAGAAGGACAGGAGGACAGGGAGCTTGTGATGAGCTGGTGCTCTCTGTTGCTATTTTGATGGTTATTTTGCCAAAGATGGTTGTCGAGGTGGTAGCAGAAACCACAAGCTCTACCACAAACCAGTTGCAAAATGGTCAAAAAAAAGAAGTTTGAAGGGCGCATGCTCGCTAGCAGAAAGGTGAAAAGTTTACCGAGGAAGAAGAGGAGCCTTCAACCAAAAAAACCACCAGAGGGCCTGGAAGACCCCAAGAAGAACACCAGAGGGCTTGGAAGACCCCCTAGTAACAAGGAAGGATATGCGCAGAAAGGAGGCTGGCGAATGACTCAGCAAGACAACGAAATGAGGAACTGAGGGGGAATAAAAAGCGCTCTCGCGAATTACAAATTGCGTGCCATTAGTGGAGCGGAGACTCCCCGGACGCCCAGTGCTGCGCCTGGCCACCCAGCACTGCTTGCTTGCTATTTACAATAAAGCATATTGACAAATCTATTGGCTCAGATGATTTGTTCGTGTATCCGTTTATAACAATTTGCATGTTTTTATGAACACGACTTATGTCAATTTTGCCACAGAGGAATATACAAATTCTGGATAAAACAATTAGCATTAGTCAAATATGCGGTATTTTGTGATTAAAAAAAAAGGTAGTGCAAGGCCTGAATGCATAATGTTCTCATTTAGGGCCCTAGATCAACTTTTAATTGAGATATCTAAGAAACAGTTACAGATTTCTGTAGGAAATTAGAAAACTGCTTCAAATTTTTGTCATGAACTAAATACACTGCCTTTTCATTTAAAGGCAAAAGAAAAGTGACTCCTGTCTTTTCTTCCCTGACATTCCTCTTGGAGCACCACATCCCATGTTAGGATGTATAGGAGGTGGGAATTTTTCTGATCTGCAAAGTCATTAAAAAAAATCTCCGGTGTGAATCTCCTGTGTGAAACAGAACCCAATCCTTGAAACAGAAGAGGTTTGCCCGCCTGGGCTGAGCAATAAGGAACATGGAGGTGGCTGCTCAGCCAGGTTCACAGCCGACCTCCTCCAAAACCAGTTGGAGGCAGCTGCTCAACCAGGCTTGTAGCCAACTTAACCGCAGACGTCCTCTAAACCAGTTTGAAAGTCAAACACTCAAGGAGGAAGATGATGAGGAAGGCAGGACCCTCAGACTGAGGGCTGGGACCCCCTACTGGTATATGCACCTGTGCACCCAGGAGGGAAGGTTATGTGACTGAAGGTAGAGTTTGTCCACCCCCCGGCCCGCCTCCTGGCGCATACTGGCCCTACATGACAGGATGCACCTGGGCATAAAGAGGACAGTGTGGAGAGAGGCAAGGGGAAGGAGACACTCCTAACACTGCGGCTGTCTCCACAGGGACGTCCGCCAAGTCAGGAACCTGTCAGCAACCCTCTAACCCGCCAGCTCAAGAGGATGTTCGGTCTCAGTATCCTGCTAGCAAGTATTACCTCAAGAGTAACTATCCATACTCTGCTTCTCTGTTTGTGTTTTCACCTAAATAAATGCTTGATGCAACCACCTTGTTTTGCATGATTATTGCCAAATTCCAAGATCATCCACAACATAGGGGCACCCTGCTTTCCAGAGGGCCATTAAAATCCAATGTTTTGTCACGTCATTGCAGCAGAAGCAGATGGACAGGTCTCTATACTACCCACCCTAATAGAGCCATGGAGGAATTAATCTCCCCTTAACTCAGGTTAATTGAAGTTAGTACCATTTTATGCCAGCACACAATATTCAAGAAATCCATGTTTGTCAAAGCATGAAATATCTTGTTCTGTTGACACACAGGTAGAACAGCAGTCCCAGCATGTTAAAGAGTTAAAATTCATTCATCCTGTTGGGTTTGCCAGTTCACACACAAACTAAAACAGGCAACGGTATTTTCTTATATTTGCAGAAAATAGAGTGGTACTACCTAAAGTCATCTCTGAGGGTCTCCATTAGCTTTATCAACCAAAGCATGTTAAGAATTAGTACAGGCATATGCATTTTTCTTTCATACCCTCCATAGCATATACAAAAAAATAAAAATCCAAAATACATCCTCTTAGTCATGAACATGTAACTGGATCTAAGACAACTCCTTGGTTCATTGCCTGGTAAAGGTCAATAAGGATTTTGACTATGGCTCATCATGCTTTCCAAGAGCTGTATTAGGTCTTGCCACCCTTTCAAGTTACAGCATGGACTGACATGCAGACAAAACACTGCTCCATGGCACTAAGCTGAACTCCTGTCTACAAGCTCAAGACCATAAAGAAATCTCAAACTGGCAAAAATCCTTTTTTCTTCTCAGATTCTGACATGTTATACCTTGGGAGCTGGACATACCAAAGGAGTCCATCTTTTGCCACCACAGGTGCTCAAGTAGCACTTCTTACCTCAAGACGACAATGACTTTTACTATACATTGACCAAAATGAAGCTTAATGAGCTCTGATAATTTAGACAAGACCATCTAATTGTCTTTGGAATTGACTGCACCATGTTTATTAGCCTGAAGAACTGAGGAAATATAATCCTAAAAAGCTTCAATGGACAATTATACAATTATAGGTCAATCACAGTAAGACTAAGAATTAACTTTGGTGGATACGATTTTGAAGCACTTCGATTTTGTAGTGCTTAAACAATGAAAGCTGAACTACTGCCCCACTAGTTTCTAAGTCTATCATGCCTTTATAAAGGAGACTTACTATTTCCTCCTGCTATTTGCCAGTATCTCATCATAAAACATATTTCAGATGCATCTGAGTGACTCAGTAAAATTCCCATCTAAGGTGCAAGTTTATCAAGTAACAACCCACAATTCAAAGATGCCCCCAATTGAACTGTTCACTTCCTTATTCTATTTTCTTGTTTACATCCACAAATCTGATCTATTTGCACCTCAGCTCTACACACATACCTTCCTGGACTACTAGGTTAATTTCATTTTTCTGCAATGGAAGAAAAATACACTTCAAACACTCCCACCTGTATTTACTAGGAGAGATGTCTCAAATACAGCAGGTCTCCAAACCCCTACTGCTTAGGGGTGAAAGCCCCTCCAGGTGTGGAAGTTTCTTCTTGCCCAAGATGCAATGGCCCACTGAACAAGCAGCACTTTGGACAGGCTTCTCCTAACTGCCACTCACAGAACACTCAATAACAGCTAAGACCAGGACCCTCCTCCAAACTTTTCCTTCCCGAACCATCACTTACAGCTATTTTTCAAGTTACTATCTTTGAGTTAAAATGCGACTCTCCATGCTAGAGTATCTTGAATAATTTATGGTCATAGACTTACAGGCAAGTAGGGCAAGACTACAGTGCCAATATTGCACTTTCCTTGCAAAAGGAGTACTCCTCTACAGTAGATAAAAAGCCTGTTCTCCCTCTCTGAAATCTCATCATACTAAATTAACATGTATCAGCCAAAAGCTTATTGTTCCAATAATTGCTATGTAAGTTAGATTTCTAGAACAGAATCAGTTAAGGGAGCACCAGGGGAAAAAAGTTGTCAGTTAAATATATCAATTAGCTGCTAGCTAATGAAAAAATAGAAGTCTTTAAGGTCAGCAGACATTATGATCCTTTTCAAGATGGAGATGCTGTCTCAATCCACGACAAAGTTTTGTGTGTGAACATACCTATTTTTTTTCTAGGAATACTTCATTGAATTAAAACATATATAAAAGCTAGAAGTTTTTCTGAATAAGACCATTTATTTTTAGCAAACAGATGAGTCTTTAGTATGAACTGGAAGTGGCAACAGCTGCTCTCTTCGGCTTTGGTGTGGTCCCCTCACGGAATCCATTCCTGCAAGTAGAAATGAAGTCACTGCTTCAGCTTGTATTTTTTAAACAGGTATTACTTTAGGTAAAATTCACCCATTTTTGTCCAACTTGTCTCAGTAATGCATGGAAATCACTATGAAATTCATATGTTCAGATGTTTTTAATATGAAACATCATTGACAAGCTATCTGGAATGAGCAGTAAGTTTCCGNGTAAATTCCATTTCTTCAAACAGGAATATTTCAGCAACTGGCTGAACACTTCGAGACTGAATCAAACAGAGCAGAGCTACTACAACTAAAGGTGTTTTTGTTAGCACCAAAATGCAAGTTCTGTTCAAAAAACTTATTTTTAATACAAAAAAATGCATAATACAACAACAGGTAAGTTCAAGCTCACTTTTAGATATGGCATTTCTACTTCAGAAACATTTGGTGGAAAGTAGCAGCTTGCAGTTAAGTTACCTTCTGTCTGCTGCTAGGCAAAGACTGTGACTGACCATAAACAGCAGTTGAAATAATTCAATTGTGCCCTGGTGCCTGGGCTACAGACTCCCACTTACACTTACTAAGTTTAATTNACATTTGGTGGAAAGTAGCAGCTTGCAGTTAAGTTACCTTCTGTCTGCTGCTAGGCAAAGACTGTGACTGACCATAAACAGCAGTTGAAATAATTCAATTGTGCCCTGGTGCCTGGACTTCAGACTCCCACTTCCACTTACTAAGTTTAATTATTTTCACTCATTAATAGTGAAACTAATGAATTTTGTTTTACCATTAGGAAATTGTGATTTCCTACATTTTTAAGAAATGATTTTGGAATTACTTTATCTTCTAAAATAGATTTTTGTAACTATTAAATTAAGACAGTAAAAAAATTCTTAATGAGTTTCTTCGAAACATTACAGTATCCCCACAGCACTTCTTAAATACAACTCAAAGCTCTATAGGAAGTTTTAGTCTGATTTTACAGCTAGCAAGCTATAATTAAAACCCAAATAACACAACTACTGAAGTATTTAAATTCCAAACTTTGTGCGCAGGGTAACTGGAAGCCATCTCAAGGTTCATTTTATAAGATCCACATAAGTGCTATCACTAAGAAACCCACAGATAAAGGCAATTCTACATGAAACATCATATATTTTGAAGCATGGCCATTTTAAAGCAAGAACCAATGCTTTATACTGTCTACCCCTATTAGAAACACTTGCTATGCATCCTATGCATGACAAAAGACAAGTATGACAAATGAGCAAGCTTTTTATCCTAGAAAGACCATGCTGCCAGAAAATAAGGCATCCTTTATTTCAAAAAATACTTAAAAAGTCTAAGACCACATCACACTAAAATAAAATGCAGTGTTGAGTTTAATATATTAAGTGATACACTTTACAACAAGGTATAACCCATGCAAGATTTCCCACTACACTAGCCTGCACTAAAGCATCCTACCCGAATCGACGGTAGACCTTTTTCAGGTGCCTCATGCGACCCGTACCAGTGGTGTTGCGTCTCTTAGCCTTGGTGCTCCAGTTATCTAGGAGAGATGCATTACTGTTACTCATCTGCACGATTAAATCTTTGATACATGTGAACAGCACAACTACACAGTCTGCATAATAATAATAAATAAATAAAACAAGTTCTATTAAAACAAGCCCACTTCCATGCAGCGCTGCTGCACATCTGTGGCATGACACACAGTGCAGGAGGTGCTCAGCCTGAGGCCTCCACGCAGCCGCCTCACTCACACTTTCTCTTGCGCTTCGCGGGGTAGCCGCACTTGCCGCACGTGGACTTCTGCAGGTGGTAGGCCTTGGAGCCGCAGCGGCAGCACAGCGTGTGCGTCTTGTTGCGCCGCTTGCCAAACGACGAAGTGCCCTTCGTCTGAAATGCATTTTGGGATAGGTCACAAGCACATCCAACAAGTAGGAGCCGCACACGTTAAAGTCTAGATTATATCCAGTCGCGCCGGGGACGCGGCACAGGGCCGCCCCATCCATCAGCAAACGGCCTCATCACCCTCCGGCCTCCCCCACCGCGGCTGCCGAGCGGCTCCTCAACCCAGCCCCGCCAAACTCCCACGCCGGCACCAGCGGAGCGGCTTCAGCCTCGGTCCGGCGTCCCGTGACTGCGGCACAGAGTCGCCGCCGAGGCGAGCGCCCTGCGGCGGCCGCGGCCCCTCTGAGACTTCGCCCGTCTCTCAGAGGCATCCCCGACCCCGCTGTCGGCCTCGGGGGCGCGCAGGACACGCAGATGGCGATGGAAGCACCACGGCCGCACTCGGCGCTCACCATCTTCACGGATCGCCAGCACCAAAGAGGCTGCGTCCTGCCCCGCTTCCGCTATATCCCGCCCCGCACTTCCGCGTGCGCGCCCGAAGCGCTCCGGCCGGGCACCGGGACCGGGCGCGGGGGGACCGGTTTGGGAGAGGGGGCCTCGTGGGACTGAGTCCAACCCCCAAAAAATGGTAAAGAAAATGGCCAAGGCTGCAAAGGGGCTTTGCCTACACATGGGTCCTATCTGTGCTGAGCTCCAAGTGTCCCCCGTACTCACAAATAAAGCTCTGCTTTAGACCACGGAATAAAAAACTACATCCATGATTGAAACTCAGAGTTTCTTGTCTGTGACAGGGTGTGCTTTGAAGCAGAGCTGCCATAAAACAAATGTCCCCACTGCACTCGCTGCCCGTTCACGGCCTTTCCCCTCGTGCGCGTCAGTGACAGCCCAGGCGCTGTCTGGAGCGCTGCGATGGGTGCTGTTCGTGTAAAAATAAATAAATAAATAAATGCATCATTTAAATTTCTCTTATAAGAGTTAATTTGGGGAAAAGAGGCATATACAAAGAGAACTTCAAGAAATTTGTATTGACCTTATCACCAGTTCAACATTTCCTCTTCTAGAGCGAAGTTTCTTCCGAGATGCAAGCAAGCTCAAACCATTATTATTTCTAAATGTGTTCTCTTTGATCAAATGAATGCTTTTTTTGCTCTTCTAGGGAATGGAACAGTTTGACCTAGGTAACAAGGTCTCAGGAAGTCTGTAGGAGAAATGAAGAATTCAAGGGCAATGTTTTCATGAGGTTCAATTTGGATGCCTTTGTTTCTGGATATCATCCTGTTTTTCAGAGGTAGACACCTCTTTGGAGTTTGTGAGGAATAAGCCACCTTTAATATCTGTTAAAAAGCAGTCACAAGGACATGCCAGATCAAACCATAAATTCACTTTTATGGTATCCAGATTCTTTGTTTTGAAAAGAAAGCTTTCATATGTGAATTGGAATCAGGAACATTGGTTCACCACGAGATGACAGTATAGTTCAACTAAAACCTTTATCCTCAACAACTCAGGAGAAACTGAACAGTAACAGTAAATTAAGTCAATAAATTGAAAATAATATCATTTGTATGCAGTCCTTAAATCTCTATGACAATAACAGAAAATATGAGCAAACAGCAATGCTTATGGAAAAGGTTGTTGCATCCTGCTAAGGAACCAATGAATATAATACAAAAGACTTTCTATTTGTTTAAAATAAAAGCGAGTAAAAGAAAATTAAACAGCTGTCACTGTTTGACAGTGAATTATTCATTACAAATAGAGCGTAAATGATCAAAAATGATCTAAAACACTTCATATAACAAAACTTATACAAAGTATATAAATTATCTTTGATGCTCCTGCTTCCTGCAACCATTCCTCAGTGGGAAAGAAAAAGCTCCTTTATCATTACTATATGTTATTTCCACATAGTCAGATGCTTACTTTTCCATGGAAAACAGCATAAAAAAATGACATTACATGTAGCATACTGAAATGAACGCCAGAGTTTAAAAACACAAATCAATTATTTGAAATCATATGTAAAAGGTTCCCCAAGTGTTTGTTCTCAGTACTGAATTAGAAAGAAATACTCAGAAACACTCGTCCATGATGGCATGAAAAAATACATATGTTTATAGTAAGGTGGAAGGTCAAGGAAGAAAACACCAGAGAAGCTGGTGTTTCAGATTAAACTCATGTTTAATCTGAAAAAAAATAAATTAAATCTTATGTATAGTTTGTTATTTATTTATTTTATCTCACATCTCATCTTAGTATTCCTAAAGACTTTACATTTGTCTTCCTCTGGGACTACCAAAAATTATGGCTTTCACTGATCAGCCTGTCTGCTCTGTAAAAAGTAAAACAAAACTCACTTTAAAGTAGGAAAACCTGTCACTTGTACACCATTTTTGCCAATATGAAATTTAGTAGATGGATGTGAGAGATAAACTATAGGAGAAATAGGCTTCTTCATAAAATGAAGAGGACAACTCAAGTTCTAAATGTATTACAAATACAGCCTATTCCCCAGGATAAGATACATTAACCTTCCTTCATCAAAATCACTTTTATTATTTTCATTTTATTATTTTCACCAGCTCAGGACTTGCCCTAAGTACAATGCTATGTTAACATAGTGTTATCTTCTGTTTATTCTGGAAGATATTTTTCCCATATCAGGCATTTTTTAGCTTTCCAGTTACTGGAATTGAGGCATACATGTTACATAAGGAAATTCCCCTAACATTCAAGTAAACTGTTCATTTTATACTCCTTCACTTTAATAAAAGTAGAGGGTTAAACATTGCCCAACCTTAATAGAGTGTACACCAGGACTTAGAAAAGAAGGGGAGCTTTTTGTATCAGATACTGATATAATCTGTTTCTTTTAAGCTCCACTTGTATTTTCTTTCCTAATTCTCTTTTATAAGGGCAGAGTAAGTTCTGCTTACTGAGAAATATTTTATAGGTTTTAAATTCAAAATGCTTGGAAACCTTCAGAGGGAAACTGATGAACTTAGAGGAAATATTTTTATTCAAACATTGTTGCATGAAGAATTTTACCCTTCTAACTGGCTACAGCTCTAAATAGTTCTAAAATATTTAATGCACATGTACCTCTGACTGAGAAAAAATCTGAAATATAGAAACATTGGCAAGGTTGCTAATGACTGATGTTTGATGTTCTATTTGTTATGCAAAGAATAATCAGACAGAGAGGACATCAGACTAAAAAAGACCTAGACCATCATCTCTAAGTCCTGGTATATCAGACATTTCATATAAAATTGCTTATGAATTTATTAAAATGTATGAATTAAATCTGTAGTTCAACAATATAGAAGACTACACAAAAAAGAGCAACAAAAACTTGAAACATTGGTTGTGTGTGAAAAATTAACATTTACATTTTTTTCCTTTGAGAATTGGCTACTCTGAACAGACTCCATAATTCTTCACATGACTTAGTCTCTGATACACCTCTTTTTGCATTATGTATGGTCTTGTGTCATTGGCTTTAAAT
>VWPW01018755.1:0-10846 GCA_013389825.1 Crypturellus undulatus
AGACTCCACAACCTCTCTTGACAGCCTATTCCAGTGCTCTGGCACCTTCACTGACAAGAAATTTTTCCTTAAGTTCCCATGGAACTTCTGGTGCTTCAGTTTGTGGCCATTTCCTCTAGTCCTAGGTCTAGACCTTTGTGCAGATCCTTTTAGGTTTGGAAAGGGGGTGCTATGAGGAGATTCAGACCTAGCTTCTGGCATTTCACCTGTTGCAAAGATTTTGAAAAATTGCTAAATTCAGAGTGACTGTCCCATAGCTGGCACTGGCCAAGCTGCCGTCTCACCAAGCTCTCTGCATTGGGTTTTGCTGCTCGGTTCAAGTCCTGCCCCTGGTTTAATCCCCTGGTGTGGCATTGCCTGGCTGAGGAGACCGTGCAGGGGTGGCAGTGAGGGGGTGGCAGGGCCCTGGCGGGCTGGCTGGACACTGTCACAGCGACTCTTGCTGCAGGAGCCCCTTGCCTGGCTGTGCTGGGCAGACCCGTTCCCAGGAAGGCTGCGTCAGCAGAAATCCCCATCTGGCTCCTTGCCGGCACCTGCAGCTCCAGGCAACCCCCTCTCTCTTATTTTAAGTCTCCTCCACTCTGCTCCCAGGCTGCAAGCTGGGAGATGTCCCGGCCTCTCTCCCGCGTGGCTCCTGGCTGTGGCTGCCCAGCATCACCCTCAGGGACAAGAGGTCTGGGACGACCAGTCTTTAATCCATCATAAATCCAGGCTCATGGTGATTGGTCTGCCCCTCATCCCTCACGCTGGCTGGGGGATGGCACATATCCCCGGGCAGTAACTAGGGGATGCTGCCAGCTCCAGCCCCCAGGCAGAGATATGACCATTAGAGGCTGCCCAGTGACTGTGATTTAATGCTGAATGGCCATTGGCACTGTAAGGAGAGGGAGGGTGAATTATTCTGATCCTTCAATTCTTCTGTTGTTTTGACTTCATGCCAGGTTTGGTCCAAATGTCTGGGTTTGAGCCTGATTTTAGGCTAGCGAGGAGTATCCGCAGCTGGAGCACATGTGGGCCATGGGCTCCATCAGCAGTCAGGTGCTCTGAGGAGGGCAATGGGATCTTGGCTTTGGGGACAGGTGACATTGAGCACTCCTGTGGGGGCTGAGCCCGCTGTTTGCAGCCACCCAAGATTAGAGGAGCCCTGGGGGACAGTAGGATGGATCTGACCTCTGTTCCTTCTCCCTTAGGTCACCACCGTGCTTTTAATGAGCTGTGATGCCAGCTAGAGACACAGACAAGTGACCATCTCACCCAGCCTTGGAGAACAGCCCTCCTTCATCTGACTCTTCCTCAGCATGTGCCAGCAGCCCAGATACCCTCCAGATGCTCCCGGTGCTGTCAGCTTGGACTCCCTGTCGGGACGTATCTCCAAAGGCTACCTCCTTCCCCTCTGAACGACATTCCTGTGGCTCATCGATGCTCCAGAAGGCATCAGAGCAGCCCCAGCAGTGACGGGCAGCCAAGTGGAGGGATTTCAGCCTGCAAGAGCCTCTTCGGCGGGAAGGACATCTCTCCATCCCTCGGGAGCGATGCTGACGTCCGCTTAGGTCTCAGGGGGTGCCCAGGCAGGAGGGATGGGGGAGTCCCCAACCTTCTCCTCCCTTGTGTCCTCTCCAGCACTGGCTCTGTGGGAGCCCGTAGGGATGTGATCGGGCTCCTCCAGCTCCACAGTATCCCCTGCCCATCCCGTGGGCACCTCCAGGCCCGTCGCCTGCCCGTCGCGCTTCGCCATGATGTGCGAGGTGATGCCCACCATCAGCGAGGGGGACCCTCTGGGCCCCCAGCAGGGCCCCGACGCCGATGCTGACTTCGAGCAGCTGATGGTGAACATGCTGGACGAGAGGGACAAGCTGCTGGACACGCTGCGGGAGACCCGCGAGACGCTCTCCGTCACCCAGAGCCGCTTGCAGGAGACCCTGCGGGAGCGGGACCAGCTCCAGAGGCAGCTGAACTCGGCCCTCCCGCAGGTAAGAATCTGGCCCCGGGAAGAGCAGGAGCCCACGTTGAGGAGGACTGGCTGCTTGGGGTGGTTTTTAGCCCTCTTGTTTAGGAAGGTTGACCAAGGGTTATAGTGGTGCTCGTGTTGGTTGTGTTGCACCTCATGCAACAGGAAACATCTCCTAAGCCAAGCCAGAACTAAGGCAGACATCTCCCCTTCTCCTCCATAATCTGTTGGAGTGTGGGCAAGCATGGGACCATAACCCCTCTGTTAGCACGCAGAGAAGGATTGGGAATTTCTTGAGGATAACCTAGGGTGGAAGAGGATATGGACACAGAGCCCTCTGGCATCAAACAGCATGTGGGGCAATGGCACGTTTTGGAGGGGGGGTCTCTGGCCTCCTCCCTCCAGCTGGTTCCTCGAGACCTAGGGCAGTCCTGGGTTTCACGGGTTCCTCATCCCCACCTCACTTCCCTCCTGCTCGCAATCTCCACACGGGGACCTCAGCCGTGTTCCTTCCCTTCTGCCAGAGGGAAACTCCCTCTCCCTGTCCCTTCTCTTGCCCAGGGGGCAAGGGGGAAGAGGCAGATTTTCTGCAGCTGAAAGGGGACATTGGGCACTTCCAGGCCTGGCCACTGCCTCCTCTCCCTACTCCGCTTGGTCTGCCAAGATCTTCATTCCTGGAGGATGTTCTCAGTGCACTGCTCTGCCTTGAGCTTCTCCTTGAACAAGACGTCCTCACATCCAAACCAGGGCTGTGGCCCTACTCTACTCGCTTTCAGCTGTGAGCACCAAGGCCATAGGAAAAGTTATTACATGGGGACAGGGCATCTTTGCACCCAGAAGTTGCTTTGGGTCCATTAAGGGGTCCAGGCTTGGCTCTATAGACCTTCTGAAGGGGTTGGTGAGGCTGAGCCCTGGGATAAAGGATGCTCGTGCAGGGCTCAACCATGGAGACACCAGGCCCGGCAATATTCCCCTGCTCGGGCAAGCTCTGCCGCTAGCCCTCCGCTGGGTGCCCTGCTGGGCACGGAGCGGGGATCAGGGCTATGTGTTGGGTCCATCTGTTCCCTGAGCTGGAGCAGACGGCAGCACACAGGGAAGTTGCTGGAGGTCCGAGCTCAGCGAGCAGCCCGGGGCACAGGGGAATTGGAGCTGCGGGTGTTTCTGGCTCTGCTTGTGCTCCTCTCCTCTTGGCTCCTGCAGCAGCAGGTCCTGCTGCAGGTTCTCCAGAGCTTGGATTCCAGCTCTGATTCTGCAAGCAGAGATGCTCAAGCCAAAAGGGATGTGGGGAAGCATGAGCTGCTCACCTTCCCTGCTGAACCTGGCAAAGAGCTGGGGAAGCAGGAGACTTGAAAGACTTGTATCCATGTAACTGTGCCAGTCCTGAGATTTTAGATCCTGCTAATTTGCTTGCATGCTACCATTGTAGCACCCAAGAGCTTGGGACATGGTCAGTGGACCAAAATAGGTGGCATGAGCCTGGCAAGAGCTTGGGCTGGTGGTCAAGTACCTCTGAGCTTCCCTCCTCCACCAGCACATGGTGCTGGACTAGTCCTGCCTCTCCTCTGCTTGCCAACAGCAAAGAACCTCGAGGTGCTTCCCTAGGAATTCCTGGAGCCCCCAAGGAGGGATTGTTCCCTGTCCCCAGAGATGCTCTGCAAAATCCCCCCAGGGTGCAGGCAGGGCCACTGTCACCTCCCGTGCGCCAGGGGCTGGCGACCCCTCTGCTCCAGGCTCCCCTGCTACCACGCGGCCGGAGAGAGCAAGCCAGGTCACCCTGAGCACACACTGCCCGCCCCATCGCAGCCGCCTCGGATTAGGGGAGCGCGCGGATTTAGCCTCCGCGCCGGCCGCAAGAAGGGCTTGTCCGAGCTTCGGCACGGGCAGCGCGCAGACAGAGCCAAGCAAACTGGGTCACCGCGAGGGGACTCGGCGTGAGCGCGCGGCACCGCCGGGCTCCCTGGGCACCCCGCTCCCGGCCACGGCTGCTGATCCCTCCGGCTCTCCTGCCCCGCAGCAAGGGATGCAATTAGTGCAGGTGGCAGATGGGGAACTGCCCTGAGCTCCCGCTGCCTCCCGCTCGTCCTGAGCAGCCCCGTTTTGGCCCCGGCGTGGCGAGGCGGGCGGGCTGGCTGGCCCGTGGCTCTGCACCCGGGCACGGCGGCCCCCGGCGCCCTTAGCCCCTGCCTTTGCCAGAGATGAGGCCTCGGAATGAAGGCAGGGAGCAAACCCAAAGGTGCTCTCCTGTCCAATGGGATTAACTCCAGCATGTGCATGTACCAGGTAAGCAGCATGCGGCCGGCTTCTCCCCTGGGATGCTATTCCAGGTGCCTTTTCCTTCTCCTCCTACCTCTCTCAGAGCCGATATTCCCCTCCTGAAATCCTCTTTGCCCCGGTGTTTACTGCAATGAGTCTGACTCCATCGGGAAAGGCCAGTCCAGACTGATGGAGTGCCTGAAGAAACCCTGCCTTTGGGACAGGTTGGGCGTGCAGACTCCTCTGTGACCCTCCCATGAGGCTGATAACCCTTCCCGGTATCTCTAAAAACCCCAAGCCCTGGCTGTGGTGAGAATGAATTGCATAGGGAGGTTGATGGCCAGGGGATGTGTCAGCCTGTATCCTCCTAAGGCACTCGGGCAGACAGATGTGGCTGTCTCTACGTAGGATCCAGAGCTCCAACTGGGCATATTCCAAAGGCTGGGGATGCTCCGGGACCTGCTCTTCTCTGGCACAATGTCCTGGGTCCCAAATTGCGACGACGGGTTCCTTGTTGGTTGGTGAAGGCAGTTTCTTCCCCCGACGCTGGAGCGGAGAGAAAACATGTGCCTGGAGTAGACCCATGGATGGGACAAATAGGGATTCTCCAGCCTGGAAATCCTGGCCCCCCATACCCATGGGAGTCCAGGTGCCCCATAGCTGAACTGCCTCCCCCTCCGTTATCTGTGGGTGCATCCCTCAGCCCCCAAAAGGCAGAACTGCAGGATGATTTCCCTTAAGCTGCCTTAATGCTTCTTACATGATTTATTTATTCATGTGGGAGCGCAGAATGCGACTTAATCGGGCTGAAAGCTCTTGGCTCCAATCCCTTTGCCCTCCCTGCTGCCCGGGGGGTGCACGGTTGGGCACTGGTGACGAGGACCAAGATCTAGTCGGGATGTGGGTGCTCTCAGCAGCGCTCCAGGGCCCTGGGCATGGTTGCTCGGCTCAACTCAGCTCCCTGCTTTTCTACTTGTAAATGTGACCCGAAAGATGCCGTGCACAGGACTCCAGAGATGTCCAGATGGATTCCCAGTGCAGGGTCCCATGTGGGATGATAATTCTCCCCCAATGACTGGAGGCTCAGCAAGACTCCCCATCCTCAGGAGTATCACAGGGAGAAGAGGCTCCCAAATTTCACAGAGGCTGCTGATAGCAATGTCCTTGGAAACCTGCTGCAACAGCCCTCCGGGCTGTTGGGGAAGCAGAGAGCTGCACTTTTGGGATGGACAGACCTGCTAACAAGGTCCCTGAAAGGTCTCCCAGAAGGTTCCTGTGGGCTGACGAGCCCACATCCATCCCTGGTATCCTTATGTCCTGATATCAAATGATCCCCCCAGTTCCTCCCATTTAACTCACAAATGTACCCAGTGCGCCGGTTTACAAAGAGCAATGTGAAAATCCAATGCCCAGAGGCTCCAACTTGGGGGAATAGTAGGTTTTTAAGCATCTCAGGGTTTTGGGGGAGAAGGGAGAGATCTGGCATCTTTGAACCCTTACAGCTGGCTCTTCTCCTGTGGAATGGAGCTGCTGAGACCTGGATTCCTGCTTGTTTGTCTGTCTGCACGTTCCTCCCTGAGCAACACTGCATGGAAATGCAGGAGTCAGGACTGGGCACCAAGAGCAGGGGACACTTCTGCCCCGTGGATGGTTCCCAACGGGTTGTGGAACCCAGCGGGAAGGGCCGGGATGCACCCACTGCGCAGCCCTGCCTTGACCGCAGGCAGTGGTTGAAGCCTTGGGTTTGCCTGGCAGGATTTAATCTTTGTAATCCCAGGCCACACGTTGCTGGGGCTGTGTTTATCCCCCAGACAGTGATTTAGAGCTTTCTCGTAATTCTGCTGCATCCACTCGGGTGGATGGGGCTCCATCCCTTGATCACCAAGTAAATGCTGCTGACTTCCCAACACAGGCAGCCTTCCCGCATCACCCTCCATTGGCAGACAGCCTCCCAGGAGCAATTATTCCAATTAGGAGCCTTAAAATGCCTTTAATCATGCAGCTGGAGCTGGTCTCTTCCCGTGGCTTCAGTATGTTGCAGCAGCCACCGTGCTCCTGACACAATTTGGGCACTTTTACTTGCTTTTAATTTAGGTAGGTCATAGTTCTGCAAGTCCCACATATCTCTGGGATCCCAGTTTGGTGATTCCCAGGAGAATAGTTGTTCTCTGAGTTGTCTTTGAGCTGTCTTCTGCCAGTAGCAAGAGACTGAGCTTCATAAATCTCTCCTGGGCTCCCCAGAAATCTCCTTGTAGCTCCTTGTAGCTGTTTTCTGGCCTCCCTCCAGCTCTTCCCCAATGTCAGCAAGAGCAGGGCCCTGATGTGCATCCTTCCCGTTCCCTGTCACCGGTGCCTCTCCAGCAGCACCTATGGCTGAAGTGGTGACCCTGAATCCAAGATGTGACCAATGCTGACCAAATGATGGACCAGCCCTGAGGCCCCGTGCGTCATTTCCGTATCTTGTGCAGTGCTCTGGGTGCTTCCCCTGATTCCCACACAAAACATAGTATCCACTCCCTCGAATTCCTTCTTCTGCAGGGCCTGGAGCTGAGCCTGGCCACTTGTACTCACCTGGTTTTGGATAGTTTGATTTTAATCCAGCTTGGCCATCTCCCAGGTTGCTGGACTTCCCACAGGGCTCCTGAGGATTCTGCGGGCTTCTCAGCACTGTGTCTAATCACCGACGTTCATTTGATTGAAGATCAGGCACCTCTGCTTCACTTTCTAATCCATTTATAGGTGTCCCTGCTTAGTTTGAGAGCTTATCGGAGCTGGGTGCCAGCAGCGGGCACCTCTGCGTGTCCTGGAATACTCCTCGCCAAGGCAAGGGGAGAAGAAAATCATGCAGATCCTTTTCATGGCCACTTTGCCAAGGCTTAGGACAATTTTGTGCCTGTGGATCAGGATAAAAGCTGCAGTTGATGGTGCAGCCCAAGTGCCTTGGCCTGGACACCGAGGGAATGTCCATAGATAGGAGTCAGGAGTGGTTGTCCTCATGGTCCCCAAGCTCACACGGTGTCCCTGGCATTGCAGCAAGGTCCCTTGTGCCAGCTTGGGCATCTGGCACAGCTGGGGCTAGGGGAGGTAGCTACGGGCAGCTGATGGAGTGATAGATTTCTTTTTACACCCTGAGGGCATCAAAATGCACCTGTACGTACTCAGCTGACCCTTACTGCATCCTGCTGTCACATCTCACTGCTGCTAGTTGCAGTGGTAAAGTCTCCTTTGCCTGGGATTTCCCCGAGGAATGACAGTTCCTGCCTCTCTTTATTTATTTATTTTTGGTATGGGATGCTCCAAGCCTGGCAGCCTGGATGTGGTACAGAACAAGGGGTCGGGCACACTGTTCCTGGCCTGGGCTGGGTAATACAAACCCGTGTACCTGATGTTCCTTCAAGTCCCATTACCTCCTCTGGGCCATGGAGGACATGGAATAACCCAGGAATATTCACGGCTACCTCTGCACCCTGTGGCTGCCCTTAGCCATGGCGCTACACTGGGGAACACTTGGGGTAAAGGCAAACTCTGAGGAGATGACAGCAGTGCTTGAAGCATCTCTCCCAATGGCAGGAGTAAATAACCAGGAGGGAGGAGGGTGGGAGAGGGNTGTGGCTGCTCTTAACCTGGCTCTAAACTGGGGAATACTTGGGGTAAGGTGATGCTTCAGTGCTTGAAGCATCTCTCCCAATGGCAGGAGTAAATAACCAGGAGGGAGGAGGGTGGGAGAGGGCCCATCCTCATGGGATGGATTGGGGCAGGATCTTCATGTTCTGCCCCAGGCTGCACCTATGTCTGAAGCTGTTGCCACTCTTTGACCTGCTCAACCCTTGACTTTGCTGGGCTGGATGAGGGGGCTGCCCATCTCTCTCCAGCAGATTTTCACTCTCTTTTAATCTTCTTGCCTTTCGGGATGAAAACCTGATTGCTGTCGCAATCTGCATGGCCCCTCCTGCTCCAAAGGGCCGTGCAAGCAGTGTGGGCGATTGGGATGAGCACAAGCAATCAGCACTCCTGCCATGGCATCCCTCTTCCCTTGCTGCATCCGATACTTCATCCTGTCCCCCACGGTGCGGGCAGCATCACTCGCTGCCTTGTTGTACCCTGCATTTGCAGAGCACTGAGTGTCTCTAACCCCCCTGGGCTTCCTACCCACACACGCCTGCAGGTTTCCAAGGGGGCATCAGCAGCATCTACTTCTGCAACCCCTGGTATAGCCCTGCAGATAACCCCGGTTATCTGCAACCCCTGTTATAACCCCCTGTTACCTGACCCTAGGGATTTCACAGCTGCAAGGATCCTTTTACTGAGCTCCCTAAGGCTCTACCCTGGTGTATGGAGGGACTCAGGGAGCCAGATCCCAATATCTGAATCCACGATCGATGTATTGGCACCTAATCTCGGCGCTGTTAACTGCTCTTCCTGCAGCTCTTGCACACCTTCCCCTCTGGCTTTCCAAGCCCCGGCGTAATCCGCGTGGATGCTCACAAGCTGCTTGCTCTATGCACAGCCCTTGCATAACACGGGGACGCGCGGGTGCACGTGGGTGCCCCCGGGCTCTGCCAAGCCTTAATCCCTGGCGCCGGGGAGAGTCCGGCTCCGGGAAAGTCTTGGCCCAATCCAGGGACCTCACTGGGATGGCCCGTGGGCAGTGTGCAGGGCTGATTCCTCTTGCTGAGATCGTTTTGAGGGATAATAGATGGAGAAGTCTCCAAGGAAGCAAGAGGTCAGGAGCAGAGCTGGGAGCCTGGGGGGTCAAATCCTGGGATGAAGATGGGGTTTCAGCATCGCTCTGGCAAATGGATTAAAAAGCTTTTCATTTCTTGGCGAGACATCAGCTGTTGCAGGAGGTCTGGCCGTGAGTTGGTCAGTGTGTAATCAACTTGAGCCTGAATGTTTTGAGATTTGGGGGTTTTAACACAAAAATGAGAGTGAAAGAGAATTTCACACCATAAAACTGCTGTCAGCCCCTCATGGAAATTTGGTTCGTTAATGCTCAAACAAATCTTGTCATCTTCTGCAAACCCTTTTCCTTCTTAGCTCTTCTCAGCAATGGTGTGAAACTAGTGTAAATTTATGAAGCGTTTCAGTGGTGTCTATTTGCATTTTACACCCCAAAATGCTCCACCTGTGAAGTGCTGCTTAGCCCTGGCATGAACCAGTACTTAAACCAGCTATGGAGCCCCACGAGCAGTGGGAGGATGCTCCTGGGCTAACCTGGACACTTGATTTTCATTTCTAAAGAGAAAATTAACCCTCCTGCACTGTGAAAAAAAAATCATAGTAGGTTTTCTTTCTCCTCCAGCACAGTCACAAATGCAATTGCTCTATTTCTAAGGAACCAGTCGTGTCTCAAAATCTGTGCTGGGAGGCTTATAGCACTGCTCTGTGCCCAGCAATTCCTTGCTGGCCGTGGCCAGTGGCCAGAAGAACCGGTGGTTGGAGAAAGAGCTGAGTGCTGGTGTCTGCAGGGATACATCTTCCACCGTGACATGTCATGGATGGCTCTTAGCATTTCCAATGGAGTGAAATCTTGGGTAAAGCCAGACCACGATGCCATGGGCAGGGTCATCCCAGGGCCAGTGAACTCAGTCTTGACTGGCTGTGACTTTGCAGCGTGTTTTAACCTGCTGGGACACTCCAAGGCTGGGGTGTCAAGGGGGCAGTGAGGATGGGAGCATGGAGGTGGCCTTGGCTGGGATGTTTCAAGTGCCATCAAGTGCCACTGGAGTGGCGGAGAAGCTTCTGGTGTCATGATTAATCAAACCGAGTTGATAAACACCAAAAAGTGCCACATTCTCCCCTTAAAGCTCTTGCGGAGGCGAGGAATAAATCACCTCTGAGCCTGGTGCTTCTCCTTTGGTTTCTCGCCATGCCCTTTGCTCATTGTCCAGGACCCGGATGGGAGCTGCTCTGTGCCGAGGATCCGGCTCGCGCTCGCGGGGCTCCGGCGCGCTCCCTGCTCACACCCTGCCCTGATTTCCGCAGGAGTTTGCAACGCTGACGCGGGAGCTCAGCGCATGCCGGGAGCAGCTCTTGGAGAGGGAAGAGGAGATCTCGGAGCTGAAAGCCGAGCGCAACAACACCCGGGTGAGTGTAAAACCCTCGTGTTCAGGTCTCGGCTCCCAGAAATACTGGGTGCTCCGAACTGGGTGCTTGGTATCCGCGTGGCCAGGGTGGTAAGGGCCTTGCGTTCACTCTCTTGCAGCTCCTGCTTGAGCACCTGGAGTGCCTCGTGTCCAGGCATGAGCGGTCCCTGAGGATGACCGTAGTCAAACGCCAGGCCCAGTCGCCATCCGGGGTCTCCAGCGAGGTCGAGGTGCTCAAAGCACTGAAGTCACTGTTTGAGCATCACAAAGCACTCGACGAAAAGGTGAGATGGGACTTGTGCATCCCGGCTCCCTTGAACATCCTAGAACCAACCATCAAGGCTGCCTGACCCAACTTCCCTGCTTCTTCCCAGGATTTATCCATCAGTTCTCCAGATGGGGTCAGTGTAGTAGTTCTCTGTGCCACCACTGTCTTTGCACGTGCACGGGCACATCAGATTGAGCAGATCTCAATGTGATACAGATTGAGCAGAGCATTTCCATGTGTCCCCAGCTCCGGAGCATCCCCTCTGCAGCTCCATCACCAAAACGTATCTCC
>VWPW01018756.1:0-14576 GCA_013389825.1 Crypturellus undulatus
TAACATTGACAACAGAACACAGCTTATTGCAGTGTCTGGCTTCACTGGTTCTTGTTTGTGCTGTCCTGAAGCATATGAAAGTACAGAGCAGCATGGCAGCATCACTTTGAGAATAAAATTGCAAAAGCCTTTGAGTTTCAAGCTACTAGTAGCTGTCCTTAAGAACTGGCAACAGCATCATCAGCTTGGCTATGTTCTTGTGAAAGAAAGCAGCTCCTCTGGCTGAGCTGGAGTCCAGGCTGTTGGGATCTGCTCCTTGCCCCTGCCCTGGCATAGAGGTGTGATGGATGAGGATGTTGATGGGAGATGCCCTCTTCTCCAGTGGGCTAACGAGCCCTGCAGGTCTGCAGGCACTGGAGCCTCTCTCTGATGCTATCCTGGGGAGCACTGAACAGCTAATCCCTCTCCAGACTAAGACCCCAGAGCTTGTTCTTGCTGCTCAGTGCAACAGGAAGGTAGTGGACCTTACGAGACAGATGGAATGGCAGAACACAGTATATTGAAAGCTCTGGTGGTTGTACCACACAAAGTATCTCGAAAGGGGAAGAAGAGAGGGCACATATTCCTAAGAGTAAGATGTAGCTGCAATGCATATAAAGAGGAAATGGAGAAATGATCCTTCACGGGGGCTCACTCAGCATTTCTGAAATTATAAGATCCGGTTCTTGGTTCTTCCGATCATTGCACTGAAGTCTCAATTGGCTAAAATGTCCTGTTTTGGGTGGTTTTGCTGGATTCTCATACAGACCTTTATAGGTGAGTCTTTAGCTGTTTTTCTGTGTGCTTGTTCAGAAAACAAAAATTTTGTAGCGTACTAAAAACCGTGGTGCTTGAGTTGTCTGTGTTATTCAGTGAAAAATGCTATAGTTATATACTGAACTTCAGAAGTTTTTAAACTTAATACTGTTTGAAAATATTTTTTTTAATTATTAAAAACGTTCCTCTGTGTATAGGTTTGATTAGTTTCCCTTGTTTCCCCAAATTATCTAATTTACCATTGTTAAATGTGTACTACTGCCTTTGCTGCTTATTCTATCTCTCCACAATAACACAGCGCTGACACAGCCCAAATCAGGGAACTGAAAGATTGACAATGTAATGAATGTGTGTCCAAAATGTGCTTCAAGATTCCCTTCTTTCTACTCCCGCAGTGTTCACTGTTTGCCCTTTTAAAACGTGATTCCTAAAAGAGATATAAATCAAAGAGGAGTTTGGTAGATTCGGACCTGGTCACCATTCACAAGGGTGTTGGCATCAGCTATATTTCTGTGTTTGCATTTAGGCATCAGTAGTGGATTTTCAAAATTGCACATGCAGCTCAAGAAGATGATTTCACCCACTTTCAGTAGGGCCTGATGAACTCCTAATGGGAACTTACTTAGATATTTCAAGAAATTTCATCTTAGATGATTAGTTATTACATTTAATCAGGCAACCTCTAACACAATGAAATTTCAGGTATAATATTTATAGTAACTGCAGTGTTCTTGGGTCAGTCTGAAAAGTAATGGAAAGGTTTGATTACTTATAGAATACTGAGGGACAAACGATGTCCCGCTGAGATCTGAGAGGCAAGTTAATGCAACCCCAACCTGTGCAGTGTCTGCTGCATAAGCAGAGCTTCACGGACGCTTTGCTGTGGGCCAGGAAATTCTATGATATTTTTGGTCTATTGCTGGACTCAGTAGAGGGAGCAGGAGGGCTCTTTCCTCACTGTATTTCCTCAAGTAAATCAAAGCTAATTGTCTCTATTTAATCTTACTTCAAAAACATTATTATATGCGGAGCTCCTGGAGGGTGAAATCAGATTTTATTACCTTCCTCCTTTTAATCCAGCTCGGTGCTGGGTAACAGCATGGTGCTGGATTAAAAGACTAGATGTGACAATATAAAGGTCCCAGGAACCTCTTTCTTAATTTCAAAGCCATTTGAATTCAATCTTACTTAATACGTCTTTTGGAAAATACCTCGGTGGATGAAGCTGCAGCTGAGAAGGAAGTTATTTAGCCCTTGTAGAGATTCGTACTGTTGAAGGAAGACTGCTGCAGTATCTAAGCTTTTACTAGTAACCTGCAGTGAAGGCAGATGTCAGGAACATTAGATCTGCACAAATTAAGAGGAAATGAAATTGCAAAATCATAATTTCCCCCTCAATACTGCTAGGAAACTTCATTGGAGACACTGGTTCCGTACTTCTTCCTTCTTCTTTTTATTATTCTTTGCAAAACAGGCAGCCATCCTTTAAAGCCTTAATGCTTCATTTCTTGGCACATTCTAACTTGCACACTTTTAGCCTTTATGGAACATTTTTAGATTTATGGATACTTGAACTAGTTGGCTTATCTAGTCACCTGGATAAGTAATAACAAAGCTAAAATGTCATCTCAGTAACAAGTTATGAGGCAGAATGCCCCAGAAAAAATCTCATCTGAGGAATAGTCCATTAAAGAAAAAAACAAAACAGGCATAGACACTATTGAAATCATCTCTGCTGTCTGAGAATCATGTCAAAAAGAAGGGGCATTCAAACCACTGGCAAAATAGACCTGTAGAGCAAACCAAGACTAATGCTGGTGATAACAGCAGGAGCTGTGGTGACTCCTTGGGGCAAGCAAA
This sequence comes from Crypturellus undulatus, assembly GCA_013389825.1. Classification (NCBI taxonomy): domain Eukaryota; kingdom Metazoa; phylum Chordata; class Aves; order Tinamiformes; family Tinamidae; genus Crypturellus; species Crypturellus undulatus. The sequence goes on from VWPW01018756.1 coordinate 2,617, forward strand.
CCAGCTGTGAGACATAAGAGTGGTGGGTTTATCTTCTTGTGGCAGTAGGGACCACATCTGGGTGTCCCTCAGTTCCTGCTTTGCCATATACTAATGGGAACAAGGAGAAAGGTAAAAGGATGGACATAGACAAAGATGAATGAAGGCCAGAAGAGATTTGTCTCTGGATATGAATGTTTCTTTATAGCACAGTGCCATTCAGGAGGAAGATAAGAGGAATGACAGGGAGCAAAGATTCAAACCAGATGCTGAAATTGGTATTGCCTATATGTACAAAGTAAATATGATTATTAAGAGTAAGAGCATAAAGATAATGTGAATCTGTTCTTTTTTTACGTTGGTATAATACTAGTTACTAAAGCTTATGTGGATGCTGTGCTCTGCAAGGGATGGTTCAATCAGTAACTTGGACGATTGGCCAGGCTTGCTCAGAAATATAAGGAGCAACACACTTTCCCAGAACAGGTTCACATACATGGATCACATAAGCTGGCACTGATCTAGAGATCTTTTAATAGGATATTTTAACAGGTGTTTGGTTTCACATGCCTCCTGCAAGCCAAGCAGATATGATCTAAGGGCAGTCCTCCTTTTTCTCCCATATTATGTTGTATAAATGTAACCACACATCTGCTGGCTGCCAGAATTCCTCACTTTTCTTTCTTTGTTCTTCCCTGACAGTGCATTCCGTATCCAGCACTGTTATTACAGGAGAAGTAGGGCAATCTGTGACATTACCCTGCTCCTACCGCGTAGCCAGATGGAGAGACATCTCAGACATGTGCTGGGGCAAGGGCAGGTGCCCGAATTCAAAATGTACAAACAAGATTTTGCACACCACTGGGAATAGGGTGACCTACCGAACATCTCAGAGATACAATCTTCATGGCTATATTTCCTACGGAGACGTGTCTCTCACAATAAAGCAAGTGAAGGAAGAAGATGCAGGTATATACTGCTGCCGCATAGAAATTCCTGGCTGGTTCAATGACATCAAAGTGAACATCAACCTGAAGGTGGTTCGAGGTGAGGTTTTCAGCTTTTCTATACAGCCAATGCTTAGAAGCCTGTCATTGGGCATCAGTTTAAAATCTGGACATTGTTTTTGCCATGATTACTGAAAATGTAGATTTACTGAAAAATGTAGATTTAAGGGAAGGTCAAAATTACTTGAAAATTTGACTCAAATTCAATCGATGAGAAAATAACAATTTGCATTTTTTTTCTCTTTTCCAAAGAATGACTTAATTGCTTATTTTGAACATGAAAATATGTTGGAGATTTTGAAAAAGTATATAATGGAAAAAATGGATTTAGCCTTAAAAAAAGCCTTTGGAATGAAACTCAGTATTTTTGATTCAGTCTAGCGGGTTTTTCTTGAATAAAATTACTCGAATTACTTGAATAAAAATGGCCTTAAAAATCCCTGCTGCCCGAATAGTCTGGGTTACCTAGTTTGGGTCCGAGGCGGTGGTTACTTGCTGACCGTGCTCTGATTTACTGTCTCTTCTTCCTTTGCCTTCTTTCCTCAGGAACAACTCTGCCAGCAACCACCAGGTTTAAGACAACCAAGTGGACCACGACTCCTTCAGGTATGAAAAGCAAACAGGAATAGTTGCTTCCATCACCTGGACTACAGCATGCTCCCACAAAATTTAATTTTGACGTGTGGGAAGTGTGCATCAGACCAAGATGCACACGTGAGTATTTAGAGATATTCTTGCTAAACTGCTGTTCCTTTTGTTTTTATCAGATGTGGAGGAAATGGAGGAAAGAAGAATGTCATAAAACGTAGGGCAAAGTGTAATTTTCACATCTTCCCTGTGGGTTTCAACATCTACAATTTTTTTGTTTATCTAGATTTTTGTAGTTGCAGTGCTATAAAGATCCCAAATCTCTTTCCTACTCCACTATAAATTTACACTGCTACAGTTGCATGGGTACAGGCTACCTGTGCCCTGCCTTTGCCTTTAATAAAATTTGAGATTCTGAAGTTAAATGGCTGTTGGAGTATGAGGTCTTCATTTTCTTGTCTTACTTTTCAGATTAGTCTTTCGCAAGCAATGGCTGGCAGTCAGGGCTGTTATCATGACACCATCTTGTTCAAAAAAAAAATAAAGAGAGATTGACTGATTATTCTTATACTGGGGCTTGGGACAGTGGACAGCAGGCCAATATGAAAATGAAACTGTCCTAATCAGTAGGAAAATGTGATGCATAAAATGCTCTACATCCACCAAATGCAAGATTATAGTCCCAGTGAAAAACATCTCTATTTTCATTCATTTATCATCTGTTTTTCCTCAAGTTTAGTTGTGAGTGTTCTGACCTAGCTGATCCCTCGGTTATGACTTTTCATGCCACTGATAAAAACCATGGCAAAGCCTCCCATTTCTCCCCAGAATTTTAGAAAAACAATTTCTGTTCCCCAAGCAGCCTCTGATCTTCAAGCAACAGTTACGGCAGAGTCTGATGTCCTCCTGACGACTGTCAGTCCCTCAGCAGCAACTGTCACCGAAGTAACTGTCGCTCCAATAATTGTTGACCCACCAACAACCACCGAGTCTCCAGGAGTACTTATGTTGGAGACCTTTGCTCCCCCAACATTAACTATGACAGAAAATGACATTTTTCCTGAAAATATGGTGACAACTAGTGCTCCCATAGATTGTTCAACTGATTTTCAAGCAGCTGACATGATGACGGAAGGTGATTACGTGCTCAGCTCAACAAGATATGTCAATGTTCCTGAAGGTACAAAAAGTAACCTCAACCAATCCTTTCTTCATGTAACATAGATGATCTGTGTTAGTCATATCAGACTCTTGCAATACAGAGGTTTTCCATATAGATATCATTGTAGCTGAGAAGGTGTCTTCTAGATAACTATATTTTTTTCAGTGAATTTAAGGAAATATAGATCAAATGTTGCGTATCATGTACAAATGGGGGAAATGGCCAAAATGTTGGAGGGTAGGGCTTCCATTCAGAGGTGTTTCTACAGGACGGACGGAGAAAGGGGCTAGCAGAAAACTCATGAAATACAACAGAAATACATGTCAAGTTCTGCACCTGGGATGGATGCACTAGAACAGGTCAATGTGACTTGATAGAAAGCAACTTTGCAGAAAGGGATCTGGGAATTTTGGTGGAGAATTTGAGGACGGAAATGAACATCAGCTGCATTCTGAGACAGACTAGCAAGACTGTAAGTAGAGGGCTAAGGGAAAATATCATCTCCCTCTATTCAAACTCATAGGGCCACATCTGGGCTCACATCTATAGTAGCATGTTGTATTGGACCCTCCATACAAGAAAAATTGTGACAAATTGGAGAGAGTCCAGAGGGCTGCTAAGATGGTCAAGTGGGTAGATGTGTCGATTTGGAGAAGAGGCTGCAAAGGAGGGTTTTAGTTTAATTGCTGTCCTGATCTGCCTGATAAGGGTTATAGGTATAGGCATAGTCTTCCTGTAGTACAGTGAAAGGATGAGAGGCAACACTCCAAGCTGCAGCAAGGGAAATTCTGACTAGATATAAGGAAAAAAGCTTCAACAGTGAGTATGGCTAAGAACTGAGGGAGGAGCCAAGAGATGTTGTGAAATATCCATTATTGGAGATACTCAAATGAACATGGCCATGAACAATCTGATCTAACTTCAAAGTTGTTGCTTATCTACATCAGTGACTTTTCTACAGATTGATGTCCTTACACACAGCTGGATTTTGTACCTTTTGAGGATCTTATATCATTGAAGCACTTTCTGACCTGAATGTTTCAGGACAACTTTTCAATAACATTTCTGGTTTTACAGCCATAACCGTGTGCCACAATTAAACAAGGCAACAATAAATTGCCTTTAACAGCTAATCTGTTTAAATGTTTAAGTGCTAAACATGCTAATGAAGTACATCAGATAAATGAATAGGATGACCTGCAAACATTACCTGCAAATCTTCCTCTCTTGCTTAGCTGATAATGCAAAATTGCACTAGCAATTTTGAACACCATATGAAGACCCCCTAAGCAGTGATCTTCATGAGCATTACTTTTTACTTCGTTTCAGTAACTACTGAATTCCCAAATAAACTTCCAAGTTCAGAGGGAGCTGAAAATGCAGACACTTCTTTCATTACAGAAGAGCAGTTAACTGCATTCTCAGCTGCAGGTGAGTATGATCCACAAGCTTAGAACTTTCAAAAAGTTTTGTGAAATCAAGATGAAGCAATAGATTCAAGTACCCCAAAGGAAATAGGTTTTCAGTTACTCACTACTGTCAGGTATTTCAGTATGAGTGACGTTAAGACTTCTTCTTTGCCTCAGTCTAAACTTCAGTTCTCAGATATGTGATTTGTCATCACTGTGAATTTATCATGAGTTCCAGTTAATGCTCTCTCTGACTGCAGTGGGCTTTGAATCTTGCTCAGTATATTCAGCGAGGTGGCCTGCGGGCTTAACTATTCAGTTTCAAACATGTCTCCTTGGTCATGACAGAAAGCAGAGGCAGTTACCACAACTATCAGTCATTTCTTCAAGATAAAAGTAATTGGGATGCAAAATATTACCATATTTGATAAATAAACTTAATGTAAGTTTGCCTGCTCTGGATATCTCTTTCAATCTTGCTGAGTTTCCAGGAGGACTTATGAGGCAATATTAGCTTGAATATGGGTTCTTAGTCAAATCAAATACCACTAAATCCTTTCACCTCCAGCACATGATGGTACATGGGAGGTGATCTCAAGGTTCCTCATCTGTGTTTTAAGAAACTTTATATACGTAATGAAAGAAACTGCCAGAAATGTTGTTCTGCTTTCACTGAAGAGTGAAGTATTCTCTATGAGATTTTGCAGGTTTGATTTTGGTAGCTCTGGAGACTTACAGGGGAAACAGGGTTTATGAAAGTTTTGTTTAATGCCCCTGGGCAGGGCTCATAGAAGCAACTTCGTAAATTATCTTGTGAGCATCTATGAGTATTTCTCTCTGCTCAGTCTCATTTCTCTTTTTTTCCTGAGCTGTGAACTTCAGTTTATACATTAGCATAGTTGTCCCCCATTTCATACAAGGTGATTCTGTGCACAAACAACAACCAGACTCCTCTCCCGTTTGCATATGAAGCCTTGCCTGGACCTCACACTCACTCAAGCTTTGCTCTGAGACACTTGGGTGGTCTGTTCCCCTTCCCTCATGCCTGGTTTTTGAAATGTCTCACTTGTGGGATAAGAAAGGGGCATTTGTTCCTTTTTAAAGTCTTTGAACACATCCCAATTTATCATTTTGGAAAATCTTGTATTTCAGTGACTGTCCCCACTCTGCTTATCCATCCACGTTACAGGAATCTGAATGGACTTGAGTCTGCATACAACCCCCTGGCAGAAGACCCTGCAACAGGTAAGGAGAGCACAGCACTGGGGCTAGGGATAGCCATGCCAGCTGCTATTAGGGGTCCCAACAAGAAACAGTGGAGCAAGCAGAGCTCCTGCAGCGCTGAGGCACTCTTGGCCTGTGTTTTACCCAGGACCTTGTGCTCTAGACACCTGCAGCCTCTTCCCTCTACCAGGGAACGGAGGTCAGCTGGATGGCAGCAAGTGCACGTGGCTGCTCTGGCTGTCCTGGGATAACTTGTAACAGGCATGTCTAGGGCACAGGCAATATATCTGAATGTGCTGTGTGTGAACAGGAGGTCTGGCTATGTGGTAGAAAAAAGACCACACATGAGCCACTTCAGCAGGACTTAAAAAGCAGAAGTTTATTGTACTTTGCTGGAAATAAGACTAGATGCAATAGGCAGCAGAAATACTCATGTGAATCTCCTCCTCTGAAACAACGGCCTGTCCTTTCTTGACTGTTGAAGGAGTACAGGAACCACTCAGCCAAGAGAGAGAATGGCTCTATTCAGTCATTGCCAAATACGGAGTTTGAGAAAGGGTCTTAGTGCTAGAATTCTTGGGTCAACTTAAATTGTCCCTAGCGCTAAAAAGAGCAGCCGCAGATCGAATAGCAGCAAAAACCATACCACCCTTACGTGAGTCATTGCTTGCTCCCACCCATGCAAAAACTTGTGACGTGTTATTTCCAAGGGCAAACTCCCATAATATGAGAAAACACTGCAGAGCAACCGGAACACTAAATGCTATCTTGGTCACTGGCACACTGGAATTTTTTGGAATGGACAGTTGTGAGCAGTTCCTGAGAGCACGGCAATTTCTTCAAAACTTCTAACAGGATTACTAGTGAGCATCTGATCATACCATCACTGTGCAACATTTTCAGGGGTCTCATGCATTTAACATTTCCTGTAGCTGTGGTCTCAGGCACATTACGTCTATTACACCTGCCCAGGGGAATATGACTCATCTAGTCCCCCAGTAAACATTGCTGGTATGGTGGCTCTGCAGTTGTTCTCTTATCGAACCTGTGAAACCACTAATCCTCACAATCTTTCTACATATTACAGTATGCACAGTGCAGACTTAGAACAAGATATAAGCTGAGGTTTCAATTTGAGTGAGGTTTCAATTCAAGATGATTGACTCCTGAGTTTTTAAGATGCTGCAAAGCATTGGACATCCCTTGTGATGGTCTAAGGGTTCCAAATACTTCAGTATTTCACCACCCTCAAGTACAGGGTCACAATGAACCAAGGGCAAGACAATATCATCCTATTGTGACTTTAATTTTGCTAACAAAAGTAAGATAGAAGGATCATAGGATAATAATAGATAAGTTAGCTGCAAGATTTCTTGAGTATTTGTTTAATTCAGCCCCATATTCCAAGTTTGATAAACTAGAATATCTTAAAATAGACATGAATCATTTTCATAGAGCTATCTTAGGTCTGTTAAAAAATTATCTGAGCCTGTAAATATGTCCTGAGATTCTTGGTAGTAATGTGTGATCACACATAACCCTGACCACAGTTAAAGTGAGGAGGTTCCTTCACTAATCCTTGCATCTCTTTTGCTGTGTTTTCTACCACATCTTTTGGATAACAGAAGTGAAAACTCTCACAGGAGACAAGTTTCTTCTGTCATTTTTCATGGGCTATTGCTGGGAAGCTTCCTCTTTACAATTAATTCATCTGACTGAGATAGTAATAATTATTTTTGTTTCTTTTGTTTTCAGATATTTCAGGACCTTCAAACAGCCAGGTTATGAAAAATGACAATTATCAGGTAAAACTTCCTCTAACCTGTTGGTTAACTAGAGGCCAGGGGACAACAGAACTTGCTAGTGATTTTTAATCCATTCAAGCTCTACAGTGGTATTTGTGAACTAGTAGCTTGAATTTCTATTTAGCAACTCAGGAAGAGTTTCTTTCAGAATGCTTTTTTTATTTTTATTTAAAAACTCCTTAAGAATCTCATGTTAGATTGCACAAATGCAGGCCCAAATGATTCTAAGCAAGAAGTACTAAATATTTAACCTATGATTCATTTTGCTTATCTTCTCCTGATGTGTATTCTCCATACTTTCTACACACAAGCTCAGTAAAGTGTTGGAAATGCCAGTTCAAGGCACATATTTCAGAGCTCTTAGCTGCTGGGACAACAGAGACCTGCATGAGTAGATCTCAAGTAAAGCTTTTAAAGCGTTTTCCCTTTTCTCTTCTCCTTTGCAGCTTCCAACCCATGTCATTCTCATCACCTGTTCCGCGGTGGCGTTCATTCTTCTCGTACTGATGCTCTCAGCACTGCTACGTAAGTATCCCTGAGCACATAATTTTTAATGCTTCTAATGCAAGCTTAATACAGATGTCCTTCTGTACCCCTGGGTAATCTTCTCTGTTTTCAAGAATTCAAGACAGAGAACACACTAAAGAGCAGTGCACTTCTCGACCCAGTTCTATGTGTCAGGCCACCCTAAAAGCTCACCTGTGATACCAGGGTCTGCCCAGGGAGCAATACTGTCATACGATGGCACTGCCACACAGATGGGCTCGAGCATGCAGGCTCTGCCTCTCCTCATCCTGATGCTTCAGTGATGACACGAGCTAGAAGCAAACTCCTTGCTACGTGGTGCTGCTTGTCAGGCCAGCACTGTGGTGTGGAGCAGTGCCAGGCTGCCCTGTGCCACAGCCCCTGTGATAACGCTCTGCTCATTTTGTGGGGCACTGTCCTTCCTCCAGGACTGTGTTAGCACAGGAGGACCAAGGAGCCCTCATAGCTGGTGGCAATACAGCCTGTGTGCTCCACTTGTCACAGGTCTGACTCATTTGTTTTGGCATGTGCTTTATGGTAACGTAGCACCATGGTTTCCTGGAATTGCTCCTTGTGGACATCAGTGTAACTAAATACAAAATGAGATCCTCTGCTTCCCGCTTAGCCGGTAGAAATTTGCAACTCACTATGGCACTGCCAGGAGAGATGGACCCTGCTTCTCCTCATTCTGAACTACATTGTTCCCTGAATCCATTTGACTGATCCATTATGATTTATTTATTTATTTGCCATTGTGAAATTAACTTTATTTTGCTTCTAGGTAAATACTCAAAGAGGTGTGTAACAAAAAGGTAACACATTTTGTTATACTCTACTAACCATTCCAATTATTTCCAGCTAATTTATTTTAGAGCCAAGAAAGTATTTGCCACTGATCACAATGGGTGTAGATCTCGTTTGTGGCTTTAATTACCCAAGTTGCACTATGAGAGTATTAGAATATTAAACAGTGGTTTTTGTGAAATGCTCATACAGAGTGACAAATAGATACCCAAAGCACTGGAGGGTTTGACCTGGTGCTTATTGTAATGTAGTGGCCCCAGTTTAGGGGAATATTTGATCTATTTTATGCTTTGATCAAATACCAGAACGTGACTCTTGTGTCATCTGCAATGGTATAAACCAAGATGATCAATGATTATCGTGATTAAATTAAATGTTTCCTTTCTTCTCATGGTTGCTTAGGGTGGCATTGCTTAGGGATTCCACTGGGAAAAAGCAATTCATGCAGACAAAGAGAATTGGCCCCATGAAGGTCTTGCTGCAGCAGTGCAGCAAACCAAACCCTTCCACCACAAATTTTACAGACCTTTCATACGCTTTAGAATAATGTAAACAAGATAAATATTTTGCTGGTGTAAATAAGCAGGTATTCCACCATGGAAGTCAACAAAGTCAGTAGTTTCTGGTCTCGGTTTCCACAGGAATTTGAAAATGTTACAATTAAGAAAGGATGCTCTGCAGCAGCAATACTTTTCTTTGCCCCATACATAGTGATCTGTGTTTCTCACTACAGCGCTGGACGAACAGAAGAGCTTGAAAAAGTTTTTAGTGGTGCTGAAGGAGAAAATGACATCCTTGACTTGTGAACTGCCCCCATCTGTAGATACCATCTGAAGAAAGTACAGCTACATTGCAAATAAAAAGGGGCTGCTTCATGCTACACTGAGAAAGAGGATTCATTTGTTATGTGCTTCCAAAATATCAGTGGGTATAACCAGAGCCAAAGCTTGAACTGTGAAAATTTGAAATCCTGCACATCACCTTTAAAATTCATTGCATACAGAAGTTTCTTTTAGAATGTGCTGTATTCATTATTCACAGCTGCTTTTGGAATCTGTTTTCTTACTAATACTGTGTTACAGAATTAAATTTGCTTTTCCTCATTTTTTACTAATGTGATTGACTGACTACAGCCTATGCTGTGAGGAACCGAAGACAGGAGATATAACAAGGAATGCTGCCTAATTTTGAAGTGGAAAAGAAAAAGAAAGAGTCAGACAATACAAAGTTTCTTTTTTCTTTTTCTTTTTAATTTTAGCTGTAGCTTTATTTCTGCTTCTTCTAGCAAGGCAGAAGGCCTGGGGGATGACACTGCTACTATAGAGGGTTGAGTTTATCCCTGGTCTACCCTGCCATAACAAGATGCCTGTCTGCACCTACCCCATCCCAGGGGCAGCAGCAGGACCCGCCGTCCTTATTCCCAAGACTTTGGCACTGCAGAGCTGGCAAGCAGGCTGGGACTGTGTTCATGCTCACTCCTGCATTTATGCTTAGGGCTGATGCCGAGGATAGAGACGGGGCAGTTTGGACCACATGAGCACACATGTGCTTAACACACATGCAGAGGGACCAGCCTGGTTTGGACCACAAGGTTCAACTCGACTCAGGTTGCCTGAGCAGGAGCTGGGGTTGTGGGCAGCACAGCACTGTCATCCTCGAGAGAGATGTTATGAAATCTTCCCTGTCCTTCCTGAGCCCTGTGAGTGCTCTCTGTAGTGATAACAGCATGCATAGCCCCTTCTCAGCTCAGAAAATGGGAGTCTTTGGGTGGCTGAAAGGCAGCTGGGCCGTCAGCATTTCTTTACACCAGTCATACCCTTCTTGAAGGCGCTTTTCCTGCGCTTCAACCAGGTTTAACCTTTAAGAAACAGACTGTGGGTAAACAGCCTACGGGGAGGCACCACAGCAGGACTGGCCATGGAGACCTGGGAAGGAAGGAATAGCTATGGGATACGCTGCAGAGCTCTAGCACCTGCAGTTGCAGCTCTGCTGCAGCGACCAGGGTAACGGTTTGTATGGGAGAAAGTTCTTCTAGAAAATCCTGGTAGGTTAACTCCGGGCAGTGAGCTCTGGGAACAAAAGCACATTGTGCACACAGCATGGGAGCAGAAGAGAGCATGGCCCGGCAGACCTGGACTTCCCCTTGGTCACACTCCGGGCTGTGGCAAGACATTTTGACGCCACAGTGTCTTCCCCTGGTCCCCGCTGTGGTTTACCCAGGGGGAGGCTGGAGAAGTTCTTCCTCGGGATCCCTCTGACCCTCGCTTGGCTCCCAGGGTCTTGCTGCTCGCGGGTGTCGCGGCGCCGGTGTGGAGCCGAGCAGAGGGGAGGATGTGGCCTGCGGGCATGTGAACTGGGGACACTGTGGAGGCAGGCTCCAATCTGGCTCCCTGTGCTGCTTGCAGGAACAAATCCCACACAGATCTGCAAGGAACAACAGGGATTAAAAAAAAAATCAGACAGGTACTTCTCTCCAAGAACATAAAGAAAAAGCTATTTTGTTTTGTTAAGGGGAAGGAGAAAGAAAAAAAATGCTAATTAATCCAACCTGATCTTCATTACAGCTTCTAACGAGCAGGGCTGGGCCAATTCTTTTGCTGGTATTAATTAGCTCTGCACTAAAGAGCTCCTCAGAACAGAGCTGCCCACCACTAGGGCAAGTTTTGGTGCTTTCCCTGTGGTGCTGGCTGGATTTGCAGGTCCTGCTTGGGGAGCTGCAGGAGGGCAGGAGCAGCAGAGTGAGTCTGATCTGATCAGATCAGCCACATGGAACAACAACCCAGAAATGCTGTAGGGAAGCTGTAAGTAGAACTTATATTGCTGAACCTTTTTATTTATTTCTTTATCCATCCCCATTACTGAGAATGAGATTTGTGTTTAGAGTGGCAATTGCAAACAAGGGAGAGAGATCTTTAAATGAAAATGTGTTGAACTCCTGAGGAACTGACCTTGGCTGTTAGCATGGCCAGCGGAAGGTTGAAGTAAACCTTTTAAAATATTGCTGTAGGAAAAGGTGCTATCTTCTAGAAGCAGTAGAAGTCCTGAAAAGTAGTTTCTGGATGTAGAAAGGAAAAACTGGATGAAAGCAGCCTTTTTTCAGAAAGATGTGGAAGGTGGATGGAAAGACTGAAAGAGAATATATCACTGGCATCTGGAAATCCTAGTCTTTGCATTTAAAAGATCTTAGAAGGTAGAAGTGTGTTCTAGTAAACATGGTATTGCAGCCACTTCTAGCAAGGGGTTTAGAGCAGCATGTAGAGCATAAGCTGCAAAGTCCTCCCCTGGCCAGGGTGTCAGACCAAAGGTCTCCTCTGNTGAGTGGAAAGACTGAAAGAGAATACACCACTGACATCTGGAAATCCTAGTCTTTGTATTTAAAAGGTCTTAGAAGGCAGAGAAGTGTGTTCAAGTAAACATGGTATTGCAGCCCCTTCTAGCAAGGGGTTTAGAGCAGCAT
>VWPW01018759.1:0-10124 GCA_013389825.1 Crypturellus undulatus
TTGTCTGGCATCAGATTTTGCGGTTCACTGAAACTGTAAAGAGACAAGTGCTGTTCATGAAGCATGGGGTGTCCAGGAATGTCAGACAGCTGACTGCCTTTGGATGGAGGGGCAGGAAACCCAACTCACTGAGTCTTAAGACAGTAATTGGAATCAGGATTCAAGCAGAAGCTGCATTCGCCGCATTGAGGGTGGCAAAGAGGGATGACTTTGTCTCCTGAGGGAAAGGAAAGCACACTGTGTTATGCACCTCTGACGGCACGGCAGGGATTTCTGAGCTTGGGGCCACAAAGGCCTTTCAGGGTGCCAGACCCTTGCGGGGTGTGTGCACGCATGTATGCGTGCATGTGTTTGCTTTTACCTGGCTTCACAAGGGTCACTCCTTCTCCAATGCTCTCCACAACCCCAGCTCCTTCATGGCCCGGGATAATAGGGAATTCTGCATTAGGAAATAAACCTCCTAAAAGATGATCATCTGTGCAACAGATCCCAGAGGCCACAATCTGTTTGGAAATGAAGGCATAGATGAGCTAACAACAACTCAGGCCAATGTGTAACCCCTTTCCTGAAGTAATTTCCCAGAGTGGGTTCCCCAAAGAGGTGTGTAGGATGGCCTTGTCCCAGCAGGTCCGTGCCCAGAGCAGCCTCTCCCTGTGATGCTCCCCTCACTCCCTGTGCCGTGTCCAGGGGGCTGAACATGAACCTGGGGAGCAGGTGGGCAGTTACCTCCCTAACGTGTCTCTAGCCCATTCCAGCAGCCATCAGATAGGATGAGCTGGGAGATTGTGCTAGCCAAACTCTGATCTTCCCCACCAAGACACAGGCAAGGGCTGTATCCTGTGCATATCCGAAAGGACAATAGCCCCCAGGAGGGAGAGGGAACATAGTGAAAGAATTTTTTTACCTTGATACGAACTTCTCTTGCCTTGGGGGGCGCAACCTCCACCTCCTCAACAGAGAGCGGTTTGCCCACAGCCCAGGCCACGGCAGCTCTGCATCTAATCACCTGGAAGTAGCAGAGGAGAGGGGAAGAGTCCCAGCAAAAAGGGGTTCTGACAAGCACACGAATCAGCGCAGCACCATATGCGTCTCTGTGCTCAGCACGCGGGCAGCTGGACAGTGGCTGGGGACAACCCTCCTGCGGTGCCTTGTGTGGGAGCTGTTGCTTGGGGAAGCCCCTAAGGAGGCCTCCGTCTCCTGCGGTCCCAGTGTGTGCAAAGCAGAGTGGCTTTTCCTTTGCTGGGCTCCCGCAGCTCTCTGTGCTGCACTGCAGCCTGTTCCCCACACAATGTTCCCAGGCTGTGAAGAGGGCTGTGGCTCTCCTGCGGGGAGCTTAGTCCCGTGGCCTACCTCACTAAGTGTTCTGAAGTGTTCCATGAGGGAGCAAGCAAAGCCATTAGCAGCTGGAGGAACGGGCACCTGCTGACCCCACATGTCACTGCTTAAGTGAAAGCACAAGAGATGGCTTCAGCAGGAGTTGGTGGGAGTTGGGTTCAGCAGGACCAGCCCTGGTCTGTATTTTTCCTGCTGAGCTGAGACAGAAAGGGACCCTGCCATAGGTACTGACATAGCTGCAGCTGCATGAAAGCACGAGGCTGTGATCAGTGCAATTTGGATGAGTTGGAGTAAGCTCAGCAAAGAAGCCAAAAGCATGTCAGGCTCACAGTGTGAGCCCTGGCAAGATTATGCCCCCGAGAGCAGAGTGCATTTGAGAGAACATAAGGGAAGTGTCTTACTTTTCCGGTGGTGGCCATCCTGGAGGAGCTGTTGCAGGAAAGGGCTCTGAGCCTGGCTGACTCCCAGCACTGCACAATGTCCCCACTGCAGGTCAGTGCTGATAGGAGAGCAGGGCACGCGTCCTGCCACGGGGCTGCACTCAGAGAGGGGGCTGTGTTTAGAGAGCTGTTTTATCTGTGTCCAGAGGTGCGATGGCCCTGTCTCAGGGCAAGAGAGTGGCAGCACTTCCAGTTCCTGCGTCCCTGAGCGCTGTTTTCCAGGCTGGGACGTCCCTGGTGGGTGAGCGCCGCTGCCCTCCGCACTCTCATCCACACACAGTGCTACTGGCAGCCCGGAGCCCAGTCCTACTGCTTAGCTCCGTTATATACCTGAGGGACGCCAACCCTTGCTCCCCACAGCAGCCATGTGCCAGCTACCATAAAGTGAAGCACCTGGCCCCAGGGCCACCTCACATGTGCACAGTGCACCAAAACCCCCACTGCAGGGGCAGGGGTTGCACCCTATGCTGACCCTCACCTCTCTGTGGCTGTAAGGGGCCCCCTCTGCCCTTGCCAAGAACCTGATCCCCTGTTTTCAAATTACTGACTAGCCATGGCAAGGAGCTGCTTCTGCCTGCATTCCTTGGGCTATGATAAGCCATTTGTCCTCTGCCCCGGAGCTACAGAGGCTAAAGGCTAGAGGGCACGCTCCAGCGAACACTGGTTCCTCAGAGCACAGATAGATCCCAGGAGAATCATTAACAGCTCTGGCCTTGTCAGGGCAACCTGTGGCTGTATCTGGCATGAAGAGCTGCTGGTCACTACTGTGTGTGTAGCTAGTGCAGGAGCAGGCACCCACCTCCAGCACTAAGCAACTCCTGCAGTTGGCAGCTCTACCTGGCACCACAGTGACTGCTGGCTCACACTGCTTGGAAGTCTCCTGGAAGGCCTCAGGGGCAGCTGGGAGCAAGCAGCAAGCTACAGTCAGGCTGCCTGGGTGCCTGGAGGGGAGCCAGAGCAGGAGCCCACTGGCCTCCCCCATGCTCCTCCAGGGAGTTTGTGTGGCTCTGCCCTGAGAGCTGGGGCTGCCCTAAGGATTTGTCCTTGGGACACAGCCTGGGAACACATTCCTCAGAGGTGCCCCATCCTCTCCCCGCCTATGTGAGCACCAAACCAAGGGGCTGACTTGTATATACAAGGTGCCCAGTAAGAGTGATTTGACCATCCGGGATCCTGGTACATACCTCCTAAACATACCAACAAGAGGCATTTATGGGGCATGACTTGCACAGTCCTAAAAGGAGAGCAACAAGGTGCTGTGATTTAGTCCTTCGCTCATTTTTTTTTTCTCTTCCTTGCACTCTGAAAGCTACCAGTGTATTTGCTAGTGTTGATGAGAGGGGTTTCTGAGGTATTTCCCCTTGCAATCTTGGACCTGTGGGATTGTTTCGGTCCTAAAAGGAGAGCAACAAGGTGCTGTGATTTAGTCCTTCGCTCATTTTTTCTCTTCCTTGCACTCTGAAAGCTACCAGTGTATTTGCTAGTGTTGATGAGAGGGGTTTCTGAGGTATTTCCCCTTGCAATCTTGGACCTGTGGGATTGTTTGTCTGTCTCTGTTCATCCCCTTCCTACTCCTGCAAGCCAGGATTAAACAAGCCTTAGTTGGAGTCAGTTTGGCAGGTGCTGCTCCCGCCAACCTTGAGGCAAGCCAGGCTTGACTCCACAAAGCAACATTTGGAAACAATACCTTGAGCACTGAGGTTCTTTCCATCACAGCCATGTCACTACACATGAAAAGAATTAAGACAACATCAGCGATCTGGCACACAGTCACCTCGCACAGAAACTGCCTGAAAAGCAACTGGATCTCTTGGACAGCACAGCACCAAGGAGGTGTCATTTAGGGGCCAGGCCAAGCTTCAGAAGCGAGCGTGCAGGTAGCACCACAGAAACAAACAACGTTTGAATCTTAACTGCTCAGTAAATTCAGTTTATTATACGCACACGTGTTCAAGGGTGTTGTTCTGTTAAAGGCTAATCTCTTGTTCAACTCATTCTCCAATCATTAACCCAAGGGGGCTGTTCAAGGACTCTTTCTGCTGGGCCAAACACCTAAGCTGCCTCATGGGCACCCAAGTTCATACCCATCTCTACCCAAATGCACCTGGGTATGCACAAGCCCGGAGAATATTGATTACTTCAAGCAAGAATCAGGAAAATGATTTATTTCCTTTATAAATGCTGTGCCTTGAAGTTTGGGTTTAGAGCTTGATCCATTTACTCAAGGGTGCCAGGCCTTCCAGGAATGCTTGTTTCACACTGCAGTTGTGCTGCTCTTGAGCCATCTGGGAATCCTAAAACACCAGCACGCTGCGAATACTGCAAGGCAAAAGGACAGGTTAGGGACTGCAGAAAAGCCCCTGTATCAGTACCAGCGAGGTGCTGCTCTTCCCTCTGAAAATCTAGGATATTACTGCTTCCTATGACCCCCATACGACCCGAGGGTGCATGGGAGCTAAACTGTCACTTTTCAAATACAGGGTGAAAGTTAATTTCTCTTTTGAAAGGCCCTGGATTTCCAACTGAGCTACTCAGTCTCTTTACAACTAACTGCCCTGAGACGCTGCAGTGCAACTCACAGCAGCAGTGCTGAGGTGCTTTTACAGTAAACAGCAGCTATTTCCGTGTTCCTGTGTCACATCCTCAAACGTTTTTTGGGGTGTAATGTACATCGTGTACATCACCCATCATATGTGCAAATTTTTGCAGGCTCCTCTGGTTCCCTGCTCTTTTCCAGCAGGCACAGGATGGCTGTTTTGGGTAGGCTTTTTTCCCCTCTGGCATCCCCAAGGTTTCACTCAAACTCAAAACAAGAAAACGAAAGAAGAAAAAAAAAAAAAACAAAAACAACAACAAAATACACAGAAAAGAGAATCTGAAAACTGCCCTGCAGGGAAAGGCAGGGACCCTATGTTCAGACACCAACATCCTTGGACCACACTCTATGTTGGATAATACTCAAGGGCACTGTGGGCTGCTTTCCTTACTCTCTGCCTCGAAATTCTGTGTTGCTGTGCAGTTCATTGATTTATCTATATGGAACCTTTAAAAATAACAATCTTTACCTCTTCCCTTTCCGCAGCAGATCAAATCCCTCATTGATTTTAATAAAAGGCAGTGTGTGGGCTATTAATGGATCCAGAACAAACTTTTTCTCCAGGTAGTCAGCAACCAGTTTAGGGACTGCATCTTTACTTTTCCAGCCTAAAAAGGAAAAAAATCCAGACAATAGGTAACCAAAAAAAAAGCTTGTGAAAACAGAAATCTGAACAGATTAAATTACTAGGCAAGCTCTCTTTGGCAGAGTAGCAGGATGAGCTCTTGCAGCACATTTTACCTTCTGGGCACAAAGTACCAACAGGTTACACGCTCTTTTACCACTAAAAATTCTTCTCCTAAGATACATTGTCTTTCTAGTCCCTGTGAGTCTTCATTTACCTGATCATACTCTTTCAGAAATTCCATTATAAATGGACAGCGACAGCACTGCTGAACAAACGGACAGTCCACACCTTGCTCTAAAGTTTTAGGACACTTTGAATGCTTAAAATGAAAAGAGTCAGCGGGAGGAAAAAAAAAAAAAAAAAAAAATTAGCAGTAATAAGTTCATTTGCTCCACCTTATTACCCTTCTCATTTGTTGCTGAGGCATACTTTTGTTCAACATTCATCCTTCTCCTATAAGAACTAAATTCTGCTTACACCTATAATAAAAATTAAAATTCTTACCTAAAATAGACAAGGCCTACAAAGCCTGCTACTATGTTTTACTCAACATGGAAGTTTCAGTCACAGTTTTCAAGAGCTTGCTGAAAAATTTGATAAAACCACCATTGGTAAGGCATTGCTTCCCCTTTCTGCTGCCTGGAGAATTTTACTATCCATTACTTGTTTCCCAAGACATGCTTAGAAATAAAGCACTGAAATAAGGCACAATCTGATAACTGGGAAAAGAGATCAATTGCTGCATGAACTTGGCATCGTTGATGCAATGTTTCCAGCTGTAAGAAGTACAAGTATAACAACTATCACCTCAATCATCTAAAATAGGACTATGTGTAAAGTAAATATGAAATAATCAGATAAAAGAGAGAGCATCAGCTATTTGTAAGGAAGTGACGTACACTAAATCAAAATCTGTAGGAATTGAGGTCAACTACAAAGAGGAAGAGAAGTTCCTAGAATAATGCATGCAACTATTCATCCATATGCAGATAAAGCTAAAAATGAATAAGCAGAGTTGCCTATATTTAGTGCAAATGTGCAGGGAGAGATTCTCTAACTGAATCTTTCCACCTCTCATCTTGGCCGGCATCTAAATCCTCCCTGCATACACCAAATGCTCATTAAAAGTAATAAACAGACTGCTAACAAGCTGGCTGTTAGCTACCAGCACCAGAGTAGCTGAGAGTATTTCATTAAGGGTATCTCAATTTTCAGCAAATTAAAGACCATCTCATGAAAACTCTCATTTAAGAGGTGAACACTAGGTGAGCTGGCCTCTATCACAAGCCCACACATGAACTAAACTGCAGCACAAGGTCTAACACATCCGAGGCTAAAACTCACTGCTCCTTTCCCCCTTTTCTGGTTAGTGCTATAAACTGTTAACCTGCAGATTCAAGTTCAGCCACTGTATCCCCATGCTAGTCTCTCTTTCCCCCCTCAAATGCATCTGTGCCCACAGACAACACCCATCAGGCAGCTTTTTCGATATCCTCTGATATTACGAACATTACCTCTCTCCTGAATGCATCAGCTCCAAAGCTTCATTAACTTTGTCAAAAGGCAGATTGTGAGTCACAAACTCATCCACTTTGATCTTTTTGGACATGTAGTCGGTCACCAGTTTCGGAACGCTGTCTACGCTCTTCCAGCCTGAAAGAAAGCAAGTGTGCATTTGTTTTTCCCCCTCTCCTCCCACTTCTAAACAAAGAGACCACGAGAAACGTATACATTTGTGATAGATCACATATGTGATCTAAGGTAGCAAGAGAAACTGAAGGCCTGTAGTCAGTGACACATTCACCCCTCCTGCTCTAGGGGGGCAGTAAGGAATGCAGGACAGCCTGTATCTGGCAAGAGAACACACATTAGCCAAAGCCACTAGTGCACTAACCGCTCACCGGTATTTCAGTGTCGAGCCCACAGCAGCCCTCACCTCAGAAATCACCTCCACCCACCCCTCTGCATAATCTTTGTTATCACATGGAAAAACAGCAGCCTATGAGTAGCATGAGGTTTGCATGCTTATATGAACTTCAGCAGTTACTGAATTACCCAAGTCTCCACAGGCTTCTGGTCTTACTGCAGGAAAGGCCGAGGGTGAACTTACTGCCTTTTTTTAAAAGCTTCTCTTAAAGCAAGTATCCTTTTTAGTGACTAAGTGGCACTTTTTCCCCCCCCCTCATATGAAACCCCACAATTGGCCTAGTGACAAAAAAAGACACATTTGTGCAAGTTTCAGTCTCTCCAGAGATCAGGTCCTTTCACTGCGTATCCCAAACGTTCAGCTGCTAATAAAGCAAACACGCTACATCTGCTCTGGTACAGCTGAAGAGTGTACAGCTATGCTCTGCATTTGTAATCTAAGTATGACACAAAGATATCAAGGATCTGTAGCCTGTCTGTAGCAATGTCAGATTTTACAAGCCAACACAGCTTTCTTAACCTGACAGTAGTAAGTTTCTTCCACAAGCAAAAGCAAGACAGTCTGTCCTTCCCACATTTAAGCTATCCTAAATTATCTATATCATCACCACAAAAGTAAGTTACCTCCAAATGCAGTCCCCTTCCACGTGCGCCCCGTTACCAGTTGGAATGGCCGGGTGGAGATCTCCTGTCCTGACGCAGCAGCTCCCACTATGACACTGACTCCCCAGCCTTTGTGGCAAGCTTCGAGGGCAGCCCTCTTGCAGGGAGAGAGGACAAAACAGAGCATTTGTCACCAGTGTTTATGCTGCACTTCTGCACAGAGAGTTATCATTGGGAAAGGTTAACCCCCCCTCCCCTCCAGTGAGATTCACCACATCAGCATTTAACCAAGTACACTGAAAACTACATGAAATTTTCAATGAGTTCAGATTCCTTATATTGTTCAGATTCATTTTGCTCTTTTTATATACCATCCAGGTGCCACTTAAATCTACCTAATGCAGCAAAGCTAGACAAGCTATCAAATAGTATTTACAGTAAATGACTCCCAAACACAGCACAGCCTTACCTTCTCCAACACCTTTATTGCTTTTTGGACCTACCTGGAAATTCAGCTGGGAAGCAGACTGAAGGCAAAAAGGGCTTCCGCAACACAAAACAGATTCACTGCTTACTCCACAAGCTAAATTCCCTCGAGTATTTCCCCTAAGCATGGACTAAATATGGAGTAAGAGTGTTTGTGTTTCCAAAGCTGGGGATGCAAGCTAGCAGCTCACACCTTCACATACACAAAAACAGCCAAACCAGTTTTAAGAAAGGTCAAAAAAAAAGAATCTACATGCTAAGGACAACAGAAAGTACTGCCTACCTCCCTAATGCATGCACTTCCCAAGTCACTAAATGATACATCCAGACATTGATTCTCCAGAGGCAACTCCCATCAATTATGTTTCACAACTAAGTCTGGTGCATGTTGAACAAATGCTAACCCGCATGTGAAAATGGAAGATCATACAAACCTTATCTTCTGGCACAGATTAGTTTTGGGGTTCTTACAGAACTTGCATTCTCCACACTGGGGGATATATAGAGGTATAACTGTATCCCCTAGGGAAAACAAAACAAAACAAAACACAGAGCTAGTCACCAAATCAAGCAACGCACATGAACAACACAGAGTTACTTGATTTCATGGTTTTTATGTGAGCCTGTTTAAAACCTTGTTTGTGTGCACCAAACAGAATTTACACATTCCCAAGAAAACAGGAGCAGAACACTCCGAAAAAACAAAAGTGAAGAAAACATGTTTTAGCATCTCCTGAGCCCTTTATTAAAGCAACAGGTAACAAGTACTGTTTCAAACGGTATCCTTTTAATTAAACAAACCCTGTTTCAGGTAAAAATTTGAAAGCCAGGATCTTTCAAGCTTTCAGTCAAAAACACATCAGACAGATAAACCGTGTACCTCACAGACAAGAGAAAAACTATGCAAGCAAAAATAAGACTTGCAAGATTTTTTCTCACTTGGCTTTACTTTGGTTACTCCTTCTCCAACACCCTCTACAATCCCTGCTCCTTCATGACCCAGGACCACAGGGAAACATCCCTCCGGATCAGCACCGCTCAGCGTATAGGCATCAGTGTGACAGACAGCAGTGGCAAATAACTATAAATACAGAATCTGAGGCACCTCATTCCTTGAAGGATGAAGAGAGGAACAGATTTAAGTATTTCCCCACAGTGAGCAATTCAAGACTACTGTAGAGACAAGCCCGCCAACCCAAGCAGCTTTTGCACTGCTGCCAACATACTCTTCCTGCTGAGAAGATACTTGGTGTGTGATATTTTGAAACAGGAGAGTCACGATACATCATTTCTTGCTTCCATCAACTAAACTGCAACATTGAAATTGGAAGAGGACACTGAAAATTAGCACTCTCAATCACCTCAAAGCAAAGGTCATGTATTTGAAGCAACTGATAATTCTCAAAGGTAATACTAACAGAAAACCCACACCAAACTCACACTATGGCATAAACCCTGTTTAAATTTTGAGCAGGCCATACACAGTCCCTTCCACACAGATAAGTTCCACCTTGACATATACTTTTTGGCAGATAAGGACTAATAAAGTCCCAAGCAATAGGCACCTTTGACTTGGAGAATTAGGAGAACAATCACAGTTCAACAGCCAGCAGTTTA
The DNA here is from genome assembly GCA_013389825.1 of Crypturellus undulatus. Taxonomy (NCBI): domain Eukaryota; kingdom Metazoa; phylum Chordata; class Aves; order Tinamiformes; family Tinamidae; genus Crypturellus; species Crypturellus undulatus. Next base: position 9,632 of record VWPW01018759.1, read on the forward strand.
TGGCCTGAATCAAGGAAAACACACACACAACTCCGTGTTACAGAGCCAACAGGCCACAAGCGGCACCTCTAGTCCAGTGTGGACTGAGACCAATTTTTTCATGAAGAAAAAAATAAACCACAAACACACAAACAAAAAACAACAACAAAAAGCCACAAGTTTCGTCTCTGTAAAAGCAACCAAGACACTAAGGAACTAAAGCCTTTAACAATTAGGTTGGTTTTAAAACAAACAAACAAACAAACAAAAAACCACTCAGGTTTAATACTCAGGCTCCCAAAATAAAATGTAGGAATTTAACAATTAATTTTCTTACCTTGATACAAACTTCATGAGGTTTTGGCGGAACAACCTCAACCTCCTCAATGGAGAGGGTTTTACCTGCCTCCCAGGCAACAGCAGCCTTACATTTAATAACCTCAAATGAAACAGCAACAACAACAAAAAAGAGGGCATTTGTTGCATGGTTCATTTAAAAGATTTCTTGCTCAAC
>VWPW01018761.1:1194-68148 GCA_013389825.1 Crypturellus undulatus
CAGCCCCGCGGCGCGGGGGAGGTGTCGGCGGAGCGGCCTCCCCGCGCGCGCGCCGCAGCCGCCCCTGCGCCGGCTCCAAGTTGCAGAACTTTATTCTGGCCGCCCTGTTGTCTCGGGCAGGAGATATCTCCTCGATAGTCGCCCCTGCCTTCCGCTTCCCCCCCTTTAAATCGGTGCCTCGGTGTTGCTGTGGGAGCACTGCCGCCTGCTTTGCGCTTTTCTTTTTTTTTTTCCTCCTTCATTTTCTTTTTATTTTTTTTTTCTCCCAAAGCCTTTTATTTGTTTCCCTTCCTCTCACGTCAAAACTTCTTAAAAGCGCAAAGGTATTTTGATAAGCTTTAACTGCTTAAGTACATCTGGCAAAGTCTGAGTTGGAACCTGTCAATTTTCTCTACTTTTTTTTTCTTCTTCTTTTTTTTTTTTTTTNTTCTCCTCTCTTGTTCTGGTGGCTAGAAACTTTTCGAGGCATAAGAAGGAGAGAGTTAGTGTTACAGTCATGTGTGTCGTGTGACATCGGTGCAGCAGGGGCTAAAATTGGAGCCCTCTCTGCCAAGATAAAATGTTGCCCAAGTCAGGGCACGGGGGTTCTTCCTGTTAACTGTTTTAGTGGATTAGATCAGAAAATGTTAGGAAGGACTTGATGGCTTTGGAAAGCTCTCCTTGGGGGAGGTTGACAGCTTAAAAATGAAAGGTGATGTTTTCAAATCTACTTCATTGGAAGGAATATAAATGTACTTTGACAGTACGGTATGAGTTTTCCCTTTTTAATTGCAGGTGATTAAACTAGCCTAATTTTTTTACTGATAATATGTAAGTAACTTGTGAACCATGTAGGGACTTGTGTACCTTTTTCCTGAAATCCCAAAGGATGGGAAGCCTTGCACTGGTGATCAGTTATTTGAACTACAGCGTATATTCCAGTAAGACTTCTGTGTGATTACCTAGCTCAGTATTATTTATTTATATGCTTACTAGTGGGGTATGGACTACTTATTGCTTGGAGGTGTTGTGTTATGCAAAACTGAAAGAACATCACAAAATTATCCTTCAATATATAACTTGTTAAGGAGACCCTACTTGGTTTCATAGCCAGTTTGTGTGTTAAAAGGGAATTTCTTGATGGTTTATAATTCTGTACATTTGTCTAAATGCCCTAAAGTTGCATATTTCATCAATCTATGATTCCTGGAATGCAGGCAATATTTCCTTTTATTTTCTGTGTGCAAAGCAGCATGTTTGTGTAGTGTTGAATTGTGTACCCTCTAGGTTACCAAGAAGGGGGATGATGATGTGCCTAACAGGAGGAAAGCAAGTGTGGTGTGTAGTTTGTGTTGTTGTGGTGGTTTTTTTTTTTTTTTTTTNTAGGATGATGCTCCTAACAGGAGGAAAGCAAGTGCATGTGGGGGGATATGTGTGTGTGTGTGTGGTTTTTTTGTTTGTTTTTTTTTTGATCTGGAGATGCTGCTGAGGAGGTTCACGAGCTGAAAGAAATATGGGGTTTAACTGAAGCTTGTAGTTTAGCAATTCAGGGAAAGCAGCTTATTTAAGGTTAATGTTTTTAAGCAGGGTAGTGTGTTATGGCTTCTTTGCAAGCAAGTTAGGTTTATGTGTAAGCTGTTTTGACTGTACTATTTCAGGCCTTGTTAAATATAATTCAACTGGTTGTTATTATTCCTTTATGGAATTAAAGATATTAAAGCATTTGTATGTCTTTTTCAGAATATTGCCTGCAAACTCTTCTTTGTGCTTCTGTTGTCTGGCTACAGGAGAAATGATTGCTTCTTCTTTCAGATAGCTTTCTGCTTGCATTTTGCAGAGGTGATTCTGTGGCCCTTTTGCTAGTCAGATGATGCTCTGAGCATGAAATTCAAGTGACTTAAAAAGGAACCTTGAATAGCAGTCTTAAAGCAGAAGGGGAAAAGTAACTGTGTGTGTGTACGTATTTAGCAGTAACAGGAGGTTTGAGTGGAGCTTATTGCTAAGGCTCAAAAGCTATGTTTCTCCACTCAGATCAAGTTTGGAGGGCATGTACTGTAATAAGACAAAATGCTGATTCAGGTGCAACCAGCAAAAGACTGAAATCCTAAGATTCGTAAGAGGGGAGAACCACTTTAAAAAACTGCTTGGTCAGCTTGCTTTTCTCTCTATTGATGATACCCTTGTCTATACAGGTGTTAAAAATCTTTGAAGTATTTACTTAACTCTGCAGTTAATTGTAAAATTTAGTCTGTATCAGTGTATTGAAAAATGACATTTGCCAGCTTCTGTTTTCAAGTAGGCCACTTGGACATCTCAGAATGTAGGAGGCTTGTTCTGGTCACTTGTTGCATATAATTTGGGTTTACTTGCTACCTTTGAAAGTTATGGTGGAAGCCACTGCATTATTGTTATTTTATTCTTAAGTGCTTGCCCAGAAGAGGCACTAGCATGAGCATAGTGATCCATTTGTATAGTAAGATTAGATGTCATCAGCAAGTCAGTGCTACCATCCTACCCTGCAACTCTAGTAACATCTTCATCTGTGACCATTAACATTAATGTGTATTCAGTTATTTCACATGTAGGCTTTAGAAAAATAGTGGTCTCTTAAAGTAGTCTCCACATTCAGATTCCAGAAGACCAGACTTGTCTGATTGGATTAGCTTAAGAGCAAGATGTGCAGCCATTCCTTTTGGCAAAGCTTTCAATAATAAAGAGACATAGATAGTAAATAACATCTTACTTAATTCAACTGATTTTTGTCAAGGGAAGGAGAAGAGCAAAAGACTTGGGAACTATTCAGAATCAAACATGATCACTAGTGTTTTGGGGGTGGGAAACTGAAACATCGGTCGCGAAATGTCTGAAGATTGCAGACATAGTCGAAAGCTTTGCTTTGTTGTGATGTAGGTGTCTACATCTGTTGTAGAAACAATGCGTTTATAATATTGGTGGGTTTAAGTTATATGCATTTTGATATTCTGCGATGTTTTTCAGACATCAGGATGGATGGTTTTGATGGGATGGAGCTGGAGTTTGATTGTAAGCTGTTAGCAACTTTTTTGTTTGTCAAATAGTCTATGTACAGGATTGAAAAGGTCCTGTTACGAAATACAAGGCAGCTCATGAGCTGTGTTCATTCAGCAGTATCCATAAAATGCTGAAAAGCATGTCTGATGTAGTGTGTATTGCTTGGAGGGAGATTTCCTGGCTTTTTTCCCCCCTCCTGTTAGACTGTGTAGTCCTCTGCTGATCCTGCTTCAGTCATAGCTATTCCTCTTCCCTGGGACTTCAGAAGCTTGGAGTGAGTTAGAGAAATGCACGGTGTTGCATGCCAGCAGTGAGAGGAGGCCAAAAAGACCCAAGTGTTCAACTGCTTGGAGCTGTGAGGCTGTAATACCCCAGTGGGATAACAGTATATATGTTATCTCTGCCTCTAGATAAAGCTGATTGGGTTGAACAGAAAACCTTCTTCACTAGTGCCTGAAGGCTGTTAAGTTAGAAATAACCACCGAGTCAATGGTAGTATGTCTAATATAGTGTGCAGTTGTGCTGGCCAACTGGCAAAGCATCAGTAAAATTGACAAGAACCTGAACTAAATGGGTGTTTAGGTAAAACTGAAACTTGATGTGATGTAAGGCAGGACTGAGGAAAAGGGGGGAAACATACACAAAAGCAGAAACTACCTCAATGTGTGAGGATTAATCTCCTTGGGGGAATCACTGGAAACAGTCCCATTTTGTTTTGGATGAGTGCGAGCATTTACATGTGGCTTGAGGTATGTATCAGCAAGGAGATGGAATATGTGATCTCCTTCCTGCCTCCACTGGGTCCTCTGGAAAATGAGCACACACTGACCACTGGCAGCTCTTCTCGGTTGTGCTGAGAGATGATTTCAAACTTGAGGAATACTCTTAACCTTGCTCTGGTGAAGTCTTTGCTCAAGGAAGTCTTGAGCAAAGCTTGTGAAGAGGACTTGTGATTCACACGGTTGTAACAAACATGCTTTGAATTGGGGGTGGAAATTTCTGCATTTCTTTTCCAGCAAAAACTAGTGGTTTGTACCCAAGATCATTAGATTTGGCCATGAATAGAAAAATTCCTGTACTAAAAGTATTCTTATCCTTGCTTTGCAATGCACTGTACTCCAGTGACCCCTTCAGTGACCACAGGTAGATTTTTTTAAACAGCTCCTAATATATAAAATAAGGTTCTGTTATGCAACTTTAACTTCTTGAAGGTGTTTTTAGAGTGGATTTCATACCCTACTTGTGTAGAGTATGAAAGATGCTTTCTCGGAGCATCCGTAATGCTCCAGTAGGGCAGCAAAGCCTAGGACCCTAGTTCCCCAGGTTGGTTGTGCATATTTTCCATTTGTAGGACTAGAGTCCTTACTGAGGAATCAAAAGCAAGTCAGTAAGTGTTCAGGTAATGCTTATACAGTGCCCATATGCAGTATTAATACAGATGTGATTATGTCTGTTTTCATGGCACTATAAATCAGTGATTGACTTAGAGCAGGAAAAAGGGGAGTAATAGAAATTTCTAACAGTCTGACTTGCTACAAATGAACATTACTCAATACTTCAGTGTTACATAATGAAAGAATATCTACCTTTGTTCTCACAGCGTGAGCTTTGCATCTCTCTACCATAGTGATTATTTGCCTAGTGTGCCTCTTAGGGAAACTGTAAAAGCCCAATACTTCGTGCTCTGATTGCTTTCCTCCCTCACCCCCAAGTATAGTCAAAACCAAAATCACTTTACTAGAAGATACAGGAGGTCAAAAAAGTCAGCAAAGTCTTGGTGAAAAGACTCTTGTTTTTATGGAATGCACTGACTTGGGACTTTTGTGATGTTCTATTCTTGTGCGTACCAGGTATTTTTTCATCTATCTTGAATCTAAAATGCTCGTCTGGAAACTTTAGTACTAGGTTGAACTAGTTGAATAACATGTAACTCATGTTATTTCTTCCACTACTGCCTTGACACACTTTCCAGATACAAACTATCAGTGAGAGCTTCAGGAAAATTAATAGTGAATTACACTAATTTGTCTAGTTTAGTAGCCCTCTCCAGACTCCCTGGAAAGGTTGGAAACAGGAGATGAACAAAGTAATGCTGCAGTGGTGGAAGCCACAGGTGGACACTTCGGAAGGTGGTTTCCTGCTGACAGTGTAAGTATCCTCTGCAGGAGACCAGCTTCCTCCAATGTTGACATTGGCCAGCGTGTATCCCAGGTGGAAGTCCGGTTGAAAACTGCAACAGTGCAACCTTTGTATTGCTGTCTGTGATTGTTGTTTTGTATCCTTCTTCAGGGCTGTTCCGGTGTTTTTAGCATCCCTAGCAACTAGTAGCTTTTTTACTTTGAGTCTGTCCCTTTCCACGTGTGGCAGTGGTAGAAATGGTAGGAAGCTGACCATGAAGCAAGTCCTTGCTTTTGACTGTGACGGAGTTTCATATAAGGATCCTTCTGTTGTGCATACATAATGCTAGGCACTTTATTGCTGCCCACCACCTCATTTACTGGCAAAAAGATAAAGTAGAAATCCGGTAATTGATGAAGATGGTGTAAGATCTTCTGTGTACTGCACAACTTATTGTACAACTGCTGCTTGCAAGAAGGAAGAGATAATAGCTGTCATTGCTGCAAGTTGGCAATAGCAGCCAGCATTTAGCTTTTATGAGCATCTTGGAGCTTGTTAAAACTTCACAGTTGCCTTTGACATCACCAAACCCTTCCTTTCTCTTTTCCGGTGGTGGGGTCTTTCCTCACTTAAAAGGAATCTACTTTGTCATCAGCCCATAAATGCTGCATTATGTCTATAACTGCTTTGACTTTATTGTTTGCAGGGATAAGATGCTCTTCTAGAGTCACTTATAAAAAAAAAAAAGTGCAGAAGTTTTGCTGTAATGTGAGTACTGTGAGGCTGGGGATTGAATTTAAAGCTTTCTTAAACTTTTAAGTGTTTCTTGGTAGCCTTGCCAGTTGCAATTGCCTTGCTGCTTTGTACTGATATAGATGGGCACCTTTTCCCTGTGACTGTTCAGTACACTCTTCTGCTGTACTTCAGCAGCTTTTAAGTCCAACTTTATCAATAACTCTCCCCACTTGCTGAATGGGAAGTGCAATTTCCTTGACTAAATTGGAGGGATGGAATATCAAAGGCAGACAGTTTTGAAAACCTTTTGTACACAATGGTGTCCATGCAAAACGGGGCTCAATCTGAAATTCCAGTGGGTAACTGATACCTGCTCTTTAGAAGAACATGCTAACAGTGAGGCTGGAGAACAAAGTGCAGTAGGATTACTTGTGTGCTTCTCCTGTTGAAGCTATAGCACTATATAGCCAAGAATGAAATTTATTAATGAAAGTGAGAAAATCTGTAACTGTGGTGCACAGGATGTTATCATGACATGGAGCATTACAGACTATCTCCATGTCTGTAGTTGTGGGTGGAGCTTTCTTAAACAAAGGTTTAGTACTTATAATTAGGAGGACCAAGGTGTTTTCTGGGAATACAGATTGGTAAACTGGTGTTGCAGCTATACACGGCAGAATAAAAATAACAAGGCAGATGAGTTTTACTGAAAATATTTGGATTTTGTTAATTTTTATTATTGTTATTATGGAAAAGCTGCAAGTAGCAGCAAATGAATTATTCCCTCCAAAACAGAAACCAAACTGGCAATTAAAAGTAATGCAACAAAGCTGTCATATTGTAGCTTGCCATCAAAAGACTTCTTTTGAAATTTGTGGATTTTTTTTTTTGAGTTCACACTTGCAGCTGTAAAATTTAATTTCTGAACTTTCAGATGTTTTAACTTAGCCTAACTTCTGAGACTTTTCTGTTCTTACTAAAGTTGCCTTACTGCTAATCACACTATTGACTTAACTATTGGTTGGTAGTAGGTAAGACTTAATTTCCAGGATCTGTATGGCACTCTAAATGCCATTCAACACCATAATTTAAGCTCAGATCTTAACATTTTGACTCCAAAATTCTGCTTAGCAGAGTATTGCTGCCCAGAGCTATTTCACAGTGCTGTTACGCATACCTCACTACTTTAAGTTCTGTTTTTAAAAGCTTGCTTTTTGATTTTTCCCAATGCCTGGAATAGACGTAGGGCAGAGAAGCATCAGTGCAGTTGCTAGTATCTGTGATCTTGCACTTGGGTTAATAATTATGCAGTGGCCTCAACAGTTCCTCCTTGCAAAGGGTAAAGATTTGCTTTGCAGAATTGAGACCTCTTCTTGCACTGGAGAAAACTGTTAGCATGCAGGCTGATGTCCAGAGGCTGTAGGAAGGAAAAGATACCAATAGTGTTTATAGTCGGTGACTGTGGTATAGCCCTGTCTTGAGAGAGGAGGAAGCACAGGGAGAGGAGAAAACCAGCCAATTTAGATACATCCACACAAAAGTATTTCAGTAAGGCCCACTGCAAAAGAAACTTGGATTTGTCCAAAGTACTGCTTTTCAACATATAGGATGTTGCTCTAATGCTTTCTTTTGACCCCATCTGCAGGAATTTGTGCATTTACAGTATTTCTCAGCTGCTGGTTACTTTGTGTGAGTGAAGATGTAGAATGTAAAAGTAATGAGAAGTTTCCTTCAGAAATATGACTAGATTGAGGTGGACTTTCATTGTAACTTGCCGTTTCTTTAGTTAAAACAGATGGTGCAGTTGGAGGGGGAAGTACTTTTTAAAAGTTTGAAGATCTCTGAGCATTTTCGTATCAAACTGTCTTTTCATAAATAGTGTGTGCATTGTGGTCATAAAAGGTGGCTTGTTCTCTTAGGCGGTTGGGCAAAGGTGGCAGTTGGTATGTGTGTGATTTTTTTTTTTTTTTTTTTCTCTCTTCTTCCTCTGTCTCTTGCTATTGTCCATCAAAATCTAAGGGCTTTCCATGGGCAGAACATGCTGCTTTTCTGCAGAAGCTCAGGTCCATCTTTACAAAAATAGCTAAGGTTCCAGATGGTGCTAAAACTTTTTTTAAGTTCATGTATATTATATTAAGTAAGAAAGTCCAGTAGAATAGTACCACTTCCCTTGTGTCCAGTTGTCTGTGCCAGCTTAATGTGTCTCTGTTCCCTGACAGCCTCACAGGAATATCTCTGTTGCTTTCATTCTAGGAATTCTGTGGATGACAATCAAAACGGAAGGACTGTAGTCTGGGCTTAAGCTTTCCAAAAGTGAAATGAAATTTAGCTCCCCCAAAATAAGTCAAAATCAAGGAGATGAAGTGTGTTTGTGTGTGTGGTGGGTGGGTGTGATATATACACTTAATTTAATGGGCTTAAATTGAAGATTAAAGGAGGAATAACTTTTATTTTTGTGGTGGCAGCCCAGCCCATGGGCTCATTGAGGTGTGTTAGGGAACCCAGGCTAAAAAGCAAAACCTGTTTGTTGTGATGTAGTGAGGCTGGGTTTATTAGCCCTTGTGTACAAGCAAAGTAGGATTGAGAAGTTGTCAGGCATCACAGGAGACGATAGCACAGAAATCAAAGGTAATATAATTGCTCACTTCTTGATACCCTCATTAAAGGGCACTCTCACCTGCTGCCTTGGGAATGGGTGGCTACCTGCAGACTAGTTTTAAAAATGAAGAATCACACAACAAGGAAGCAAGTGATGCAAAGCTTTGGGCCTAGCTTTGCAGAAACAGTGTTACTGTAGAGAAGTCTGTTCTGGTTCTGGCTGCCATAGCTCTCAGGAACTTGAAGCGAAGCATTCCCAGCTCCTGGCTCCAGCTGAGTTCCATTCTGTAAGGGATCCCAAGTTTTCCTTCTCCAGACAGGGCTTTTGCATAGCAAGGAAACGCCTAGCAGACCTGAATGCACTATCCCTGCAGGAACGCGCTTTGCTTTACAGGCTAAAGCTGCTGAAATAAGCAGCTTGCTTTTATCTTTGCTAGTTGCATGTTTTTATGCAGTCCAACTTGATCTGTGGCCAGCTTTCAAGGCCTCATAAGCAAGACAAAAGGAGGAGGAACTTGTCTGTATGGGAAGGTTGCTTGGAGAGGGTAGGGTGGGTGGGTAAACACGATGCACTGCGTGCTCTATTAGAAGGATCTGGCCAGCTGTGCATGTGCTTTTATGTTTACAGTGTGCTGGGCCAAGTACAACTTGGTTCAAGAAGCTGTGTGTTGTGCTACCCAGGTTAATTAACAGAAAAGACCAATGAGGGCTGAGGAGCCTCGGTGCTGCCCAGTCTCTTGCAGCTGTGCCGTTTCGGGTAACGCTGCCCTGGCTGTGACCCTAGGGGACTTTGTATCGTACCCTTGCGTAATACTGACAGGCTTGTTCAAACCCTGGCGTTCTTGTAGTGCGCTGCCAGCAGTGTCCCGGTGGTGCGGGGCAGGTCCCGTGAGATGCTGGGGATTACAGCTATGGTTCAGGTCATGCCTGGCAAAAGGGCGGCTGTGCTGGCAAGTATACTGGTGTGATCTGACTCAGCTTCTGAGACTTGACTTTTTTTTTAAAAAAAAAAAAAATATATATTGACCATTGAGAGCACGTACTGGAATAGAATGGAATAAATATTTTAAGAGGCAGGGAAAGCCTTCAGCTAAAGTTCACACATCTCATTGTAAGGCTAAGTGAAACATTTTTTCATAAATGCTCACAAATAAGGATAAAGCATCTCAAAGAGTGGCTTTGCCCCGCAGCAGCTTGGCAGGGAAGCGCTGCCGCTGGCAGGGAGCGGCTGGGCAGGGGCCATGGGAGCTGTGTGGCGGAGCGGCCTTGGCTGGCATGAGCTGCTGGCAGAGCCTGCCCTGCTGCTGCGCGTGCGCTGCCCTGCCTGCGTGCTCTCCACAGTGGTTGCAGCTGGTAACCTAAGCTCTGCGGAGTTTGAGACGAAGAGCCGTCAGTGCAGAAGAGCCATCTGAAATACCAAATGCTAAAGCTATTTCTCCAAGGGGGTTAAATCTGTAGTGTAGGGTGTTTGTATTTTGTGTTGTGTGTGTTTTGTTTGGTTTCGTTTTTGTTTTGTTTTTTGACATCATCTTGACCTGCTACATATTGTGTATTCCGTGGTCACTCTGCTGCTATTAAAAGCTGGATATGACTGAAGTATGGACTAGTGGGTGTAGTGTTGACCCTGGCTCTGGGAAATCTGCTTGCAGAGCTTGATGTAACCTACAGGTGTCTCGATGGGCTTGCTTGCCTGCTTTAGTCTTGCTCTGGGACTTGAAACCTGATTGTAACAATTGCAAGAGGAGTTTTTTTGTGATTGTGCTAAGCAGCTCTAAAGGGTTATGGCTGTTGTATTTAAAATCAGTGAATGAAATTCCTCTGGGGTGGGTATGGGAGGAAATAATGAAATATTTTTGAGAATGCGTGGGATGTCTAGCTGCTTCTCCCAGCAGTCATCAGAACCAGTCACCTAGACATTTGGAAGGATGTGTAAAGCACAATGACGAGTCTATTTAATCTCCTTTGGATGATGACTTCATATTTGTATTGCTTGGAGCATTAATATTTAACAGCTTAGTATTGATGGATTGCAAATGCACTAAGGAGTTGTTCTGAGGCAATAAGCCAGTGGAAGAAGGAAAAAATCCTCTTTTTTTTTTTTTCTTTTCTTTTCTCCCCCCAAAGCACAGTATTGTAGAAAAGCAGTCGTGCTGCTTTGGGGCTTGGTATATGAAATAAGGTGAAACCACTTGGTGGCTTGTGCTTCTCACTTTTAACTGTTGTCTCGACAGCTTTGCTATTGATGGAATGTGGAATACATTAAGAACAGCACTGGTCAGTGTGTGGTTGTTTTTGTACTTCACTACTGGGATGCACAAATGTTGCTTTAACTTCTAGGGGTGAAGAAGAGGCTTGGAAGAGACCTTTTTACTTTATGTGTTTGGACAAGGGATGTATGGAAACTGTTTTAGGAGCAGGCATGCCCCAGTCTGTGCAGTGTTAATACAATACAATGTGTCACCCTGTTTGTGACCATTGGTCAGATAATGCTTAACTTCCCTATCCAGGAAAGTATAAATACGCTTTATCAGATATTTAGAGATCAAAATTGTCTTCAATACAAGAAGAGAAGAAATAGCAGAGGGACAGAGGAAGGAGTCCTGAAGAAGTAGGGAATGTAATAATTGATAGCGTTTTTTTCATTGGCACGGTTTTATTGGCAAATGAAATCTGGATAGACAGTACCCTGGGACTGATGTAGACTCTCTGGAAGTGGATTCAACTAATTGGACTTCTTGGTTTTCCTATGAATGGAATAACTGAGGAATAGGCAGCCTGCCTGAACTTGGAGCTCAGCCTCTGAGTACAAGTGAACATTTAAAGCCCAGAAATGATTACCAAGTCAGCTTTGGTTAGGCAAATCAAGTTCAATAAACTTGTTTACTTTTTTCCTCTTGTTAGTCACTTGACTTGCAAGGGATTGGCAAATCTGCTTGACATTTAGACCTGAAGGGCTAAGGATGGAAAACACATTTGACCTTTGAAAGTATTATGGTCAATGTATTACACTGACCTTCAGTTCACGTGTATGTTGGTTACTAAAATAGCCTTAGAGAGGGCTATATCTAGTGTTTATGTACACTAAGGCTTCGAGTCTTTGCACTGTTGTGAATAAAATGGAAATAAGGTGACTTTTGCCTCCAAAATTGTTGGAAATATCAAATAATGTGGTGTTTCAAGCCACAAAAACTAGTAGTCCTAATAAAGCTTAATAAAAACACTTGTTCTTGGATCCTTGCTTAACCAGAATGTAAACACTGCTTTTAATTCAGAAGGAATATATGTTGTAGTACATATCTCTAGGTTTATAGTTGCAGTTGTATGTTTAATCCTTGCAGAATATTCATTAAATAACCTCTATCTGTAACATGGGCAGACTAAAATTAAGTCATTCCTGTCTCCACGGTCAGAGTGCGCTTGTCCTTACCGTGGAAACGTATTTTCTTTAGCTGAAGATATCCTAATAACTAAAATTCTGATAGTGGAACCTCTAGCCAAGCACCAGATGCTGGCACAAATTAATGAACTTGCTGCTGTGCTTTTCACCCCTCTTAGCTGCAGATACTTCTTTGTTTCAAGGATAATGCTGCCCTTGCTATTAAAAGCAGCAAAAGTAATCTTGCTTGAAGCCCATGTTAAAGTGCCCCCTCCCTCAAAAAAAGAGAGAAAAAAAAAAAAAAACCCACACTTCAACTGAGGGAGAAGGAAGGCGAATTTTTGTTTTTAGAAATTCTTCATGAGATTGCCAGAAATGGCTGTCTATGGAAGAAGCATTACTGAATATGAAACTCTTCTTGCTTATATGGTATTGACTTCTGAAAAGCATGGGCTTGTAGCATTGCACTTGAGGACAATTGTGGATGCTTTTGTTATTCTTTTTTATCTAACTTTGCTTTTTTTTATTGACAGAATTGGAGTGTTTGTGTGTTTTTGTTTTTTTTTAGCAAGATAAACTTATTCAGGCACTTCCCATCTGAGTTTTCTGATACAGGTTTATGCCAAAAAGAATAGTCTTTTTAATGCTTGTACCCCTGTTTTTGTGCGAGATTGTGCATACATCAGGTCATGGTATCTCAAGCAGCCAGGGAGTAGTTTTGAGGATAAACTAAGGTGTAACAATGAGCAGTTCTGACCCCTAGATCTGGAGATGACTTGTCGTGGGATTGCTTATAGCTAAACAAAAGAACGATAACAGACTATGCGTTTGTGCAGCCTCCCTTGGCAAACTGCCTTTGATCTCACTCCTGGCTTCTGTCCCATGAAGATGCGAAAGCTGCTTCCTATGCCCCCGACCGTGAAGGAGGATGTTTTGTTGGATAAAGTCTGTCATGGTTTTCTTTCAGGTGATGGGCTCCGCTTGAATTTCCCCGTGTGTGGTGCAATGGACTGAGATTACTTTCCTTCCTAGCAAGCTGTTTCTTCTGTTGTTCCTGTGTCTTTTTGATTCCTGCAAGCAACACTTTGTGCAGCTGTTGAGCTATTTAATGGACCCTGTTAACATTATTAAAATGCAAAATGTCTTTTTTTTTTTTTTCTTGTAGGAAGAAATCTGCTTCATCTTAGCCTAATTCAGTCCTGCTAATCTGCTAATACTGTAGATTGAAAGATTTTTTGCTGTTGCCAGGATCCCCTGTAATGGGCAAGGAGCCTCAGAGAATACAAATCGTTCTGTTTTATTTAAGTCTTTAAAACTTTTGTGTTAACAGGTAAGAAACATTGCTCTTAAACTTCATCTATAGTGGTAGATTTGTCTGCTGCACCTGTAAAGCCTTAGCTTAAAATGCAAGTGGTTCCTGAATGTCTAAACTTCTTTAGGAAACCTTTAGTGGACATGAGGGACAAAAGACACCTTATTCCTGTAGGTTCAGATTTACCCCCTTCTAAGCTGCTTTTCCTTCTTTCCAGTTCGGACTTTGTGGTTGTTCCTTCCCCTTTATTGCAGCTTTTCTTTCTTCTCATTACTTCCTAATTGCTATTTTTAAACTTTATCTTCTTATTCATGCTGATGTCTTACTTGTTCCTACCTCCTATCTTTATTCTTATTTTGGTCTGATAATGAGAATGGGGAGTTACCTGGGCTCATCATTGTTGTGGTTGCTCTATTTGTTTTACATGGGACTTGGTTTAATGTGTGTTCACTTTCTTTACAGTTTTAAAGTGATCTGGTTTTGTGACTGGTGTCAGGTGCCCAGCCTCCAGTTCCGTGCAAGAGTCTCAAAGCAAATGTGCTCATGAACTGACATACACTAGATATGCTTAATGTTCGGTGTTCTAGTAGTGCAGAATGGCAGTGCTGTCTGCTCACCCAGGTTCCTGGTGCTGAGCTGCATGCATCAGAGTAAGGTTTTCCTGCGTGCTCTTTAGTTTTCTGTTTATAACATGCCTGAACTGTCTGCTTTCCTTAGTATCCAGGTGTCTTCAAAGGTAACCCATGGAAAAGATGAAAATATCCAGAATCCGAGTTCTTTGACCAGTAAATATTTGTAAAAGCGTAAATGTTTGACTGTTAAAGTGGAGTTTCTAGGAAGTCATTTGTCTTCTCAATTTAGACCAGGAAAAGCAATGACTAATTGGAGGTCATTAAGATTGCATTTATATTAACCGGTGATTTGAGGTATGGACTATGGGCGTTGTCAAGGGTATGCTTGTTGTTTGGTGCGGGATTGCTCTTGTAGCTTAGTTGCAGACTGCAGGATTTAGCTGCTTTCCAGTTTGTCACTGGACCGCTCTGACTTGATGAAATTTTTTGTCGTCTGTCTCAAGTGCTAACTACTTTGGGACTTGTTTGCACACTCTGGCACATTGAGGTATTATTGGACTACAAGGGCCTTCTGTGTGTATGTTTATTATATGTAATAATCCTGACCCAGATAAAAGCATAGCTAGTTTTGTAAATAGATAATGGAGACTTGATTTTAGTCCCATAGTCAAACTGTGAATGCTCTGCAACCATAGCAGGATCCCACTTCTACTACATGATCCTAAGGATGGATTTTCCCCCTCCTGGGTAAGTTGCCTTCTCCTTAGGAAGTGGAAGCAGCTGCTTAAGAGGGTGTCACAAAAATTGCTGTGTCTTCATACTATTTGGTAATACACTTTTTGTTCCACCTGGGTGTCTCTTGCTCCTATTTCACTTGAGTGCGTAGTTACCACTAAGGATATTGTTAGCTGAGAAGGATACGCTGTAAATGAGTGCGGTGGCTGGAGGGAATGGTGTCGATAGTACAGCGAGCATAAGCCGTAGAAAAATCAACAGAGTTGCTGAAGTGTTTTCTCATGTATTCCCAAATGGCCTTTGCTTATGCAGGAATCCTTGACAGTGTTTGGAGGAAACTGCAGTGCCTTGTTTTGATATGTAAATAGAATTGTGCTGGGGAGTAGTTCAGTGTGCTGAGATGTTACTAGGTCATTTAAAATGAAATCGCTCCTCGCGGTTTCTGGATCTTGCACTTAATGATTGGAAGGTCTTACTAGGATAACTTTGCTTGCCTCGCATCTCATTTAAAGCTAGAAACGACACTGGAAACTCCTTTTTCTCCTCTTACTTGAATGATTGCTAGACTTCTAAAAAGGCAAATAAACCCCCTGAACCTGTCTGCTTTAACAGAACAGTTGTATTTTTTAGAGGTTATTGGGTAAGCTCTTTTCTTTTTATTGCATTATCTGAAATATATAGAAATGAAAGTAAGGAGTAGCAAAGGGTCGACAGTTTTGCACTTCTCAACTACAGTTTGAATGTAGTTGAGGATGGGAATGATGAAACACACATTTCTTTATTTATGCCCTGAGTTCTTAATGCAGAAGCACCAACAAAAAGGTGCCCAGGTATTGGGTGTTCCTGCCTGCACCCACTGTGGGGTGAAAGTGTGGACTAGTCACACCACAAGTGTGCATTGGCAGAAGTTACTTGTGCTTTTTTTTGTTAAGTAACTGCTCTGGTCCAAATCTACAGTTGAATGCATGTGGCTTCTTGTTGATTAATAGCAGGCAGAGACTTTGGGACCATCTGGGCTGAAAGGATCACTTGTAAGTTTTACCTCTTCCCTTGAAAAAGCGATTAAATGAGAACTTTGACCTGTGTCTCATATCAGTGTCAGGCTTTTGTCACTTTACTGACTTTCAGAACTGCTGAGGAGCTTACTACATGGTATGGTATTTCAGCATTCGTTCAGAGAACAAAACATTTTTCTGAATGGCCAATGTTCATCTTGGCACCAAAGCTCACATCTAGCTGATGTCAACTTTTGGAAGGACTCTGTGTATATCAGGAGCCTGTTAGGTTTGCTCACTTGGTGGCAAAGCTGACTAAAGGTTATGGGTTATAGTGAGGTACGCTGCAGTAGCTTAGACATATTCAACACAACAACTTTTTCTGAGTCTGCATGCAGTGCAGTATGGTGTGGTGTTTTTTTTTGTTTGTTTTAAATATTATGCTGGATTACTTCTCATCTGATCTTGAGCATGCATCATATTTGGTCTCCCTTGGATCTCTGTGCTTACACTGGCATGGGGCTTGAATATCAAGAGTGTTGCATCCCCGTTAACCCTCAGAGCTGATTGTAAATGTGCACGTGCTGAGGCTTTGCGAGGAGTGTGGAGGGAGGGGAGGGAGCCTGTTCCCAAGCTGGAGGTGAGAGACCTCCTCTTACCTCTTCTAATGGGCAAACACAGAAATAAGAAAATAACTGCTTTCTTCCTTCTAAGACTTCTCGCTTGGAGCTATGGTGTGCTGCCGCTTGGTGATCACTAGTGATAATACCTATTTCTTTCCTCCTCAGGGTTCCCGGACTCATTCTTTGGCACATTTTACAGTGTTTATTTTTTCCTTACTCCAAGGGACCTGGGCTCCTGTTGAAAAGCGATGGACTAATCTCTGGCCGGCACCTGACATGTTGAGCATCCCCTAAAAGCACTTGCCTGGGAGAATTTGTGAAATAACGCTGTAACATGTTTGCAGTAGTATGCCTCTTTTTTTTTGTTGTTGTTGTTGCTATTTTCTTTTGCCAAATTTCTCTTAATTTAAGTAGCCGAGAAGTAACTTGAAGCTACCAAAATGAACCTCTGCAGAGATTTCTGTCTGGAGGTAGCCTTGGTAGCGACTGCTTGCAAAGATGCAACTTGCCCTAACTGGGACAAGGGGAGGGATTTGATCCTACTGTAAGCTTGAAAAAGAGCCCAAAGCAAAAGTACTCTGACTTTACCAAAGCACTAGTTTACTTGCTCACAATAAGTCTTTGTAGAGCTGAATACCCCTAAGCCAATGGTTTTAATAACAGCTCTGTATGATTTGATTTGTGCTAATATCTCTTGTAAGTAAAATCAGGTGTTTTGAACTTTCTGCGAGATTACTAATACTTTTAGTAGAAAGACTTTTCTGTTGGTTTTTAACCAATTACTCTTTAATTCTTGCATGGGGTCTCATGTGATTGAATACTAGTTTTGGAATTGAGGTCACTTGTACTTCTTCCCATCTTGTTTTCCCTCTTATTTTGGTTCATGTCTCCCATATCTGTGATCTTTGTCAGAGAACCCCAAAAGCAAGAGAAACCTCTCCTTCTTTGGGAGAACACTAGGCTTATTCCTATTTGTAGGACAAATATTGATGTCTTAGTAATGAAGAAAGTTGTAACCTTTTGCTGAATCTGGGACTTGGTGGCTCCCAAACTTATAAGGTGTTGATTTGGATGCTTCCCCGTGCTTGGTAGTTTTGGTGTACATACTGAATCTGTGCAAATTTAGAATATCAGTACCTAAAGCTGATGACCTATTGATTTACATAGGAACAGGTATTTCTAGGTTCGATTTTGTAGTTTCTCAAGAGTGTATGGCAAAGACACAATTTGGGCTTAACTATTGTCTGCAAGTTAGTTCCCTCTGCACCTAAAACTGCAGCTTGCAGATGTGTTCCTGCTAAATGGGGACTTGAGTGTGGACATGTAGTTGCCATAAACAATCCAAATGATGTCAATACTATGACATATGGAGTCAATTCTTCACACCTAGAAGGCAGTTACTAAAGGAGCAAAAAGCCTGTCTTTTCTCTGCTTTTCCCCTCACCCAATGCTGTTGTGTACTTCTAGTCTCAGGAAAGAACTATCTCCCTTATTGATCTCCAGAATATGTTTCTATCTGCTTTTTAATTTCTTAGTTATGCAAGACTAGTTGATGCTAAATCAGAAGTAAAACATAGTGTCCAAGTTTGCATTAGCTGAGCATGCAGCAAATGTTTGTACAGGGCTTAGGGAGAAATACAGGCAAATGGGAGTCTGTTGTGGCTCTCAGCCTGAAGTGCTTTTCTTGAAGAGGCATAAGATGAATATCACAGCACTTCATAAGGAAAGATGCAGTTGCTTATCCTCATGCATTTGTGAGGCCTCTCCAGTGTCACTCCGCTTCAGACACTGCAGTTTCTGGCTTATTTATATAAACTTTTCTTGTCCCTTGTTTTTGCCCTTTCTTGTCCAGTTTTTGGAGGGAGGTGCAGTGAGGGAGCTGGTTCCATGTTCAGATGACCTCTGGAGTGTGCTGTGTGCTGCCAGCAAGTTGGAGCTGGCTCTTTCCTGCACATTCAGAGGTGTTTCCTTCAGTGCCACGCAGGGTAGCGGCAGTAGAAGCCTGGGCGGTTGTGCCATGCCCGTTTCTTCTGCCAATCCTGGTAGTTGCTGAGCAGTTTCTCCCAAATCTGAGTCTTGCCATAGGCATATAACAAATGGAAATGAAACCCACGAAGTAACCTTTTCCTTGTTGCAAATTAGCATGTTTCTTGTCCATAAAACTTTGGAGGAAGCTAACTTCATGTTAAAATATTGGCTTATTACTAATGGTACAAAAAATAAAGATGACTGGGTAATCTGTAGTAATCAAGTATGATTTGGAACGTTCTGATTCATCTTTCAGTGTCTACTAATCTGTGTCTTGTTCTAGAAAGTTTTCCTGTGTGCAGATTCTTTGGGGGTTAGAATCTATGAAATGGACGTGGAATTGGCTTTTACTGGGGGAAAACTACAAGTACTGTTTCAATAGATTCCTAAATTCACTGCTTTGTGTATATTGTTTTTTTTATCCAGACCAGCATGTTTTGGAAATTTGATCTCCATTCGTCATCCCACATAGATACACTTCTAGAGAGAGAAGATGTAACACTGAAGGAGTTGATGGATGAAGAAGATGTTCTGCAAGAGTGCAAGGCTCAGAATCGCAAACTTATAGAGTTTCTGTTGAAGTCAGAATGTTTGGAAGATTTAGTTTCATTTATTATCGAAGAACCACCTCAAGATATGGATGAAAAAATTCGCTACAAGTAGGAAAACATTCTGGGGTTGAAAGGTGGAAAGAGGGACAAAGTAATTTATAGCATGTTTTGAAGTCCTGCCTGTGGGTGTGTAATAAGAGTGCTGGTAGTTTTAGAGTAAGTTTGTTTTGAAGGGGTGTTGTAGAGCTTTTAATTAAACGAGTCATGCTAATATTTGGGGAGTTTTTCATGAAAGGTTCTCTTTTTTTACTACAGAAATGCTTCCAAAAACAATTGCTGCCCAAAAAGCTTACAAAATGCCAAAGCTTTCATAAAGAAACTTTGTTACTACTTGGAGTGATTTAAAAGTAGTTGACTGAAAACTCCTATTGGGGTAGTGCGTTTGGGTGTGTAGTCCTGTTTTATCAGTGACTAATAAGATGTTTTCATGATGCATTTTTGGAAAGTCTCTACTACTCCTTGGCAGCATTTGCTCGACATCTAGCTGCTGGTGTTTTCCATGGCAGAGCTAGAACAGTACAGTTAGTGCAGCCCCAACTGCCTGGGGAGTTTGCTAAGAAAGGTCCAATTTAGCAGTCGTCCTAGCAATTCCCATAAAAGTATTATGCCCCCTGTGCCCTTACTGCCCTCCAATTTTGGGGTGGTCTGTGAGGGGGGAAATAAGTCATTATGTTTAGTTTTAGTATGTGGCCAAAAAATAATGTGACCAACCCAGCTTTCCTAGTTTTATCATTTTAGGGCAAAACAGGCCTCCTGTATCTCTTAAAAGGTGAGTTTGCAATTGAGTGTCTTCCGCTGGAAAGCCTGAAACTGCTGACACTGGCATCACTTCTAGTGTGAGCGAGCAACCCTGCTATCAGCTGCAGGAAATGACTCCTGGCTGAAGTCAGTGTTGTGGATCGTGCTGCTGCTGTGGCACAAGGCTGCGCTGGGGAGTTTGGCAAGCTCTGTCAGGCTGTCTTTGACTATTTTAGTGCAATTTCCTACAATTTTAGTAAGTAGGGAAGTACTCGATCATTTTGACCTCTTGAATACAGTTTAATTCATGTTAAAGGAGGACAAACACACCTTCATTCCCCTTCATCAGGCTATTACTATGTTACTGCAGACCTGTGGTACTTAAACTTGGTCAGAAGCCCTTCAAGGCAGCTGCTTTTCTGAATTCAGACTTGATAGTGTAAGTATGTATAGTGTGTATGAGTAATGAGCTTTTTTCTATTTTCTCCAGGTATCCAAACATATCCTGTGAGCTGCTTACGTCAGATGTCTCGCAGATCAACGATAGATTGGGAGAAGAAGAATCCTTACTTGTGAAACTGTACAGCTTTCTCTTAAATGAATCTCCTCTAAACCCTTTACTGGCCAGTTTCTTCAGCAAGGTGCTAAGTATTCTTATAAGCAGAAAACCAGAACAGGTAAATGCTCGCTGCTCTCCGGGTTAGTACGTGCTTCTCTGAAGTTCCAGTGCACAATAGTGTTCCCTTAAGTCTGTGCTTTCAAGGGCTGAGGCAAAGAACACCATTTGTGTTCCTGTACTAGCTGAGGACACTGGTGGTTACAGCCCGCTCGAGGTTTAAAAACAAGGCGAGTGGGCTGTATTCCATTGGCCTTGTCCGAGCTGCTGGCGTGGCTGGTAACTGTCAGTGTGCGAGCGCTCGCTGTGGGGCTTGGCTCGGTGTTCACACCAGGATGTTTGTGCTCAGTCCCTTGGAGAAGGAGGTGATCGAAGCACTGGGAGTGGGTTCGGTTGTGCAGCACGGCTGGGAGTGGAGGGCTGTCATCTGAGCGGGACAGACTTCTGCGTGTCCTTCAGAAAGGCTGTGCTGCTGCACACAGCTGCTCTGGCTGGCTCTGGTACCCGGCAGCATTAAGTTTGATTTTGTTCCCTGCTTTTAGTTCAGCAAGCTCTGAGTTTGCCTGGAAGTTTTGCATTAGGGCTTTGCTCACTGAGCAATTTGAGAGATGGGGGATTCATATCTCCAGGGAAAGCCAGCTGTGCTCTGGTTACGAGCTGTTTATGGTCAGCATGAGAGCAGGCCAGGGCACACTGAATGTCGTGTAGGTCTGACCTGGGACATGCTTGCTGCTCTCTAAACATGCACTATTTTATCTTGCCTTGTACTCCAGACTTCGATGTGAAAGTGTTTAAGTTCTTGTGTGTCTTCAAGTGGTAGGAGAGAATATCAAATTAAAATACTTTGTCATAATCTACCACATAAAAAAGCAAATGGCAACTTCTTGTCTTTCATTTCTAGATTGTGGATTTTTTAAAGAAGAAACATGATTTTGTAGACCTCATTATTAAGCACATAGGGACCTCTGCTATCATGGATTTGTTGCTCAGGCTACTGACTTGCATAGAACCTCCACAACCTAGGCAAGAAGTGTTAAATGTGAGTAAAACTTCTTAAACAATTTATGGTGTGGTTGAACTCTAAGGTCACTTCTCTAGTGTTAGTTTCCTTAAGATCATTTCTTAAATGTGACAAAATTCAGTGTGCTGCTCGGATCTGCTGGATCTGCCACGGCACTGGTGGGACCAACTTAAAAGCTAAATAGAAACACCTGAGTGACTCATCTGTTCTGTTGGGCTTTAATAGCTAACAGCTATTGGATGCAGTTTTAAAACCATTTTGGATTTTAGGGAGCATTGCATCAGGAAGCTTATTTTTGAAGTTAAGATTTTGCTAATTTTTTTTGCTAGTCATATGCAATTGGCAGAGCCCTTTGTGTCATCCTGACATAACTGTCATGCTTCGTGCTTGCTTCATGTCAGCTTCCCAGCAGCTAGAACATGCTGCCCTTGGTGCCAAAAATTAAACTGAGATAAACTGAGAAGTTTTGCAAAAGATAATTGTAACCTGTTAAACATAACTGGAGCCTTCTCATATAGTTGCAGTAACCTTACTTCCCCCATACACTTTTTAAAGTGTTGTTAATCCATGTTTAGAAAAATGAGCGATTTTCAAGCTAATTCTAAAATCATTTAATGCTAATTAATTAATTCACTTCAATAGCATTCTGTTAATGCCCACAAACATTTTTACAGTGGCTAAATGAGGAGAGAATTATCCAGCGGCTTGTGGAAATCGTACATCCATCTCAAGATGAAGATGTAAGTACTGTTGCGATCTTCTGGGTCCGTTCAACAAACTGCAGTACTGTAGCTTCAGAACTTCACAGTTTTACCATTTTCTACTTGCTTTTCTACAGTGAACTGATTTCTCCTTTAAGCTCAGGCTTTGCACAGTGTCAGACCCTGCTCAAATCCCAGTGTGGATGCATACTCAGCACTATTTGAAGATCTGTCTCCAATATTAATTTTGGAGCCTCCACGCTGGAAATACTTGAAGCAAAAGATTGAAATGTCTTTCCATGGCTTGTTAAGTTTTACTTATGGAATGGAATTAGTGCTTTAGAGATGTTTCTCTTTGGAGAAGAATCTCATCTGAGCAAAAACTTCTGGCTCTTTCAGTTAAGGGTTTTGGTTCAGTGTGCTGCTATTCTTCTTGTGACAAGCTCTCCTTTTCTGTTCCAGAGGCATTCAAATGCGTCACAGTCACTCTGTGAAATCATTCGTCTAAGTAGAGACCAGATGTTACAAGTACAGAACAGCACGGAGCCAGATCCGCTGCTCGCAAGTCTAGAAAAGTAAGTTCCTTGGTTGAGCTTCTCATTTCTTATTAAGGTTTTTAAAATAGTAGTGTTTAATTTTTGGCCTTTAAAGCAGTTAGAGGTGAAGTTCCGCACTGCCTGACGAACTCTGGCTGCTTGTCCTCTGTTTGTGTAACGTGAAACAGCGCAGCAGGCACAGCGAGCCCGCTTGGGTGCGTTTCCTTACTGCTTCGCGTGTTCTTGTCGGACTGTACTGCTTTGCCTCCGCGTAAAGAAAGTTAGGTTCAGATTTGTCCCAGGCCACCAGAGTAGGTATGATGAGGCGTGCAGATGGCAACTCAGTATTGTGCAGAGTACACATGGGAGACTTGGGATTTGGTTAGGATTATTTTAAGTTAAACTTGTTATTAGGAAGGTAGTCTGACTCCCTGCTTCCTTTTGTCAATTCTGTGTTTGTATGGCAACTTAAAATCCTTTTGATCCATCTGAAAAACTGACCATTTTTGTGGGGTTTGTAAGCCAGATCAAGAATCTAATGAGAGTGGAAGCAGAAAGATGGCTTTGGTGTGGGGATGGTGGGACTGATAAGTCTAGTGATACCTGCTAGCTTGAAATAGCTCAGACTTGAATTTCTCTTTTTTTTTTTTTAAAGTTTTAGTTTTACATTGGAAAACAGTAGCTAATTCTGTTAACTGCTACATCCTAAGTAGTGCTGTCTGACATCAATGCTTTTCTTCTCAGGCAAGAAATCATAGAGCAGCTGCTGTCTAATATTTTTCATAAAGAAAAAAATGAATCTGCAATAGTCAGTGCAATCCAAATACTGCTGACCTTGCTTGAGACAAGACGGCCAACGTAAGTGTTACACAGGCACAGCCTAAATAAAAGTAGCGACTTAGCTGGGCAGCTGTTGAGCAGGAACTGAAGGGATTCCTGTGTGCCGAATGACTGAAACAATTCTGTGGCTTTCTACAGCTGTAGAAGTAAGAGCAAAGCAAACGATAGCTTCTGGCATTATGTTCAGCAAATGATTTGTCTTTTTGAGCTTTTTACTCTAGAAACTAGCTTAAGCTCCACTTAGAAGATCAAACTAGTTAAACTTTAGTGGTGTGTTTTAACTGGTTTTTTGTCTTTGACTTGAAGTTAATGAGCACCATACCAATAGAGAAACCAGTGGGCAGAGCTTTGATCTTTGTGGTACATTCAGTTATTCAGGGTAGCCCAGTAAGTGTTCCCCTGCCCTGAAAAAGGAAACAGATATGATGTTGCTGAAATCCATACTGGAGATTTGGAGCACAGTAAACCTATTTCTGGCTAGTGTTTAGAAAATACCATTCTACTGTTAGGTCACTTATTTTATAGCTTTTTCTGTTTATGTGTCTTCAGAGCAATCACATTCTCAAAATCTTATCGTGGTAATGTTTTAGAACTGACTTTGGTATTAACTATCAGACTTGGTGTGCTTTAGGTTTGAAGGCCATATAGAGATCTGTCCTCCAGGCATGAGCCATTCAACATATTCAGTCAATAAAAGTGTTTTAGAAGCCATAAAAGCACGACTTTCATCCTTCCATGAACTCCTACTTGAGCCTCCAAAAGTAAGTGAAATCTTGCATTACCAGCTGAAAATGAAGGAAGACTCTTGCTGCACACCTAGTTTAGACAGAGGATAATGACAAACAGAGCTTAACTTGTCTGACAACTTCCAGGCAGGACCCAAAGCTCCTTCCTGGCCTGTTTTAAGCTTTGCAATTCATTACAGTTGTCCCTGCCACAAGGTTTCTTTCATTATTGCTTTGTTGATTGACTTGCTTTCTAGCTTGAACTTTGCTCATCTGGTGAAATAACCTTAAAGCAAGTGCTTTTTTTCTGAAAGCAAGGGCAAGATATTTTCTATGTATTTCAAAGTAAAACAGGTGTGTGCCAAAAATAAGTGTAGATAGATCAGAAAAGTGGGTATTGGAGGGCATGAGAACATCTTCTAAAAGACCGTACAGAGGAGAGATTTACTTAAGAGTGGGTCAAGGTAGGTGAATCATGCAGATGGATCATAAAACTCCATAATAATTGGCTGCTTAAACTTAAGCTAAAGGGAAAGGGAGGTGACGTCTTTGGTAGCTGCTCAAAGAAGGGGTTGTATTAAGCAAACTGATGCCTGGGTTTCTCTGAGGGAGGTGGTGTTTTCTGCTTGAAAATCCTATCTGGATAGGAAAGGTGGCATAAGTATTTCCCAATTCCTTTTTAAGATGGGTAAGAAAGGGATCTCAAAGTAGGTGCTTAGCTGCCACTCAGTTTAAGTTGTCTTTGCTTTCATATGGCCACTTGTTTCAGAGCTCCCTATATAGTTAAAATAAGCTGTAGTGTTCAGAACTAAAAGTAACTTTTTGGCAGGCTAAGGTAAGAGTGATACTGTGGGACTAGTTATAAATAATTTAACTGTTACTCTAATTGAGCATAGTAATGCTGAGTTGGCTTTCAAGTATTAACGGCTTTCATGTGCCTCTCTCCTAGAAAAGTGTCATGAAGACAACGTGGGGTGTTCTAGATCCACCTGTGGGGAACACACGTTTAAATGTGATTAGATTAATTTCTAGCCTATTACAAACGAATACAAGCAGTGTGAATCAGGAGCTGATAGAGCTGAACAGCATAGGTGTTATACTGGTAAGACCTTTATGCTACCTTTATTTTTGTGAGTTGATACTGAGATCTTGTCAAATCTTTGTCACTACAAACTTATACTTTGTTTTTTTACATGACTTTCAGGTGGTTTCTGTTTTGAGACTTCTTTTGTCCTGTTTGAGAACTTTGAATATGTGAATTTGCTCTTCAGTTTGGTCTATTTGAAGTCACTGTTTTCCTGTGATCGTCTGAACAACTTTTTACACCCTCCTAGATGTGATTCTTAAAGCTTTTTTTCTTAAGCTTGTTTTTCATCTCTGCTGTCAGGTTTTTGGCCACAGTTCAAAGCTTCCCTGCAGTTCTCATCCTTTTCCTATGTTGTTCCTTCAAAACCCCTTTTCCTGGCTTCCTAGTGCACAGGACACCAAATGATATCTCAGTGTGGCCCTGTACAGGGTCAGCTTCCCCTTGCTTGGTGTCTTTCAAACCTCTTCGAAAGAAGGTTGTTGTCCAGTTAACTTGCAGTCCATTATATGTGCGACAATAGCAAGAAAGTCAGTTACTTGGAGGACCTCCCTTCCCACCTCCTGCCTTGAATACACCAGGACACATTGTTTGCTGAAAACCTCACTTAGGCTAATCAGAAAGGTTATGTGCCTGTGTCAGTTGACAGATACCCAGCAAGACTGTCTGGAACTTGCACACTAGAGCTTGTCAAGAAATGTAGAACTCTGTTTCTAAACAAGTAAGTTGTTAAATAGAGTTCAGTGATGTTTAACACTTCTGTTGGAATTTTTAAGTAACGAGACAGGGGTAATGGGACACGAAGTAACAAGAGCCACATAAACATCTTGTAACANTAAGTTGTTGTTAAACAGAGTTCAGTGATGTTTAACACTCTTCTGTTGGAAGTTTTAAGTAACGAGACAGGGGTAATGGGACACGAAGTAACAAGAGCCACATAAACATCTTGTAACATTTGCTATGTGCTGTACTGCCTTGGAGAGGAAAGGCAATGATCTAGTTCTCCGAACGTGACCCTAGCAGGGAGGACACCCTTCCTCTGAAAGCGTTGGATGAAAATCACAGGTCTCTAATCCACTTTTTGATGGAGACCTCACTGGCTCTGTCAAATACTGTTCATCGTTGTCCACACTTCTGTAACTGTCACTCTTTACTAGTGACAGGCATTGGAGCTTGCAATTAAAATACAGTCAAAAATAAGTGGATGTGATGCTTTAAACTATTTTTCCTAGGTAAGAGGAGAACTATGGAGGACTAAAGAGGATTAGGTGGATGGTGTTCGTTGGAAGTTGTTCTAAGTCACAAGTCCTCTGTTCTGGAGTGCTTATTTGTATAATTTGAACAACTTGCTTGTGCATAGTCAGTCAAATAACTTATGGGATGAGATTATTGGGTATGCCTAATGAGGAGTTCTTGATTTGTGTGAACCTTGTTGAACTTGTTTTTCAGGACATGTTCTTCAAATATACGTGGAATAACTTTTTGCATACTCAAGTAGAAATCTGTATTGCATTGATCCTTGCAAGTCCTTTTGAAAGCACAGAAAACAGCACAATTACAGATCAGGATTCCACTGGGGACAATCTTTTACTGAAACATGTAAGCTGTGGTTTCAGGGGGTGTTTCTTGAATGTCTCCTTCCCAGGATACACTAGCTGCAGTTCTCATGCAAAGTGAAAATGTGGTGTGCTTTATGCACATAGAGTGCATGGGAATATTTTCTGGGTTTTGGTAATATGTATATTCCTGTTTAATCTGAAGACTCAGCAGACACTTTTTGCTTCCTTGCTGTCAAAGGGAGTGCGTGTGCAGAGCTGCAAGTTTACTTGAGAGCTCACTTCCATCTCTTCGTGGACAAATGCTGCTCTTTCAGTAGCTGCACTACAGTGTAGCTTAGCAGCTTCAATAAAGTAGTGAACCTAGCAGAGCCCTGGATCTTGGAATTGAGCTTGGGATCTGTGTGACTGCTGCTCCTGAACTTTAAACCTCTTAATAAAGGAATCTCTCATGAACTTGAAATGTGCCTTAAGATTTTTTCGGTATTTGTTAAAAGCAATCCTAAGATTCATAATAGCGTTCACCTTACTTTTCAAGCATTAAGTAAATGTATTTTTTAATCTTTCTTTATAGCTCTTCCTTAAGTGCCAATTAGTAGAACGAATACTTGAAGCATGGGAGATGAACGAAAAGAAACAGTAAGTAGCTACATTTTATTTGGTTCTTGCAATTAAGGTCCATGTCAGAGATGACTTGATATGAATATTTGAGTTGTTCAGAATGGGGCCAGCTAATATTCACTTGTCTCTGTTTTAAAATTCTATTTTTAAGGAGCTATCTGCTGAAGTATACTGCATATTTAGTGCTCTTTCCATACTCCACTAAGAATTAAGTTGCAAGTACAATTTTATGCATGATAAATGCAATAATTAAGTTCCAAAAACAACACTCACACTTGGTTTCTGACTTTGAATTAGCACTTTCATTCACAATGAACTTGCTCTTGTAAAGACCTTCTGTTTCTCGTTTACTGTTGTCAAGTTGGGAATGGTAGTGGTAGTATTTTAATGTTTTTTTTGCGTTTCCATTTGAGAATATAATTGAGCTTAATGCATGCCATGTATAAGCTTAGAGTACATAGTCTGTGCAAAGTAGTAACTGAGTTTACCCGTGTTTGAGTTGAGGGGCATGCCTCAAATGCTGAGAGGGGCAGAGAAACGTTTGCATGTTTAAGTAAGGGGCTGTGGAGGGTTTCTGAACACACTGAAGTGTATGATTTTAAGGGAGAGGATATTTTTAACCTAGTTTCTTCTGGAAATATGGGAGGTTGGGGGGTTTTTGTGTGTGTGTTTTGTTATTTTTAGTGTGTTTTCAGGGCTTTTTTATGCTTTTGCATTTTATCACTTAATACTATTTCTAGCAGCTCTAGAAACTTTCTTCTGCTGGCATATACTGACTTGCTGGTGGGAGGGGAAAGATAGCAAGTGTCTGACTAGTTTGCAGCTAACTGCTAGCCGTTCAGCCCAGGATTGGAGTTGATTTGAGTTCAGTTGGATCTAGAGCTGTTCCAGCTGGTCACGGCCACCTAAAACACTAGTCTGGAAACTAATGCTTCTGGCTTCTAGAAGGCAGGCCTGTCAGATAAATACCACTTCTGCCATAGTACTTGTAACTCTTAGTGGGTACTTAACTGTTACTTGTAAACTTCAGGAAAGCAGTAGCCCATAGTTCTGACTTAAATTACAGCTTGTTATAACTTCATGGCTGCACACTATAAATAACTTGGAGACTTCTACAGTGTTAGAATAGACAGGGTGTTGCTTTTGATGGTCGTAGGCTTACAGTCCAATTAAACCTAGGGAATTACAGTGTTGAAAAACACACTTCTCCACAGCTGAGGGGTGTGTGTGTGTGTGTGTTTGTTTTGATGGATAATTAAGGCTTTGCAGTTAATTTTGTCTGGATCTGACCGTGCTGCCTAGCTTCCCCATAGGAGGAAAAAAGAGGAAGCAGAAGGAATGTATTCAAATACTCGGCATTTCCTTGGTGATGATTTACATGCTTGCCAGCTTTCTAAACTAGCTGAGGGTTGCTCAACTTGTTTGTCTTAAACTCTGGAGCGTTTCTGTGACCGTTGAGCTGCAGAACCCTTAGGAGGCATGCAAGATAACCTAGGCCTTAGCGTACTGTTTCGTGTCATGACGCCCTAAGGGCTGTGGACGCGAGCAATGCGGCCCCCTCTCCTCGCTGCAGGGCCGAAGGAGGAAGGCGGCACGGCTACATGGGGCACCTGACGAGGATAGCCAACTGCATCGTGCACAGCACTGACAAGGGGCCAAACAGCGCGCAAGTCCAGCAGCTCATTAAAGGTAGGGTGAAGAACCCAGCTTCTCACTGTTCTCCTTGGCAATTTTGGGAGGAATGACTCCTCCTTGAATTAAAAGGCAGGCTTTGGGTGAAAGCAGTGTGTTGATTTCTGACCCATATGATTTAAAATCAGCTATCATTAAACATATATATGTTTTCTCCAGACTGCCTGAATAGTAGCAAAGATCCTTAAAATAAATTTGAAGAGATACCAACTTGTTTAGCTTGGACTTGCTTTCTAGGCAGAGTAATCCCTAGGGATACATGTGTGTTCGTTCTGATAGCTCCTCTCAGAGGAGAAAAGACCCAATTAAAAATTAAGCAGTGTTTCAAGAATACTTATATATAAATATTTCTGCCTGTTTCCTGTCCTAGAGCTTCCCGAAGAGGTCAGAGAGCGGTGGGAGACATTCTGCACAAGCTCTTTAGGAGAAACTAATAAAAGGAACACAGTGGACCTGGTAAGCTTGCGAGTTGTTACTGTTTCCCTGAGGCCCCTCTTTCTTTGTGCTGGGAACCCAACCTCAGCTTCAGTCTTTCCAGCTGCTGTGCTGCTCTCCAGATAGTGTCAGCAAGTGCCTCTAGTACCTAAGCTGGGTCTTTTTGCTTCCTCCTTAAGTGTGGCTGCATCACCAGTGCTTCCTAGGAGGGCCTTGCAGTAGTGCACGGGGTGGCTGCTCTTGGACCTCCCCTGAGGAGGAGGAGGAGGCTGTCCTTATGGCTGCCTTGGCTTCCCTGAAACCTCCTGTCTGCTCCAAGTGCAGAAGTTGATGTTAACTTTTTCCTGTACTGTATATATACAGTAGTGCATTTTTATATAATAGGTTTAATATTTAACTTATTTTATAATTTAAGTATTTAAATTATAGAGTAATTTTTAACCTTCTATATGTAATGAATTTTTCCCTTGTTTAGAAATTTCTTCAGCTGGACCAAGGCCAAGAGAAACCTCATCTAAAGAGGCTAAATTTTAAGCTGGTCTATACTTAATAACATTATATCACTTGTTTAACTTTAAAGATACTTTGTTGTTTGGACTTCAAACTTCCCCTAAAACTCCACAAAATTCAGAGGAATGGGAATACAAAGCATTAAAACACATTCTCACATCTGAAACTCACTTTTGAAATACAGTGACTGATTTTTAACTTTTAAGAAGATTGATCTCACTTCTGCTCTTGAGCTGAGGTTCATGAGAAATAACTGGCACTTATTTCAAAGATAAATGCTAACAGGCAGTAAAATGTGATAGAGGAGATGGTTTAAAAACAAAAGAAACAAAAAAACCTCTCCTTGTTTTACTGAGTTGAGTGTAAGTTGCGGTTTTGGTGTGGCGGGTGCTGAAGGCAGCTGTGGGGGGAGCCCTGTGGTCTTGATGCTTGTGTTTGCCCTGTGCTCTGGTCCCACAGACCACACTCTGGAGACTGAGTGTTTGACCTCCTCTCCCAGGTTCTTCAAAGCACCTTGGGGTGAAAAATGTTTGTGACTCTCTGCAAAATGTTCAAGTGCAGACTGCCAGCATTGCCAGGACAGGAAACTTCTGTGTGGGTTCGCCTAGCGCTCGCAGCTGGGTGGCCAAGGAGACCGTCTTCCCTTGGGGACAGCTGCCCTGGCCTGAGCGAGCGGCCGAGCACGATCTGCTCAGGGCATGTGAGCTGCTGCTGGCCCAGCGGCTGCTGCTGTGATTCCTGCTGCTCGTGGTCTTCAGGTGCACTGGGTGACCCAAGCTCTGCTTATGGGAGCTCACGCAGAATATGCATAAACATGTCTTGCTGTCCAGAGCTATTGACACAGCTGCTCTCTTGAGGATTTTCAACACTTCAGCCCTTCAGCTCTTGACGAGAGCTCTTGCTGTAATAGATCAAAGTAGGTGCTCCTGGGGTGCCGCACACGAGGACTTGGAATTTATCCCTTTCATCTTCTTGCTCCACTCTCTCCCACTTGAAACTTTTGGTGTCTCTAACAAGTTCAGGGTACCTCTTGCGAAGCAACAGTAACTCTGGGCTTGCTTCTGGTATGTGCTTGCTTCTGTCTTGGGCTCTTCAGGCAACTCGCAGACTTCCCTGGGAGTTTATTTTTGGTTTTGCTGCTATAAATAGATGCAAGCAGCAGACACTTATTTTTTTAAGCTTACCTACTTAGACTTACCTAGCTAAAAATACAGCTGCAAGTGAAACACGTGTGGGGGTAGTTGTTCACCTTCTCTTTAGGCAAGATATATTTAATGGCACTGCTATAGTGGAGAGCACTGTACAATTTGTAATAACCCAGTCTGCCCAAGAGACTTTTTTCAAGTAAAAGGCTTTTTATAGTGTTCTTCCAGTAATACTAGTCATGATATTGAATGTTCATGAGGTACGTAAGTACCAGATAAGAATCTACCTCCCCCCAGCCTAAAAATACAGCTTAATGAGACAGATTGTTCCTAATTCCCCTAAAAATAGCCACGTCGTTCCTTTCACCTGTGGAAAATCCCCATCGGTAACTGCAGGAAACGGGACTGAAAATGCCCTATATTAGCCTGAGTTACTTTTGAAGAGTGCCAATGCCCCAATAGCTCCACGATGCTGGGAAGTGCCGCCTCTGAGCAGCAGGCTTGCTCGCCTAACTGAAGCTGCTGGAGTTTGCAGGGGTCCTTCTCTGATATCCACCCCTCTGATATCACTTGCCTTGGGGTGAGTAATGCTCAGGGATTCTGCCGCTGGCTTTCTGCGGCAGCAGCTGGCAGGAAAGACGAGCTGTGAGTCGCTCTGATGGCTCCGCGCATGGCTGGTTTGCAGAGAGCCTGGGGCAGGCAAGGCTCCCAGCCCCTAGCCTGCCTCTGTTGCAGCAGCAACGGCAGGGGACTGGCGATGAGCTGCTTCCCTGTGCCTGGAACTAAATAAGCAGCTCCTCATCCGTAGTGTTCTTGGAGTGTGTGTGACATCCCCTCCCCCTTGTCATCCTCCTGCAAGGAACTGCAACTTTAAAAGGAGCAGATAGCTTAATTTTTGTCCTCTAGAAGTATGCCAGCACTTGGAGCTTGAGGATTGCTTGAGTTGTGGTAGTCCTGTATAACTGCATTAAAAGATGCAGACTTGGCAAGGTGTGATGTACTTGATGCACTGCTGCTGTGGCAGCTGCGTAGCAGCAGCCTGTGTTGAGCTGTTGTGTTGGCACTGCCCGAAAGCGGCCTGCCCCTAGTAAGCAAATGGCTGGGCAAGGGGTAGATGTGTGTGAAGCACGTGGAACGACAGGGCTTTTAAACAAAGCTTTGTGCTGAATGAAGGGCAGAAAATGGAAAAAAAAAAAAAAAAAANGGGGGTAGATGTGTGTGAAGCATGTGGAATGACAGGGCTTTTAAACAAAGCTTTGTCCTGAATGAAGGGCAGAAAATGGAGGGGAAAAAAAAAAAAAAAAAAAAAAGCACAAGGTGCCTGCACTGCACTTGTCCCCCACCTGCAGTGGTGTCCTGCGGGAAGCATGGGTCTGGCAGGAAGACCTGGTGCCTTCTGTGTAGGGGTTGGCACTCAGCTCTTGACAGCTGAGCTCCTTGCCCTCCTGGCTAGGGCTTCTTGGGGCCTCTTGTGCTGCGGGAGGCCGTGTTGCTTAGGGAGCAGTGTGCCTGGACAAACTGTCCCCCTCCAACCTGCCTGTTCCAGGGTCATGGTTAAAGTGGTCTTTGTTACTACAACTTAAGGCTTGCTTCTGCAAAGATTTCAGTGACTCTTATACATGGGATGCTGCTACTGAAACGCTTCTGAGGCTGGTTTATGTGACAGGGCAGTTGGAAAAACAGAATAATTTTCTGTTTTTCTGTTTTGAGATGAAATGGAAGATTAGGGCGGAGAGTGCAGGTGTGCTTCAGCTGCTCTTGTGTACTAAACCGCTGACTCCATTCCTTTGCCTAGGTCACTACCTGCCACATCCACTCGTCCAGTGATGATGAAATCGACTTTAAAGAAACCGGCTTCTCGCAGGACTCTTCCCTGCAGCAGGTGAGCTGAATTTTCGCAGCCTCAGCTTCTCTTATTGTGAAGATACTTCTTCAGTGGAGCTGGACACTTCAGGTTGCAAGCAAATAATCTACAGTCTAAAAGAAAAGCCACTCGTGGGGTCTCCTGTGGCACCTGGAGACATGGCCTTTCAGAAGCCAAGTCATGGCATCTTGGAGTGACTTGGGATTTTGAGCCCTTGGTCGTGCTGCGTATGCAGATCTCTGCTCCTTTGCTCACTTAAAGTGTGAATGCCAAGAGAATTTGGGGATTGGCCAGCCTGAAACATGTCCAGCCTTGGACATAAGCTGCGTCCAGAGCAAGTGTCTTGACAGCTGCGTAGCCTCTTAACTGATTTAATATGGGGATGGCATGTTTCTCCAGGGTGTTTTGGGAGTGATGTGGTTGTGCTGCTGCTGTGTTCGATGGAGGAGGCAGCGATCTCTCCAGTGTCTGGGCCCTCTCTGCACGGGGCGGAGCGGGTGCTGGTGGCGCACAGCCATGGGCACAGGAGTGCGGGTACAAGCTGGATGCAGGAGTATCTGGGCCATTAACCAAAATCATGCTCTAACCGTTAGCTTTAACTAAAACCTTTGCTGAAACTATATGGTCTTGAGCAAAAAGACTGACTCCTTATAAAGCAGTAGGAGGGTAAAGTACAAACATCGTTATAAGCTTTAACGGGGGGTGGCAATTCCTGCTCTGAGAGTCTTATTCTATTTCTGTCCGTTTCAGTGATGTTGTGTATGTAAGATGCACCTGAGTACAGACTTGATAGGTTGGGTGCCTTCTGTAGCAGCTCTGGTGAGAAAGTAAGATCTCTAAATGTATCTGTGCTTTTCATGCACCCCTTACCTGCTACGTGTCTTGGCAGGTAGCCCGTCTGCTGCGGACGACCTGCTGCTGTGTCCTTAAAGCTTGCCACTCTTTTCCCGGGGTTTATTTTTAAGATAGGATAGTGAAATCTAGAGTTAGACAAGGTGACTAGCTGATGGGTATGCGTTGAAGTTACTTAGAGCATGATCTGGTTACGCAAACTCGTTCATAAATGTGTTTTTGACTTCAGCGAGGACACCTAGCATGGGCCAGTATTGAAAGGACGGGACAAGGAGGTAAACTTGGAAGGTTTAAGTGCCTCTTAGGAAATGGGGAAAGGATCGAAATACTGACTTAGGAAGCTTGGGTTGGTTTGTGAAGTGTAACTTCAGCCTGTGCTGAATTACACTTGCTAGGATTTCTTTCTTAAAGTATCCAAATCCAATTTGATACTTGGTTTTAGTGGAGACCGTTTGCTCCACAGTGGGAGACTTTTTAAAATTTTCCCTCCGGGGCACTTATCTTTCTGACTTGTAAGGAAACTTTAAAGCTGGCTTGAAGCTTTTCCTCAGCCTAGTCTTGGTATGTAAGATTCCTTGTGTCAGTAGTATTTCACATGCTGGCTTTCTCTAGCACTGGAAGCTTTGCTTCAGGAAAAGATCACTCACTTATTTCTATTTTATCGCAGCACAATCCACGTTTCTAGCACTCGCACCTCCCTCTGCCAGCCACCAGCTTAGCACAATTTGGCCTCTTTCCAAAGCCGAGGCCACCTGTGCAGGCTTGGCTGGGGCCTGGTGAGAGCAGACATTTTGGGTGTGTAACAGGAAGATACGTTACCGTGTCGCCCTCTCTACAGAGACCTATTTAAAATCTCTATTTGAAAATACCTTGAGAGCACAGGGTAAACTTCCTGTCTTGGACAACTTAGCAGTTTATAGCTGTATTTCATGTATTGTGGACAATTGTCAGAGCCAGCTCTTGGTATGAGCTGAATGTCCAGTTTTCACCTATATTGGCGAGTGGTACTCATATGACTCTACCTTGTGCTGCAGGGTAGGACAAGCCCACTAAATTCTTAAATTGCCTTAAGTTTCTCCTGCAGAGGTAGTTGCTAGAGCAGACCAGCCTTGATAAGACTTCACACATGGAAATTCCACTGTTAAAAGTCTCTAAGGACCAGATGATAACTCAGTTTTAGTCCTGTTTCTCTGGGGTGCATTTGGAAAAGTACTGATTGAGGTGTGGTTAGACTAGAGATTTAACTTTCTTATTAAGAGCTGCTATTAGACTGGCTTTCCCCTGGCTAAGTGTGAGCAGGTGCATAGTCAGTGTCACCTCTTAAACTGTGAAGGTTCAGACAAATCCTTTTTGTGTTCTGTATGTCTAGATTAGAGAGTTTTATTTCTTTGGAGCAAAATGGGCAAATAGTGTCTAGAGTACTATTAGAATCATTATATCACTGTCGTTGGTCCTGGGGTTGCCAGGCCTTTTCTGATTATCAGATGCAACAAATGACGTCCAATTTTATTGACCAGTTTGGCTTCAACGATGAGAAGTTTGCTGATCAAGATGACATCGGCAAGTGAGTATAAAACTATGCTGCAGCGTTTTGGTTTTTCTTCTTTGTATTTGTGTTTTGATGGTGAACAGCAGCCTATACTGTTGTGGAGCAGTGGCCGGGGAGTCCTGTTCCTTTGTTGTGTTACTGGACTGAGTGCTCCAGTGTCCCGAACACCTGCCGAGCAGCAGCCTGTTGTCCTCCCCACTGCGCTGTGCCCGGATGGGTGGCGGGAGAACAGGGAGCCTGTGAATGGGTAAATAGAGCAGAGCTCCGTCCTTCAGAGCCGTGCTGCTGCCGTAGCCCGCTGGGGAGCCCTTCGGCCCTTCCCTCTGTGCCTAGGAGCTCTTCCCCCTCGGAGTGTGTGTGCCACAGCAGAGCTGTAGCTCTGCTCCCAAGTTCACTGGGAAAAGGCAGCAGGAACATGTCCATGAGTGCCCTTTTCTCCAGGAAACACAAAGAAAATCTACCATTGTGCCCAAGGGCAAGGCAGGCCAGACACATTCCAGTGGTCAGGGTGAGTGGAGGAGAAATGAGAAAGGTCTTGGCTGGGTAGAGATAAAAGAAAATCTCTCTAACCTGGGGCATGTTGGGGCTGGGGGGAGAGGAGGATCAGAACCCTCTTGCTAGAGTCAGGCATGCAGTAGTGTAGGATCCTACACCAGGATCCTGCTGGAAAGAAGCTCCCCGCAGTGTTGTCAAAGCACATGTGAGGTTCGTGGTAGATAGGCTAGTGTGGCATCCATCAGCCCAATTCAGCTGCTGGTGAAACGCCTTTTGCTGTAAGGGGGTTGCTTTTCTGTGCAGGAATCAGCTGCAGCTGGAATCTGCTCAGTGATTTGCAGAAATGGGCCCTGCAGCTCAGTGCCATCGTCCCAGTAACTTGCTGTATCAGGAGGTTGTCAAAGTGATCACGTCAGAACGTTACTAGTATCAAATCGTTATGTTTGCCTTCCCGTAGGTCCCTTGCCCAGTTTCCTTGCTGGCCTGTAATGCAGTGGTAGTTAGGGGGGAATTGATTCTGCTCAGCTAACTGCACTGCTCCAGGGTGCTAGAGAAGGAGCAGCAGGGAGAATTTCCCATCTCTTTCTCCTTATTTCCCCAAAACTTTTAGTTTGCTTAATGCAATTTTTAATATTTGTTTTCCATTTGGTGGAATTCTGTGGATGGTTTAATATCACAAAGTTTTAAGACCTAATATATTGCATTCAGTTTGGTGGGGATTGAGTACTTTTCAGTGGTTGACTTAAAAATAAAAGATGTCTGGATTTTCCTTGAAGCAATGGAAGTTGGGATTCACTCCTCATTTTCCCTGCTGCTGAGCGGGCTGGTCAGCAGCTGACCATCGTAGGGTGGTGAACTTGATGAGCAGAAGTCGGGACTGCTTGTGTAGAGCTGTGCAGCGTGTTGAGGTGTGTTGTGCTAGTCAGTGGTCAGCTCAAACACTTTCCCTGTGATTGCTGCCTTTTTTCAGTATGTAACAGCACAGTGTTTGAGGTTTGCTGTGTTCACACAGCTAATCGCAGGGTAGAGGCATCTTAAACTGGAGGCTTCTGAAAATTAAGTGTCTTTGTCTAGATCATCTCTCTCTTCTTTTTTATTGCATACATATCTGCTTTTTTCTTTTTTTTGCAGTGTTTCTTTTGATCGAGTGTCAGATATCAACTTCACCCTCAATACGAATGAAAGTGTAAGTATGGGCCTGTGCCTTTGCAGCTCCTGCATCTGGAAGGGGACAGTTGCTGCCTTGAACTTCCCTACAACCCCAGTGTTCTGGCAGTGGTCCTTGGTACATTTCCTTGTCCATCCTGTCATCTTTAGGGAAGAGCTCCCTTGCCTTGCTCATGTAGCATGGTGCTAAAACAAGGAGCACTGAGGGCTTTCTTGACAAAGCTGCAAGTTATCAAGGCCTTCTGTGTTTTTTCCTGCTTTTGGGAAATAATTATGTTTCCTGGGTTAAGAGTTTCTTTGGAATAATTGCATTTTTCCAAGTTGTTTACCAAAATAAATAGAAGTAGTTCATCATAGCTACAGAGTCCGTATATATAATGTTGTATATATTTATTTAGGGTAATATAGCCTTGTTTGAGGCATGCTGTAAGGAGCGGATACAGCAATTTGATGATGGTGGCTCTGATGAAGAAGATATCTGGGAAGAAAAACATATTGCATTTGCACCAGAATCCCAGCGGCGCTCCAGGTAACTCTTCCCTTTCATCCCAGTGGCGCTAAAGGCAGCCCTCACTATCTGTTTCAAGTTGCCTGCTCACACAGTGGCTCTCTGGCATAACTTTTCATGACTTCACTTTTCATAATCCCTAATGCCGAGTTTTTCTGGCATAGCGTTTCAGATGATCTTGGAGATCTTGGACTAGAGGGCTGCGCCTCCTGCAGCTTCTGTTTGCAGAAGGCGACAGCAGCTGCCCTGCCTGCCTGGTGCTTTGGGCATCTGAGGCTTGTGGTGCACTGGGGCTGCCCGGGCGGCTAGGGCTGCGCTGGCTCTCTCGAGTCTCTTGAGTGGGACCTGGCTCAGACCTCTTCTGGTGCTGCCTTGTGTTGGTGGTGCCAGAGCTGAGCTGCTCTCCAGGAAGAGAGACTTCCAGAGGGTTTGCAAAGTGGGTAGCTGGCCCATGTCCCAGGACGCTTGGGTNTCTGAGGCTCGTGGTGCACTGGGGCTGCCCGGGTGGCTAGGGCTGCGCTTGGCTCTCTCGAGTGGGACCTGGCTCAGACCTCTTCTGGTGCTGCCTTGTGTTGGTGGTGCCAGAGCTGAGCTGCTCTCCAGGAAGAGAGACTTCCAGAGGGTTTGCAAAGTGGGTAGCTGGCCCATGTCCCAGGACGCTTGAGTTGTTAGATTTCGAAATAAGTTGCGCTACCTCTTGTTAAATGGGCTAGAATGATTTTATACTTGGGCACCTTTGGTGCTCCTGTCTAGCACGGAGGTGGTGAATGGATCTTTTCCAGATAATGTTGGTCTGACTCCTTGCTCTTCTGCTGCCCTTCGCTTGGCAGCAGTGACAAAAATATGTGGGGTTTTTTGTTTGTTTCTTCTTGTGAGAGGGAAGGCAAAACCTCTCTACTTGATTAAATAGCTAATCTAAAGCCTTGTTTCTTTGGCAGGGAGGGAGAAGAGGTTGGCTGGCTAGTAGCTAATAAACTGTAACTTGGTTCAGCTGTTAGTTGATGGTTCTCTTCATTCTGTAATTTGTGGGTGTTTAACTGTGCCGCGGGTCAGATGCTAATCCCAGAGCGTTAACCATTTTCCTTTGTATTTTAAGCTCGGGCAGTACCGACAGTGAGGAAAGCACAGACTCTGAGGAAGAGGATGGAACGAAGCAAGACTTGTTTGAATCGCATACCAATACAGAGGACAAAATGGAAGTAGACTTAAATGAACGTAGGTAGCTCTCATCCCAACTGCTCAGAGTTACAGCAAGATATTTTGATTTATAATTGTAAAGACTATTGAGAATATGCCAGTACTGGGCAGTAGTTGTGCTACAGTAGTCTCTCTGAAATTCAGGTTCCCCCCTTCAAGGGAAGGGGGTAAAGGGGTGGAAAAAAGGCAATTTAAACACCCATTTTGAATGCCTACATAGGCTACTAAGCTTGGAATTTAATACTAATATATTTACTGGAAGCCTTTCAGACCCAATTTTATCTTACAGGGCCTTTTAAGTAGACTACCCTAGATTAGTTGTCTTGTTTCACATGTAAATCGTATGTTTGAGATGTACCTCAGATGCTTACATGGAAACTTTACTCAGTTAAGACAATTCTGTCAGTGTTAACATACAAGTCAAACTGCCTTTAGTTGATTTGGCAACATCTGTAGGTAAATGAGCCTTTTGTTTCTTGTCTAGATTGTAAGAAAATAAATATTAAAATAGAAGGAAAAGTTAAGGGTTTTCTTTTCTTTTGTCAGATTGGTGTCGTTGGCATCTGTGTGTCAAACAAGTTTTGATCCATGTGGGTCTCCTCCCATATCTGCCTGGGTTGGAATTTCTAATTGCTAGTCAGAGCTTCCTTTTCAGCCTGTTTTTTTGTATGTAAGTGTTAATGAAAAAAAATCTCCCTTGGGTAGGTGAAGTATTTTGAATTGACCTATCCTAAATTAGATGCTTTTTAAGTCAAATTTGCTCCG
Source organism: Crypturellus undulatus (assembly GCA_013389825.1). Classification (NCBI taxonomy): domain Eukaryota; kingdom Metazoa; phylum Chordata; class Aves; order Tinamiformes; family Tinamidae; genus Crypturellus; species Crypturellus undulatus. The sequence goes on from VWPW01018761.1 coordinate 40,524, forward strand.
AGAATTAAAATCCCAGTAATTACAGTTCAAAAAGATCTTAAGCTTTTCTGAAACTGAGGGTGCTGGTAGTGCATGAGAAATTTGTGTCCATCTTTAAGTTGGCTTGCTCACTTACCTGTGTGGAGGAAAATGTGCATAGGAAATGGCAAATAAAGGATGAAAATTCTTAAGATCTAAAACCTGTAGATTGTTATTTTAGAAATTAGTGTTGAGGATGATCCCAATGTTTGTTTTAGGTTAGTGGGATTGTATTTGTGATATAATGTTGTTTATGTTCTTCAGACAAGTTGTGTTGTCTTTTCAGAGTACTTTGAGTTACTGCTCTTAAATTGAGCCTTACCAGCAGGATTTCTGTTTTAAGAAATATGTTCACTTCTTGCCTGTACAGAGAACTTCTGCATGTGCACTAGGTCTATAGCCAAGAGTTTTGCTGCTTTCTGGGTGGGTGTTGATAGAGATTCGGTGCATTAAGGATACGGATATTGGTGCTATTTACAGCAGTGTGTTGCTAATGAACCTTTGTTTGTATTTTAGCACCAAACTGGTCGGCAAACTTTGACGTGCCCATGGAGACTGCCCACGGTGCCAACCTGGATTCTGTCGGGTCTGACGTGTGGAGCACGGAGGAGCCCATGCCAGCGAAGGAAACTGGCTGGGCTTCCTTTTCGGAGTTCACGTCCTCGCTGAGGTGAGCCTGTCAGAGATCCAGGACAAGCTCTTTTGACTTGCCCAGTGTTAGCAGTTGAACAAGGCTCTCTTCTCGGCAGAAAAGCATTGCCTCTGTGCCTCTGGCCATGATCCGTCTGCCTGGGCTTTAAAAAGCTCTGAGGTAAAACCTATGAGTTGCCATTCTTGCTTTCATTTAGCTGTGAAGTGTTTTTAATGGTCAAAACTTGATGTCTTTTCTGCGTTCCTTCAGAATGAACAACTTGTGGCTTTTCTCTAGCTACTGTTAGAAAAGCAAATTGCAGGATAAAGTCCCTGAGAACTGCTGGCAGTCACTGCAGAAAACCCTTTGGATCTTTCAGGTCCCAAAGAATGTGCTCACAAAGACAGTTGATGTTGAAAACATTGTGAGGAGCCAGGAATACTTAATGTGCCATATTTAGCCAGGAAGTTTCCACTGCTTTTAATCAAAACAAACAAAACTTAAAAAAAAAAAAAAACACTGAGCTCAGTTTTGGTGGGTTTTGTATTACTTGAGTTTGGTGCTTGGCATTCCTTTGCACTTTTGTAGGAGTCTTGGCATCATTCAGCTTCAGTTCTAGGTCTTATCGCTGTGATAGAACTAAAAATAACTTTAAGCATAAGCTTCACGCTGCTGTTCAGAAGTGTTTCTAATATTTTTTTCATTTTGTATTTGAAGTCCAAAAGACTCCTTAAGAAGCAATTCTCCTGTGGAAATGGAAACTAATACAGAACCCATGGATCCCTTGAGTGCAAATGTAACAGCTCTTGCAACACAGCTGGAGAGTAAGTATGCGGCAGCAATGCAAACAGACTGAGAGTTGGGCCTGAGAAAGACCTGCCTGAACTTTAAAATTCAGGCCTCCTGAGGCCTCCCTGAGGCTCTGCTGCTCTTCGGCCAGGTGATGCAAACAGCTTGTCAGAAGCATTCTGACCTTAAGCTTGCCAGTTTAAAGCAGGAAGCAGGGTTATAGTGGCCTTAAGTGCTTTTGTCATGAGCAGAAAAGCATTACTGTATCGTCTCAGAATATGGTTGTATTTTATTACACAAGTCTCACTTGGGGTTCTAAGTACTTATGCTGTATATATGTATATGGGGGGAGCTGCAGAAGACATAACTGTATATAATGAGAGATTTGGGAAGTGTATGAGGTGTCAGAAAAGTTGATTCTAGCTATCTAGAGACCCCTGTTTGCTCATGAAATTCCAAAAAAAAAAAAAAAAAAAGCAATGTACTAAAGTGCTGCTTGCTACCTAGCCCCAGGCAGTGTTGCTATGGAGGCCAGCTCGGATGGAGAGGATGATGCAGAAAATGCAGACAAGGTAACTGAAACAGTGATGAACGGCAGCATGAAGGAGACCCTGAGCCTTACTGTAGATGCTAAAACCGAAACAGCTGTCTTCAAAAGGTGAGAATACCTGTTTGTTGTCTTCCTATGCTGTAAAACAAGCACTGCTGATGTAATGTTACTTGGCTTCTTTATTGGAAAGAACTTGTAAAGAAGTTTGTAGTAACTGCTAAGGCTTTAACTGAAAACTTCTATCTAAAGTGAGCACTTCTAAAACTTCAGATTCTAGTTACTAGAATTTTCCTTATTGCACTTGAATAAACAGTGGGAGGTTTTTAAATGAAGCTGCCCAGGAGATTATGGCTTTGCAGTAATCTTTAAGCCTGATAAAGCAATTCCAAATTGACACAGAATTATTGGTTTTCAAATCGGAATCTAATCTTCCTTATCCAAGAAACTTGGAGAGAGAGGTTGAAGGCCCCCAGGCAGCACATGAGCGAGTTGCTCCTCAGACACTTTGGGCGATAGTGTCTAATCCATTCTGGACTGTAGGTGGCATGTACAATTCTGGAATAACTGAGAACCAACCTTTTCATTTTGGTAACTTCTGCTGTGAAGCATTTGATTTGGGAATAGTGGCCTTGTACATGTCATGTTACATGTTGACAGAGCCCTTGTATGGGAATGAAACATGTCTGGTATACTATGTGTTTAAGTCATCAGCCAATTCTTTTGGTAATAAAACTGTAGGAAAACTGAGGCAACAATCAGTCTGACCTGCAGAAATCACTTTGTATTCATTGAAGCCACTTTTTCTGCCCATCTTGACATTAGAACCTGTTAGCAGCAGTGGGGTACCCAGCCCTTTCCTCACTCCTGCAGAGCTATTTCCTTACATCTGTTCCTTTTCCAGCTTTAAAAATTGAAATAAACTTACCATATGTCTTAGTTGCTTCGAAGAACTAATCCATCCAAGCAGAAGAAACTTCCCTGTGCAAAGTTCTTCCCTCCTGAAAATGGGAGTGTGGGGGTGGCTACCGAGGCAGGGTGTTCATGGGGGTGTGACTGGTACTCTCAGCAAGTACAAGTCACATAACTGGAAAACTGAACCTTGACAAGAGCTTGCAGTGCCAAAGAGTATCCGAGTAGGTCACGGAGGCCCGTAAGGAGGCGTGGGAGGAAGATGGGTTAAAAGCAGAAGGATCTCTTGAAAGGTGAACTCTTAAAAATAAGCCAGCAGAGGACAGCGGTTATTAAAGCATCCATGGTCGTGTGGCCTAGCATGGCTGTGCTGCTCCTTCATGGAGCCAGGTTTGGTTTGGGGCCCTGAGAGCAGGTTTGGGGCACGGGCGCTGCTGGTCCTGTCTCATGCGACTGTTCTGCCTCCTTATGGAGGCAGTGAAGTTCAGTGAAGGTGGTGATGAGCTGCTGCCTCTGCCCATCACATTCACAGGCAGACTGTATTGATGCCAGTTTCTAAGGGGATCTTGAAATTTTTATACCTCTCTCCTTCCATTTTTGCATACTTCTGGCTTCAGAGTGTTGAAATCTTATCGGTATGTACAGTAACTGTGACTGTCACCACTTCAGGCATCACACGCTTCCCTTGCTTCCTCTCTGATCTTACTTGTAATCATTGTATTTCCTGCCCCCCTTTCCAGTCCAGTTCTACTGGATGTAAACACCAGTGTTATTGGACATTTGCAGAGTGCAGAGCCATGTTGCTTGATCTCCATTTTGCAGTCATAATACAAAACCATTTGCATGTGAAATACACTCCCTCCTCCTTTCCCAGTTTCATCCCACTGTGTGAAATGCCCTATGACTAAACCACAGACTAATTAACTTATTTCTGCTCTTCAGTGAGGAAGGAAAACTGTCTACCTCGCAGGATAGTTCTTGTAAATACGTGGTGGAGGAGAACACAGAGGCCGCGGAAGAGGCTCCTTCTACTCTACAGCCTCCTAGCAGCAGTCCAGAGCAGAGGTAACGGCGTCCGAGGCTGCTTTGACCCCTCCTGGCAGCAGTCTGCAGAGTTTTCCAGCAGGGTTGATCTAAAGACACTCCTCCATGCCTGCTGCAATCAGCTCGCAGTTTCATTCCTCCTAAACTCAGTTGCATGTTTTATATGGATCGCTGCTGACACCAAGACTGCAGACTTGTGATGTTTACTTGTCTTGTGCTTGTCTCGTAGCATGTTGAAAATATCCCCCTGCTGTCTTGTTACATTGGGAGTTTGCACTGTGACTTGATACACCTGTGAAAAGCATGTCTGGGGGACTTTAGCGGATTAAGTTTGACTTTCCTGAGGATTTGCCTAAGCTAGGGTTATTTCTCTTCCAACTACTGAATGGCTGGAAAGGGTCTGTAACTGCAGCTGTGTGAAGTGATGCCTTAAGTCACCCTTGACTGTGTGCTAGTCAAATAATTGCTGAAACCTGCAAGCACTCAGATTTGTGTCTGATAAGGACAAGGGTACACACGATAACTAATTCAAAGGTGGAAGCTAAGTGTTCAAAGTGTTTAAGCCAATTGTTTCAAATAAAATCCTCTTGAAGTTGGAGCCACCTGAGTTGTTCTGCACATTTATTGGAGCGAAGATGTGAAGACGCTCTGCCGTAGGTCTTGGGCTAGCTGTGTGGTTCAGAGCCTAGCAGTTCAGAGTACAATTTGGAGGAGACTGCCACTAAGTCCAGGAAGCTGGTCTTGCTTAAATGTTTCTTTTAAACTGTCAGGTACAAATGCCTCTTCCAAAAGAGGCATCTGTTAGTGGCCTTTTTTTTTCCTGCTTGACTTCATGAATTCTGTAAAGAAATGCATTTTGCCTGCAAAACCTGTGTATTGTAATTGAAGCAGAGAAAGCCAGAGGCTCCCCTCTTTCCTGGCACCTTCTTTAGCTCAAGTTAGTTTTTGTTGGCAGGATTTTGTCACTCCTGGTAAGCATGATAGGGCAGGAAGGGCCACAGGTGATGTGTGCCTGGGCTGGCAAAGGGCTCTTGCAGCTAACGCTGGTCGTGGGGCTGGCACTTGCTGCCGTCCCCCTTTCTGGGTCTCTTCTCGAGCGCTGTGGTGTGGAGCAGCCAGGGGTTCAGCTGAGGACCTTGCCGGTTCCGCGCGTGTGGAGCATGGCCACAAGTGGGGCTTCCCTGGGCCGCGTCCCACGCAGAGCTCGAGCTGCAGGAGCTTCTCCAGCGCAGCCCCAGTGGCGCTTGCAGTCTGCGAAGCAGCCCTCGAGTGCATGCAAGTTGAAGATTGCAGATTAGATGAGGAACAAAAGGAACTTCTAAGCATTTTTCTTCTGTTATGCATTTCTGCTTGAAAATAAGTAGCTGTCCTAAGTTGTCTTGCTGCTGTGCTTTCCCTCACAGGGCGAGATGTGGACAAATGTCCCAAATGTGTTTCTGTTACTCAGGTGTGCTCAGTTAATGTTAAGTGCTGCCCTTAACTGGGCAGCATTGGGGGTACAGCTGAGCTCCAGGGGAGCAAGGGCCTGAGAGCACTCTCAGCCCCTCTTTGCACCTTTCTTCTGGAAAGTCTTGTCTGACACGGCATTTGGGGGAGCTTATCTTGGTGCCTCCTTGTTTCTTGTACACTTAATGTCCTTTGCTTGTCCCCTCAGGCCTGGTCAGCGCAGCCTTTTAGGAGAGACTTCTGTTAACGGCCCTGTATGATAGGTGATGCCTCCTGCTGTTGGCTGAGAAAAAGGAACTGCTCTCCGAGGGCCCAGTGTTCCCTGAGGATTTCATCTAGAGCCTGTTGAAGCCAGTCACTGCTGCACTAATTTTGCAAGGGATCAGGACCAGCAACATTTATATTCTAGATTTTAAGACATTGTACAGAAATTCATAAGTGTAAAAAAAAAAAAAAAAAAATATTGCACATTGAGAAATACCAATAATTTTTGCGTATGTTTATATTGTATTGTTCTAAAGAAGGGGTGGCCTGTGAAATAAGATCCTGCCATCCATGTAATGACAGTAGTGTTACTATAGTTAAAATGGCTGTAAGAATAGTTTTATAAAAAAGTGAATACACAAATCTAATGTATTTGAGACATAACTATTTGACAATTAGTGTGACCAAAGTATTTAGCAGTTTTCATACATTTTTCACCTTGTAAAAAGAAAATGAGGAAAAAAAAAATGAGTTCATGTTTCTTCCAGGTTGGCGAAGAATTGTAGAACTGAAATGCCCTATAAATGTTATTTTGGTTGTTTTAGCTTACAAAAGTGATTTAAATAAGACTTTTTGGTGTTCAACATTTTACAGCAGGTTTTTTAATTGGTAATTGTTTTCTGTATTGTTTAAAACAGATCAAAAATGTAAGTCTATTGGTAGAGATTTTAAGTATTTATTGCTACAACTTAGTTGACAAATTGATGTTACTGTAAAGCCATATGTTCTGTTAAGTCTTGTTTGCTTGAAACAATACCTTCCAGGTGAAACACTAGAATATTTGAAGTGCACATGGCTTGTTGTGTTTAAGTGATTCACCTGCCTTTTAACCCATTCACCAAGATTTACTTTACTACCGAGCATTATACGATGGAACATTTCAGAACAATCTGCGTATTTAAGACGCTGTAATCCTCTTAGACGAGTCAAGTAAATGAAATGCCCGTGCTGCTAATGTAATTACAGTACCTGCATTTTAAAAGTATATAGTGTTTTTTAATACCAATTTTGGCAGCAGAGCATGTTAATTGTTACTTTCACTGTACTGATCTGTGTGAGGCTTTCATTTGTATGTTCTGAACCAGTTTTTTTCACAGCTGGTTTGTGTATATATATATAGTGATTATGGAAACTAATTCTGTGTAATTTATAATTTTCTATGTCAGTGTAAAATTCCAACAGCCTTCTCAAACAAACCGAAGCAATATACTGTATATTGCCACCTTGTCTGGTGAAAGGGTTAAAGTACTTCACCTCCTGCACTTTTAGATGCAAATCCATTTTTATTTCTGTAATACTTATTCATTTATTTTTACATCATTTGTTTTCCTGACCAGTATTTAAAGCCAAAATGATACTCTAAACAATGGCCAATGATTTATTTTAGGAAGTGTCCCAAGCAACGTGCCTAAACATTACATTGCGTACAGAAATAAAAAAAAAAAAAAAAAAAAAAAAATGTATATTGGCATTGCCCGTATTTCTTCCTGTCTTGCATTTCCTTAGGCAAGCTTTGTTGGCAGTTGTCACTGCAAACTGTTGTAAACTGGTCGGTCCTCTGAAAATGGAGGAAGAAAGCAAGAGGCAACTGTAGTTCCCCTTTTATTTGTGCGTAGATACTGGAATCCAAGTTTGACAATTGTTCCTTCTTGAATTCAGAATTACTTCCAGAGCAATTCTGCCTGAAATACTACTGAGGTTTGCAGCACTGCTAAAGGTATTGAGGTTGGCGGTGCTCAGCCTGATGTTTTTTGGCTGGCTCTTGCACAAGGCGTTTGTAGCTTGGACCATGTCCCTCCTTCCTGCAGCAGGCTGCGGTGCAGGCAGGGATGCAGCTGCCTGGCCGAGTCCTTTCAGGCTTGTGGTGCTTTGCTGTTTGCGGGCTGCAGGGTTGGCCCCGTGCAAGCCTGTGCTGGTGCTTAAGAAGGGGGACTGGTGTGCCGCTGCGCTCCATTCCTAACTTGTAACATGGGTAAATGCTAAGGGGAGTTTCTTACCCCAGCAGCTTCTCTTTGGCTTAAATGGTGCAAATGGGAGTCTCATGGCTGTGCAGAGTGAGGAGAACAGTGCTGACCTGCCTAAGGGTGACCACAGGGATCCAGAGCATGAGGGACCTCATGTGCAGGACATGAGGTAAGCCTGGAATACCCTGGGTTTGAGGGGAGTTTGTCCAGAGAGGCTCCGCAATAGGATCTGCACACAAACTACACAGACTTTGGGGTTTGGCATCACTTGTATCAGGAATGCTGAACTGCAAGGGAAAGCTTTGGTGGGGCAAGGGGACACCTTGGCATGTGCACATACAGCATCTTCTAGCACTCTATGCTGTTCACAATATCTTGGGAAGGTTTGGTGGTATTTGGAGATTTCTGAGCACCTGTGTTAACAAACCTGCTTGATCACATCCAGTTTACTCATAATAGAACTTATTTTAGTAAAAGTCCTTCTAATGCAGTTGTATGATGGACTAAACTCTTCAAGCCCCCTGTTACAGAAGTATCTGCACAGTTTCCTGTGCCTGGAAGCTGGAGTAAAAATTACTGCAGCAGCAAAACCTTTTTTGTGAAAGGTTCAGGTCTTATCTTCTTTTGGTGCTGTTGATCCTTCAGGGCACAAGGAAGAGGCTCTGTTTTTGGTCAGATCTGTTACTTTTGACCACCAGTGGGTGCTGCTCTCCTGCCTTTGCAGACCTGGACTGGCTGCAGCCGGAGCTCTGCCCTCATAGAAGCAGCACCGCCTCCTTAACACTGGCCTCTGCTTGGGTCACGGTAAAAGTTGCATTGCTCTCTCTCCCATGGTGTGGTTGTGGGAGGATGACATAAGTGTGAGGAGTCAAAGATGATTATTAAGCAATACGTGGCCTTGATTTCTTCTATAAACCTGGAAAAATGCTTAGGAACTCTGCAATAAGCAACCTTTTTAACCTATAGCTTTTCTTGGTGAAGAGAAATAAAGGTGCCACTGTTGACTCTAAGGTGCTGCCTGTTTGCTGGCTCTTGAGCTGTGGGAGGCGCTCGCTCCCCTAGCAGCTTCCCACACAGCTGCACAGGGCGCTGATAAAACTCCATGAACTGAACCAGTGGCTGCAGCTGCCTGGAATATGGCTCCTTCCACGGGAGGTGAAGACAGGCACCCCCGGGGGTCATATTGTCTACGAGTAATGCTTTCCATACCCAGTTGCTGAGGATTTGAAGGATTCTGAAGCAGTTTCTACTATGTATTCTATTAATGACTGTATAGACTGTGACTTGAGATGCCCCATATTACCTTTAAAGGAAGCATTTGTTCAGTTTCAAGACATGTATTTGTTTTGAATAATTATGGGTATTATATGACAAGATGAAAGCTTAAATGGAACTAAAGCTCTGTTATTTTTCATCAACTTCCCCAACTGTTTGCTACTTCAGTGTGTGGGATGTAATGGCATGTTCTTAAACACAGCTGTTAATGAGATATTAAAAGACATACCTCCCCTCCTCCTCAGTTCTGTCAGACTCCAGCATACCTAATAAAAAAGCATATTAAAGCACCTCAGCTGCATGTCTCATTATGAGCACCACGTAAGGCCTTATACTAATAAAGATGAGACTGGTGTGATCACAAAATAAGACAGGAAAAGCTAGACAATTTCTTTTACAAAATAAAAACCTTTTGAAATTATTAGTGATGAACTAATGCCACACACTCAATGCTGTGGATAACTATACCACTCTGAACAACTGAAGTGTGAAAAGCCATAACTAAAACCCAAATTTGCCTGAAATAATATGTAATACCATCACATTTTTTTAGGTGAGGGAATGTTAGTGTTCAGTTGTTTGTAGTCAACTCTTACTATGTCCGCATTTAATTTTATCTTTATTTTACTTTCCTTTCTTGCTTGGGAAACCAACATTCCTGAACTATGGAAGAAAAGCTTTAATATTATCCCCTTTCACATGTTGCTGTCCAAATACCTCAAATCCTGTCCTGGGTATTAGGGGGCAGTGTTAAACGCAGAGGATCGCTTCTGTACTGTGACTTTCTGCAGCATATCCAGTCTCTAAACTGACCATGGATTTGCATTATTTTAGGGCTTTGTTCTTACCTGGTAAGCAAAGTTTTCCTTGAAAGTTTTGATGGCAGGGGCAAGAGCTAGGTTTTTGTTTGTTTTTTTTTTCTTCTTTACTTCAAGAATGGGCTTTAAACAAATCTTCTCACAAATCTGAAATAAAAACACCCATCAAAATAAATGTCTGGCACAATCCCATCATGTACTATTTTTAATCAGACAAAAATGACTAATTTTCTAATGTTTGCCTTAACATAACCATTAATTATTCAATCTATGAACTAATTGTGAGTGGAGTTGATCATCTGCTGTAATGCACTGTGCTTACTGCTATAGAGAGAGAGAGCAATGAATCCTAATACCCAGTAATCGCTTCACTGCAGCCAATAAAGCCTAGCTGGCTGGAAAGAAGGCGTTCCATTAGCAGAGAAGGGCCCTCACTTAGTGCAGGTGTTTCAGCTAAATCTGGAGCTGCAGATATAAGCAAGCCCAGGGCTGTTCATAGCTACGCTGCCTTGGCAATGCCTAGGTTCTTGGTTGTAAAGGTTAACCTAGGCTTGCTCAGTCAAATTATGCCTTGAATTCTGCCTGGAATTGTTCTGGCTTCCCCCAAACTACTGAGTGTCCTGCAGTGCATCCGCCAGCCCCCTGAGCTCCCCTGGGTGCAGCACATCAGGGCGACAGACTTGTCTGTGACTGGTGTGCCCAAGTGATTGCAATCCTCCTCCACTACAGTGAGGATCCTCCAAAAATACCACCTAGGCTCTATATAGGCAAAAACAATCAAGGAATGTGAACCTGCTGCTTTGGTGTTGAGGCTTGTGCACCTTAACGTCTTTAGAACAAGGTTGTTCTCGTTGTCTCTGAAAGAACAAGGACACTGATGCTAATGTCACATTAACCACAGCGGCAGGTCAGAGTGATACACACGACTCTCATGAGTAATAGGGTAAGCTGCAGAATGATGAGGGTTTGCTTAAAGTGCAGTCTTAGACAAGGGAGCGAAGGCTAAAAACAATGACCTGATCAAATAAAACAAGGAGCTAGGCAACTTTCTTGAGTAACTGCAGTGTACCTGGGAATCTGAAGTGGGAAAAGCCATCTGAAAGAGCAGTAAACCCAGTCGGGATTGCCAGAGCTGCTCTAAGAGCAGAGCACAAGCCCTTTCCTGTATTTGCACAGGTCTGTCTAAGGCGAGCTGGCCTTTCCTTAACCCCTGCATGCAGAGGGCACAACCTGTTATTTACAAGCTGTGGGGCCCAAGGTCGAACTCCAGCTGAACGTGAGCTTGCGAGCAGTGCAGAGCTTCCTGGAAAAGCTGTAGCTGTTCGACCAGAAACACAGAAAACTGCCCAAATTGGATGTCTAGAGAAATGCTTATAGAACCCATCGCTTGGCTGACAAAAGCCTGGGGAGAAATAAGCCTTCGCATACGAAGAAAAGATATCGCAAAGAAGTAGGAAAAGTTGGTCTCTAAAAGTGTATTATCAGACACCTGAGCTTTTGATAATTTAACGCCTGCCAAATTGCATTGACACAACAAATTGATTATTTACAGAGAAAAAAAATAAGTTGTTAATAATAAATTATAGAAAAACCTGGAAAATGTATCATGCTGATAAATATTTCGTGCAGATTTCCAAAACAAACACAAAATGAATCATCTGTTTCAATGCGACAGAAAGTTTGTGGTCTGAACTGATCAGATGAAAGCTCTCCTGTGAATAATCTGTACTCTGTAGAAAGGGATATCATACTATTATAGAGACCACCGCAGAAGAAGAGAAACATGAATTTAACTGAAATCAAAGACTTACTTAACAGTGAGTGGTTCAAAAAAGCTCAATGTCTGGTTCTCTGCCGTGCGTCTTTGTATGCTTGAAAATCAACTTTTCTGTCATCTATTGTACTAAGGAATCTTTGATACAATAATCTAGGGATGAACACCAATGCAGACAACAGACAACTGATTTAAAACAGATGTGAAATTCCCTCTATGTGGAAAATTATAGGCATTGGTGATGACATTAGATGCATATGACTAATCACAGTTAATGCTTGCTGTTGCCAATTAGCCTTATTAGCACCAGCAATTTGAGCACAGGATGACATTACTTTAATTACTGCAAGCAGCTTGTTCATTTATTGAGTAGGATGCATTGAGAAAAAGGTTACACAATCTGCAAATTAATCATAACCCTCTTTATTATGAGAAATTCAGGAAAACTGAGCGAAAAAAAGACTTTACCAGGCAAAGAGAAAAATTTGGGTGATGAAAGTCTGACAGTAATTTTAGTATTTTACCCTTTCTTTCTTGCTAAAGTGAACAAAAGCTATTGTATGCTTTCTGTCTGAAAGCTGTATGCGAGTGAGGCGAAATTACTGCCATTAGAGTTAAGGCACGACATTATGACCATTAGGTGGTAGCAATGCAAAAAAAATCCTGTGAAGCACAGATACTGTATCTAGACAGGTGTGGGGAAGGGAAAAAAGGCAGAACAAGGAACCCAAGAACTTACTTTCTGCTTTGCTATCATACAAAGATGTTTATGGCTCTGTGACACAGGTATCTAGTTCTCATATAACCCTGCAGAGGAGAACGCACCCTTCAAAGGTGGAATATACAGAACTGCATGAGCAAAACACACAAGCAGCCATCACACAGCTCTCTCTAGTCAGAAATACAACAAATAAAACAGCCCCGCAGTGATTAGCTTATTTCATTTGCACTGACTCACAAAAATATTGCTGCAGAAATGTCAAAAACATTTTGATGGAAGCAAAAAGTAAAAATAAGGTGTGCCTTTTTTTCTTTGTGGATTTCTCCCCTCTCCTCATTAGAGACCAAAAGTTGTTAGGTCTTCATTCAAAAGGTAAACTTACCTCTCTTGTATTTTAAGTCTGTAGCTTAAATAATTTGAGCTTGAATGAAGCTCAAATTCTGTTCTGTTTTACAGTCTCTTCCTGCAGGTTTTCTTGTTTGCACATACATTTTGTAACAGGTACCTGATGTTCAAAACTGATTTTTTTTGCGGGGGGAGGACTTCGTTAGAGGACAGCATCTGTCCTTAGTGGCCCTGCATTTTTGCCACTGTTCTCCTAACTGAAGCTGTGCCAGCAGGGAGCGTGACCAGGCTCTGGGCACTCACCTGGGGGCTCTGCTGCACACAGGCAGTCAGGGCCTCCAACTCCCTGTGAGAGGATTACAAGAAAGAGTCCATAAAGCTGGTAGCACTGGATTGCCCTCGTCCAAGCCCAGCTAAGGGTCATCCTGCGCAGCCTCCCCTTGCCTGTGGGCTGCTGCTGGAGTCTCCTTGCCAAGTTAATCATGTGATGCGTGTTTGTTTGTGAAACCAACGAGTTTAGCGGGCACCGTGTGGGGCAGTGACAGCAGCATCTTGCACCCCAGTTCCTCTCTCAGCGTGTGCAGGAGCCTCCCAGGAAGGACTGTTTAAATGAAAGCACGAGCTCAGGTTGCCTCACTGCTTCCCACTGCACTTCTGCTGGCAAAGCTGCTTTTTGTTCTCCCAGAATATTTGCTTTTTATAGGCTTTTTTTTTTTTTTTTCTTAAATGGGACGAAGCTTTAACTGTATCTCTTCTCCACTGGCCCTGGCCAATGGCTATGCAGACAGAGGTCTCAGCCCAAAGGTCTGACCTTCAATCGGTCATCATCAGGAAGATATGAACTGCTTAAACTAAACTCAGACTTTTTTTTTTAGCTCGGCTTTGTTGAAAAATACCTGGGCTCCTTTCTCTATAACCTTAATACCCCTTTGCAGATATAATCTGATTCAAGTTGAAGCCTCGAGCTCGCGTGAGCCCTTTCTTCCACTCTGAAATACATCTTACTCCTATATGGTGTCTCCTTGTAAAACATCCAGCCCTTAACTCAATTCTAGCTTGATGTCCATTTTCAACTGAGAGACACCACTGTAAATCACATTCTGGTAAGTTCAGCTTTCAGAGGTAATACAGAGTTATAGTTAAGTCGACAGATAGAGCCCTGCACTTCCACAATGCCACATATAGTAGCAGTCAACACTACTGAAAATGGATACAGAGTGTCTAACGACTCAAACTTACAGTACTAAAAAGAAAATGCTAAAAGGTTTTAAAAGGGTGCCCCCTTCATAGCAAGCAATTTAAAGTATCCCCAGGAAATGAGTCAAGAGGAGAACATATACAGCAAGCATATTGCATCCAGTGCTGCTCAAAAATACGAAGAAAATAATTTCAAGACACGCTCAGCTGCATGTTCAGCCTGGTGAGGTGTTGGATCTCTGATGCACCCTGTCAATCACCTCCATGTGCTCCAGACCCCCTACCCCGGCACACGAGGAAGTATTTTTCCCCTCCTTCCCAGAGCAATGATTGCTTGTGGCAGGCTGCCATGGCTCCCTAGTGGGACGAGCGCGTTTCTCTCCTTTCTGTGCTCGAGACCACGCTGTGGAGATCTCCAGCAATACACAGTGATGTGCTAAAGGGCAGAGGTACACCTATGACAACATTCCAAGGTAAATCCTAGGCTTTGGAAAAGTGATAGCAGCTCAAATCTGCCTTGCCAGGTGCTTGCTGATTTTTTTTTTTTTTAATTCAGTTTTAAGCTGAGGCTGCAATTGAAAGGTTTCTTTCTTCTGAGGCAAAGTATACCAAGTTATTTGGAAGGCTACAGTGTTCCTCACAGCCTGAGCTCAGAGCAGCTCTCTAAAAGGCCAGCATTAAGAGGGTTTGAAACAAGTGTGAGGTTGAAGAGAAAATGTACAAAATGCTGTATGTCCCTACCCTCAGAGAGGTGCTTCTGTTCTTCACAAGTTGTTTGCATAAGTTCGTACCTACAAAAATAAAAAGAATACTGTGGTTTAAGCAGGAGACTGTGCCTGCCCTGGAAGACACAGAAATACAGTGCACAGTTTAGCCTATGATACTTCTATATAACAAACCCTAATGGGTAGTGAATTTTCCATTGTACATATATATACACATATGTTTTAAGAAGTACTGGCAATATCTGAGTATTGCCACTGAGCTGACACTTCCACAGGGAGTCCCAAAATTTCTGTGATTTGGGAGGATGCAGTACTGTGCATGAGGACATCTGTAAATCCATGACCTCTAGTTTGTACCACTGCGCCATTTTTCACCGCTAGCCCTAGACAAACCTCGCAATATTATATTAGTTTCACAGGGGTGGAAAGTGTGGCAATCAAGTTAGTGCACAAAAACATCGGTCTTTTTCACTCCTATTGAAATATAGATTTAAGAGCAACTCTAAGTTTCCCTGCACTAATGGAAAATGTGGCTTTAGGCATCTCTGCCTGCTAAGTGCAGGCAACAGACCCAAACATTGCTCGTTCCTGTCCTCATCCCACAGCTGCTTGACACTCTCCTGTGTATGGCCGAGCTTTAGCACAGTGCATTTGCACAGGCTCTAGAGCTCTGCCAAAGGCTCTGTGTTATTTCTGTCTAGCACGGACTGATAGACAGAAATACTGTGGAAAATGGACTTGCTTCCTGTGTTGGTTGCATGACCTGTCAGCAGCACATTAGTCAATCCTGACCCTATGCAAATCTCATTTCTGTAACGCATGTGTTTCCTGGTGCTGAACTGCCCACCATGCTCACATTAGAGAGCCACAAATGCTTTTTCCTCTATCACACCTACTCATATTGCTCATGAAATAGATGAGGTGCATTCGGCATAATTTAATTTCTTTAATACTGCTATTTCTTATGTGTCTTTAGAGCTGATCTTTCCATCGTCTTCTACTACCTTTCATTTTATTAATACAATTTTCTTTGACTAAATTCATAAAACAAAAATCTGAATAAGCTTGTAAGCTTTGGAGCACTCTAAAAATATGATCTCTTGAAACAGATTCGTGCCAGGGAGCAAGAATACCTGTAAAATGCAGAGCAAAAAAAAAGGGCCTAACTCCTAGCAGCAAAATATTGTGAAGAACAGAGCTTAACCACACAGTGCGTTCAGAGAGACCGAGTCATTCTGAGCCCACAGCTTAACCACTCTCCTACTTCTGGATCAGGCTGTTTGCCACTATGCTCACAGCAGAGCCCCTGCTCACATCTAACTTCAACTTTCTTTGGTTCATTAACATGAAAGATTTTTAACTCTTGCTCCACCAAGGGATTAGCAGCTACCGGCTGTTTGTACTGTACCGGGAGAGCCTGATCACCAGCTGATACCCACTACAGGATTTTTCTGACTCCAGTGTTTAGACATTGTAGTGCTTTTTATGTTTCCCTCTCTGTTTTTATGGTCCTATGTGATGATGTTCTCCCTATTAGGAAACATCAAAAGAGCAGCATTGCTAGGCATACATATCTATAAGCCAAACTGTGTTTGTGAGCATCACAAGCTGCTGTCACCCAGAAGAAGCTGATTCCCCCAGGCTGCGTCTCCAGTGACTTTTAATACAGAGCTGCCAATTAGCAGTCCCATATTGGGATTCTGTTTTTAGCATAGGACTCTGTTTTTAGCATACTCCTACACAAGCCGAAAATGGTGAGCATGGAAATGCGATACAGTTTGCCTGACGGTCTGAAATAGGGAAGGAAACCCAAAAGCAGCTTGTTCCAGAATGACTGCACCGTGCTGAATAAAAGTGGACAATAACAGAGTATATTCAATCATACTCAGATAATTTCAAAGAAAAGGGGTTGAGATTAAAACAACCAACAATACATAGAGAGACTCTAAAACAGGTTTTAAACCAGGTAATGTACTGAGGAAAAAGAACTTGGAACTATTTGTACAGTTTTTAATGTGTTAACTTTATGACCGAGGGGTAATCAGGAAAGCCAGGAAAAAAAAAAAAAAAAGGAATTGCTAGAAACAAAGTGAGCAACTTAATTCTGTCTGAATCCATCACGCACCTTCATCTTGAATACTCTGCTTCCCCACAAACACAAGGAGAGAGAAGAACAATAAAAATTGCCAAGAACAACAGCAGAAATGATTGAAAATACAAAATAACATCTGCAAGAGATAAGATGAAATAGAATTGGAGTCTTCTGCATTGGAAAAGAGAGAGAATATGATAAAGTTATATAAAATCATGCATAGAGAAAAGATCACTGTTTTCCACACAGTAAGAAGTACAGGGAATTGAAATAAATTTTTTGAGCCATGTGAACTACAGGTGAAGCAGAAAGCTTCAAAAGTGACTCAATAACTGAATGACAAAGAAAAAGAGCATCAGGGTTATTAAACAGCTAGATACACTCCGCAGCTCCAGTATGTACCACAGACTGTTGTAAATGGGGGAATAACTGGCATGCTACCACTGTGCTCGTCCTGCTCTGTCTTCTTTCCCCAGCCATCTATTACTGCCTCGCTGAGCCAGATCTGCAACAGACGCCTGCCTGACAGATTCAACTCTGGACCAATCTGTATCACTGGAGGTATTAAAACGTTAAACATTTCTCATTCGTGTAAACAGAGTTGCATATTAATCATGAAAATACTGGCATCAAGGAAGACACTGTAAAGTACAAATGGAAATTTTCTACCATCAAGTATTTGATTTATCAGATGAGCTATTGGTAGCACTCCAGCAGCACTGTCA
This sequence comes from Crypturellus undulatus, assembly GCA_013389825.1. NCBI lineage: Eukaryota > Metazoa > Chordata > Aves > Tinamiformes > Tinamidae > Crypturellus > Crypturellus undulatus. Next base: position 57,811 of record VWPW01018761.1, read on the forward strand.
GCTGAGGGGAATGTGTCCCCAAGCAATCTGCCTGATCGTCACTGAGTTTTCATATAGGTTGTCTACTGGGATAAAACTGGTTTTGAATGTGGAGGTTGACTTTGGAGTCATCTAATTCATTACCAAGATAGAGGCCTTTTGTGTCAGTTAATTGCTTTTGCCAACTGCAATTGAAGAAATATTTTAGTTTACAAGTTAGTGCCTGCTAACATATCACCCTTACATTTGAGCTTAGTAGTTGTGGAGGCTAAGCCATGTCATTGCGAGAGTGAGTTAGTCATGCCAAAATAAGGATTAAACTATCATAAAACCTCCTTTAAAAGCACTAAAACACATTAAAAAGAATGTTTCTTCAAGGCATACCTACAGAACTGTAGAAAAAAATCAGCTACAACCAAGACCAAGCAGGGATGGAGGCAAGTGTAATAGTAGATGATAGTTAGACAAGAAGGCAGCACAGGTCAGAATCTGATCTGCACTCTGAAAGTGGTGAAATCAGTGAGGAAAATGAGAGGGAAGGAAAAAAGAAAGGAACCCACCTGGGTCACCCTGAAGCTGGGGCATGGTGCTCAGCTGGTTTCTGACAGTCTCTAAAAAAACAGTGAGTACCAAGTACGTGCTTAAATGAGTCACTCTGAGCGCTCGCACACATCAGCATCTTGTAATACTCATGACATGAAATACTATGAATTTTTGTGCCACATTCAAATGCCAATATGAGTACAGTTTATGCGAACTCCACTGTGCAGTTTCTGCTTAGATATAGGTGTCTATATTCTAATACAGATACATTATGATCTAATGTGCTTTCATGCATGTGCTGTTTCAAACTGAATCACATAGTGGAAAAAGCAGAGCCCTTGAATGCAATTTATGTAATTATGTGAGGAGCTGTACTTTGAACTGAATCCCTGCTGGTTTTACTTTGTAAAGAAATCTCTGCGGGGCAGGAATAAGTGGTGGGGAAAGTGAGGAAGAGGAGGAGCGTCTTCTGGTGGTTTTCCTTCCAAAGCCATTTGGTTGACCTTGCAATCGTGAGAACTAAACTAAACTGAGTTGAAAATACAATAAGGACGAGGTGCTTCAGTCCTGCTGTCAGTTAAATGCTAAGGAAGGAACTGCAAGCACATGCTTTTGCTTAGCTCTCACTTTAACACTTTCAGCTCACAGTCACTTGACATGTGTCCTACTTTGGGAGTTTCTGGACAACCAGGTGACCTTGGACAACGTAACCACTGGCTCCTTTTTCTTCTTATCCCTCAATCCCCTCAAACCCTGCAATTCAGAGCATCATGTAAGTGTAGACTAAAATGACATGCTTTTAAAGGGCAAAACAACACTAAAACAGAGCAATGAGCTTTCTTAGAGAGGGAACTAACCAAAAAATAATATAGCTAACGTTAAAAGAGTTCACTGCAAGAAGTCACACACAACCATTTGAGGTTGTACATAACTCTTTGAGAAGTAAGTAGTTATTGCGACTGATAGCGGTTTTTCCAAATCCACAACCAAACAACATAAAGCAAACATTTTTAAATATCTTTCCGTGTAAATGTTCTAGTTGTTCTGACTGCGGTTTTATAACAGGAATTTAGCCTGGGGCCATTTATTCCCAAAAGACCTTTTTGTGCATCATAATTCTAGTAAGCACAGATTCCAGTCCCGGAGTTTGGTAGTGAAATAGCTGTAATTGCTATTATATAGAAACAAACATTTGCCTTTTCTCATCCTCATTTATTCTATTTGCCCATAGATTTCTTGGGGAAAAAAAAAAAAGGAGTTCACACTGGAATTTCAGCCTTTTTCCCTATAACAGAGAATTATTAGGGGCATTTTTTTTTAAGTTAGTAGAAGTAAGCAAAATATTTTGTATTCCCGAGGGTTCTACAAATCCTCAAATATATTAAAACAAAATGTGCAGGGTGTAAGTATATGATATAGAAAAGAAACGGCTCTGACTGTACTTTGCTGAGAATACCATATTGACAAGAGTTAGTATAAAAAAAAGTTTTACAAGTTTTTAGCTTTCAGATCACTACCAAATAATTCCATCACCAAAACTTGGCAGCCTAAATATAGGCTCTTTTGGAGTGGTTCAGGGGTGGGATCTTGCACCCTGTGCCCCCCAGAGGAAGGGTAAATTGCGAGGGGCACCTGTGCTGAGCACGTGTGGTGGTGGATGTGGAGAGGGATACAGAGGGATACGGAGGAGGTTAATTAGAACTTAGAGGCAATCAAATAATATATTAAAGTATCAAATATACAGTTAGATTCCTTAATTTAGGCATTTAAAAAAATGTTGTTTAATAAGGGAGGTTAGTGGTTAGCATCTTGCCTGCTAACATTTTCTTACCAAATTCGCTTGCATGGTAGCATTTGCTGCGAAAGAGCCGAGGTAGAACTGGGGCTATCGCTCTGTGGAGATGATTGTGTCCCATTCCCTTCTCCCATGGTCCCCAGTGTATTTTAATACAGTCTCAAGCCAACTCCTGCTCTGTTCTTCAAGCTCCATGAAGAGTTTCACTGCAGGGGTCAGCAGCGGCCTGGGGAGGGAAAGGTTCGGAACAAATAAGAGAGAAAGGAAACAGCAAGCAGCAAGACTGTTTCAGCAGACTTCAGTATGAAAAAGACCTGAGGAAGCAGACTGAGCAACAAGACTGTATGTAGCAAACTGAGTGAAAAGGATACCCAGAATTGTATACAGACAACTGCAATTCCCATCACCTCCATCCAGTTGAACTGATCTGCAGATGAGACAAATATTTTGCTATTTAATGTTTTAAAAATGAATGTCTATGAATTAGGAGTTTGTTTTAAAAATACTGCCAGAAAAAAAGACAAGTATGTTTCTTAATAGCCTGGAATGACTCACAAAACTTCATGGTTGACACCAATTGCATTTTTAAAAGTCTTAGTATTAAAAAGTCTAATAAAAATATTTTAAACACCTCTAAATATTAAAATGGCCTAGAAAGCATTAAAATTTGCCTAAATATCACATACATTCTTCAAATAAGCATTAATGCAGGAATAAAAATGCAAATAAAATAAGCAAGCTAACCATAAATACAGGCCAAATGAGTAAATTTCATTTATATAAACTATGAATGTCATTTTCAAACGGCAGGCAATACAGTGATAACTGACAGAAAAATGTGATGCTCTTTAAAGATATGGTAACAATTACTGAACCCACTAGCCAGACCTCTGTGTCAACAGAAATCTTGGAAAAGAAAATGATTGAGCTATTTCCCACATCTGAGCTGCACATCAGAAAAAAGCAGAAATGCCTCTTCAAAGTGTAAATTGTTTTAGGGGTCCCAAAACTACAGTGATTGCTAGTGAATGCGCACAGTTTCTATAGGACCTTTGCAATGAAGGAGTAAATTTGTGGCCGGTCTTTCCTCTTTACAGTCCCTAATGCCTCTTCCAACAATTTTTCCCTTTAGATGGCATTTCCATGCATGTATTGCAAATAAAAAGAAGAGGTCCTAAGAAAAACATTGCAATTTTATAGGCACAGCCTGAAATCTGCCATATTTATTTCAGATACGCAATTGAGTGTAATGTTAGGACAGCACAAAATGCATTGTTTCAATTTCATGGTTAATTTTTTGTTAACAAGTCCTTTTTTTTTTGCTTGTTGAAGTCTGTAACAGAAATAAGATATAATCAGCAGTCCCATTGTTCAGCATTATTTTGCAGACGCTTTCTTTATTGTTCCAGTTTCACTTTACTCATATGATAAATGATTAAAATAAGGAACAGATGATCACTTCTACTGTCAAATCAAAAAGACATGAATTATGGGAAAGGTCAGTCACGCTCTGGTCATGTTATTGAGGTGTCTATTTTTCTCAGAGAATAATGGAACAAATTAAGAGGGACCGAGATCAAAACAGAGGCATGATTTTGCATGTTTTCCCGATGTTATACAACGAAATCTTCTAACAACTCATGCTCCAAGTTGAGCTGTTGAAACACCTACGTTTTCAGCAAGCCCTTACCACAGTTGAGCTCACCTAGTTGTGTTACACAGAACCTGAAGCAGGAAGCCAGTTTGTGAAAACAGCCTTCTCAGCTGTCTTCTCTCATAGCCCATCGTGTGGCTCCGTTGTGCCTTGCACCTTGGCCTTGACGACTGGGTGAGGGCAGCGAAGGTCTGCGGTTGCACGTGGGGCCCTGAGAAGGAGCTTTCCATGGCCACAGGGCACGTGTTCACAGAGGAGCCGGTTGTTCAAGCTGCTATTGAAGCACCGGAGCCTAGAAAGAGATCAGGCACAGTTATCTTTTGCTAAATGAAATGCTCCCTAAATTAGATGGAATAGATCTCTGGTAACTTGAGTGGGACCCTCGCAAGTGCACATGCAACTCCCCCAGGTAGGTAGGCAAAATAATTCCTACCTCCATTTTTTTTTCCTCATATATTGTCAAAGGAAAAAATGTATAGTGATTTTTTTTTTTAGGTCTAGAGAGCTGTCTGCAAGTAGAACACACACTGTTCCCCCCCCACACACACATTCTGAAGCTATCTGTTTTCCCTAACTTGAGTCACCAGATAGAGTCTTTAAAACCTGAAGGAACTAAAAGCTTCCTATTGAGAAATACCCTCCCTCTCAAAGAATATCATCTTACAACTGAGACATCTATCAAAACATATAGGTTTTCAGTAATATGCTTCTGGGATGAGGATTTTGATGAAGAAACACTGATTTCCAAGGGTTAGGGTGAGACATTCCATTCATCATCCTACTTTTATGCGATTTTTAACCAATAGTAGAGGTAGTCTTTCTAGCCACCCAGACTATTCCACTTATTTGTTGAATTGTAAGCCACAGATGGTGCCAGATTCCCATGCTATGCTACTGATATACATATCTTCATTACGTAAATATATTAACGGTATCTAGGTTCTATAGTGAAAAATATCCTGTAACAAAAAAAAAAAACTTCCTCTTTTTGTCATGCTAGCAAAATACACTTTGAGACAAGTGTTTATATCACTATTATTACTGAAACATTTATGAAATTGCTTGTTTTCTTCCTAAGTGCTAATGCACACCATTTACCTTTTCAAGACAGTCAATAGCTAACAAAAAACAGGCATAAGTATCTTAATAGTCTATAATGTTTCTTGTTTTTTTCAGTACATACAAAGTTTATTTGATAAATATTATTCAATTATCCAAGAAAACTAGTAAGCTAGCTGTCTGCCAAGCATATTTCTGCTTTTTTCTGGTTTATTTAATTTACTTTATTCAATTATTTAGGGAAAATGGAGCCTGTAAATTTTCAGTAATAATTGAACTGCTGTGCTGTCTTGGGAAAAAAAAAAAGAAAGGAAGGGAGGAAGAAAATAAACAAACACACAGGGAAGTAACTAACCACCAGCCTAATCTGAAAACACACAAAAAAAAGAAAAAAAACACTTTAACATTTACACAGTTGGAGTATTAAAATTTGGGGTGAAGAATGACTACTGCTATTGTTAGCAGAGAGAGAGAAATTTTCAACTGAAGTTTTGAGAATCACTTTGTTGAGACCTCGCTGATCATAGAAGAAGCCCAGATTCTTAGTGCAGATGCTTAAATACCTGGAATTACCTGGTGTGAAAAACCACTTCCCAAAATACACACTCCAATGTTATGATTACAGCCATGACATCGTGTGCAGTGAGCTCTTCAAGCACTTGCCCAGGGGCCGCAATGTTAGTCCGAGTCATTCCTTTTTTTAGCTTTATTGCCCAATGCACATAATATTATAGACTAAGATGGCAATTATTTTACTGTGAGTAACATACAAAAAAAGCAATTCAACAGAGGTGACCGGGAAAGTACTAATTTCAGTACTGCTTTCTAGTTACTAAGCCAGCTAAATTCAAAATGAAGCATGAGTTCCCCAGAGGGCACTTTTACACTGGATCTACTCAGGACTACACAGTAAAAGTATGTCATCTTTCCAAAGGTGGCAACCCAAAATTTTTCATAAGATAAAACGTCATTTTTTTTTCTTTAAAAAGCCTTAGAGTGGGTGCTGTTTTGTGGCAGACAGGGTGATTTTTGCTGCATTGCTGCATCCATATATACATATACGTGTGTGTGCTCGTGTTTGTGGTAATACTATTACTACCTCTGGCCATGCTGCCAGCAAGGCCATTAGAGCCCGTATGAATCAGTGTGAGGTCAGAGGCGCAGATGGGCTCTGGCCGCCTCTCTGCGCTCCCGCAGCCTCCCGCTCAGGCCAGAAGAACAGCGCTCTGGACAGAAGGGCACACCAGGCTGCAGGTTCTCAGAGGAAATTTGACAACCATTCATTTCTTTTTCTTTTCTTCCTCTTGAATGTAGCAGCCATGGCCATCACAGCATTTTAACACTGAACTCCAAGTTCCTGCTCTGAAGTATTTCTGGTTCATATGCAATGAGGGGCTTGGATAATGGAGCTTCAGGCTTTCTGCAGTGTGCTTTCTAAACAGCATGACTGAAACCTGTGGCTTAAGAAGCCACAAGCTTCTTAAAAGTATTCTTGTAATACCATCTGCTTTTTGACACCTTCCATTCCAGCAATTGCTCGTCCAGATTTCAGAATTTCAAGAATTTTCAGTAGTTTGGAGCGCCTCTTTGGTTTTCACATCAGTAACAATATCAGTCTAATCAGAATGCAAGAAAAAGAGAAAAATGTACTGAGTGTACCACCTAGGAATGCTTTTGATAGTGACGCTGCTTCTCACTTTAAAGAGGCAAGGACTATTAATTGGATTTTTTGTGCAGAGATGGTACATTCCTGTGTCCCCAGGCACCCAAGCCACAAGCGCAGACCCTGCAGCCAGGACGGTGCAGCTCTTCCCACGGCTCCAGGTACAGACAGGGGACTGTGGGCAACATCACAGAAACCTGCAGCAACCAACTGTGGAGATGTTGTAATCAGAGCAGTCTTAGCGAAATTAAGCCTTTTTTTCCCCTCTGCTCTAAAGAAGTTATTGTAATGAAATGACGTCTAGATTGTAGATGAGGAAATCTCTTGCAGACAGCAGAGGTGAGAGTACTGAAGAGTGTATCTATCTTATCATAAACATAATGGTTGCAATAAGTGAGGAGCGCCTGGAAGTTTGTTATTTTTGGCTGGAGACTTTATAAAAATATGACTATTTGTCCAGAATACGTGACCTATTGTTGCCCATTTCATGAACTAAACAGCTCTGCTGTCTGGCTTTACTGCAGTTGCCGGAACTACTGAGTTCACATATCTGAAAAAAACACGTGGGAGGCAAAACATTTTCAGTTGTCTCACCGGATCAGAGCTGCGGTGATTTGTGTTTGCTGTGCCTGATGCACGGAGGCAACAGTTCTAGGATGGATTTCAGGATTGCTTCTTTGATGTTCTCCCATTCTTAGGGGATATAATATTTGCTTTAGATGTTGAGAGATTGAAAGATGTTGAGAGATATTCTTTTTTGACTAGTGGAATGTGCTGAAAGGGAATTTCTCTTTTTAAGACATCATGAAAGTCTTTCGAGTCTCTCCGGCTGGACTGGGGGAACCTCCTGGGAAAGCTAACAACCTCTTCTTAGGTTACCTCAATGAAAGCCACTCAGGTGGCACAGAGCAAGGCATCAGCTGAAGCCACATTGAATAGTGACGTCTCTTCCTGGGCGTGCCGAGCGTGAGGAGCTGAAGCCAAATGAACCACACTGGGGAGGGAGGCATTTGCATGTGTTATGACCAAGGGGGCAACTGTAGAATTTCAGCAGAATTTCTGGTCCAAAGCATCAAACTTGTACTGTGGGGATGTATTGGAGATGGAAATTTCTATGATCTGTAGAGTCATAAACAATCTCCTGTGGGAAGCAGAGGCCAGACCTTGAGAAAGAAGATGTTTGCCTGCCTAGGCTGAGCGATAAGGAGCAGGGATGCAGCTGCTCAGCCCGGTTCACAGGCAGCCCCCTCCGAAAACCTGTTGAGCCCATCCGCTCAAGCGGGCTTGTAGCCAACTTAACCACAGACGTCCTCCAAACTATCTTTGGAGGTCAAACACCCGGAAATGAGGAAGAGGAGGAGGAAGGCAGGACCCTCAAATTGAGGGCTGGGACCCCAGACCGGCACATGCACCTGCGCACCCAGGGGGAGAGTTGCACAACTGAAAGCGGAGCATGTCCGCCCCCCAGGCTGCCTCCTGGGTCGTGCTGACCCTGCGTGCCAGGATGCACCGGGCATAAAGAGGACAGTGAGGAGAGAGGTGGGGGAAGGAGAAACTCCTAACCCTGAGGCGGACGCTGTCTCCGCGGGAGCTGGTCAGCAACTCTCTCTCTCTGATCTGCCAGTTTGAGAGGATGTTGGGACCAGGACCCCGCTGGCAAGTATCACCTCGTGAATAGTTATCCACAATTTGCATCTTTTATGTGCTTTCACCTGAATAAATGCTCGATGTAGTCACCTCATTCTGGCGTGGTTATTGCCGAACCCCGAGCCCATCTGGAACAGGTGTCTTCGATCTTACAGTGTGCAAGCAGAAAATAGTGTGGCTGAAAGACACATATGACAGTCAAAACATGTACACAATGCGACAGGATGCAAGAGATTAAGCTCTTCTCCTTTTGCACTTTGCCAAATTTAGTAAGCCTATTAGAAACCCAAGAGCAATGCAGACGTGTGAGCGAGCCTGTAGGTTAGCTGCCCTCCTGCACAGTCTTAATGCCTGTGCTTAGTGGCCAGGTGTTTTGGTATTGCTCACCCATACTGAAATACAGAAAAGGCTCTGAAACACCTCACAGAGACACATGGCCTGGCTCCCTGTGGCACTAGCACAGAATGGGCAGTGTAAACGCAAGCTAGAGCTGATAATATCTTATTCTGGCCTGATCACAAACATTTACTCGGTAATACAAGTATTCTATAAATATGTACAGATTGACTGTACCCAGTTTAAAAGAGCAGCAACCACCTTTCTTCTGCTTCAGAAGTTTCTAGTTGTACACGCAAAATGAAACAAAAAAAACAAGTTATAGAAAAATCTAGCAAAGGAATATTAGGCAAGATCCTTGGAAAATCTGGGTAAATCAATGAAGATGAGTTAAGAGAACAAAAAGCTTTGGGGAGGAAAAAGAAAAGGAAGCAAGTGCTCACGAGAACTGGATTTCAGTCATATGTTTGGCAGATAAAAGAATGATTAAGGAAGCTATTTTGCCAACAGAAAAAATAAAGCAGATATAGTCACCCGATATCAAGCTACTGTGTGAATGCTCTGCGACCTTCCCAGGCTGTGAAGGATGAGGCGCTCCTGGTGATCCATCAAACTCAAGGCAAAGGAACTTGAAGTTAAAAAAAAAAAAAAAAAGTTGGGCATCTCCAGAGTTAAAGTGAGAGCTCAGGAAGGGATACCAAAACTTCACTTTGGAGCAGGATATTCCAAAGCCCCTGTGAGTCCAGCCCCAAGTATCTAAGTCATCTCATGAATCTGTCCCCTCACCTCAGGGTTAGCCTTGGAGCTGTTGATGGTCCAGCAGGTCATCTTGAGGGGAGAATGTGATTATTTTCCTATCTTTTCCTTTATGAGAATTTAGCATATTACAAATTCTCCACATGTAAGCAATCGGGCCGCATTTGTGGCTCAGGCCTTCCTTATCCATCCAGGAGGTGCTTCCAGAGAGGACAGACCTGCAGCTGAATCCCAAAGCAGGCGCTCAGCTACACCATCATGCTGCCAGCCTTGTATTAGCTTTAAAGGCAATCGCAGGAGCAGAGCGACATTGAAGGCGTCCTGTCTCACTGCTCTTGCTTGTGAGATGGAATGATGTGACATATAATAATTGTCAATGAATTCTTATGTCAGCAGCAGAAAAAGACAGACTGTCACCACTGTCAGAGGTGCAGCTTCAAGGAATCCACAGGTAAGAGGTGCTTGCAAATCTAAAGCAGAATCCGTGTGGAGCAACACTTCCATTCTTCATGAGCAGAGACTGATGACAGGAACATTTCCTGCAGAAATGTCTCCAGGAGGTGCCTTTTGTTACATTTAGATTTCAGGCTGTATCAGCCCAGTTCTAGCAACAGTGAGTGAATCCCATCTACGAGGCGAAACCATGGACTACCACATTCAAGCACAATGAGTCCTTCCAGATCAGCGCAAAGTGTGTATGCCACCAGCATGGGGACAGGCTTAAACTGTGCTCCATGTTGAGACATCCCCTGAAATCATTTTTCAATATGTTTGTGGAGGCATTTCATAGGTGGACTAGAAGAAATTTACTGAATTCCTCTCCATAAAATTATTACAATCTCTCTACAACAATGAGGTGTTGGGCAGTAGGAATAGTATGGGCTGCCTATATGTAGAGAAATTAAG
>VWPW01018761.1:69140-81652 GCA_013389825.1 Crypturellus undulatus
TCAGAAGTTTCTAGTTGTACACGCAAAATGAAACAAAAAAAACAAGTTATAGAAAAATCTAGCAAAGGAATATTAGGCAAGATCCTTGGAAAATCTGGGTAAATCAATGAAGATGAGTTAAGAGAACAAAAAGCTTTGGGGAGGAAAAAGAAAAGGAAGCAAGTGCTCACGAGAACTGGATTTCAGTCATATGTTTGGCAGATAAAAGAATGATTAAGGAAGCTATTTTGCCAACAGAAAAAATAAAGCAGATATAGTCACCCGATATCAAGCTACTGTGTGAATGCTCTGCGACCTTCCCAGGCTGTGAAGGATGAGGCGGTCCTGGTGATCCATCAAACTCAAGGCAAAGGAACTTGAAGTTAAAAAAAAAAAAAAAAAGTTGGGCATCTCCAGAGTTAAAGTGAGAGCTCAGGAAGGGATACCAAAACTTCACTTTGGAGCAGGATATTCCAAAGCCCCTGTGAGTCCAGCCCCAAGTATCTAAGTCATCTCATGAATCTGTCCCCTCACCTCAGGGTTAGCCTTGGAGCTGTTGATGGTCCAGCAGGTCATCTTGAGGGGAGAATGTGATTATTTTCCTATCTTTTCCTTTATGAGAATTTAGCATATTACAAATTCTCCACATGTAAGCAATCGGGCCGCATTTGTGGCTCAGGCCTTCCTTATCCATCCAGGAGGTGCTTCCAGAGAGGACAGACCTGCAGCTGAATCCCAAAGCAGGCGCTCAGCTACACCATCATGCTGCCAGCCTTGTATTAGCTTTAAAGGCAATCGCAGGAGCAGAGCGACATTGAAGGCGTCCTGTCTCACTGCTCTTGCTTGTGAGATGGAATGATGTGACATATAATAATTGTCAATGAATTCTTATGTCAGCAGCAGAAAAAGACAGACTGTCACCACTGTCAGAGGTGCAGCTTCAAGGAATCCACAGGTAAGAGGTGCTTGCAAATCTAAAGCAGAATCCGTGTGGAGCAACACTTCCATTCTTCATGAGCAGAGACTGATGACAGGAACATTTCCTGCAGAAATGTCTCCAGGAGGTGCCTTTTGTTACATTTAGATTTCAGGCTGTATCAGCCCAGTTCTAGCAACAGTGAGTGAATCCCATCTACGAGGCGAAACCATGGACTACCACATTCAAGCACAATGAGTCCTTCCAGATCAGCGCAAAGTGTGTATGCCACCAGCATGGGGACAGGCTTAAACTGTGCTCCATGTTGAGACATCCCCTGAAATCATTTTTCAATATGTTTGTGGAGGCATTTCATAGGTGGACTAGAAGAAATTTACTGAATTCCTCTCCATAAAATTATTACAATCTCTCTACAACAATGAGGTGTTGGGCAGTAGGAATAGTATGGGCTGCCTATATGTAGAGAAATTAAGTTGACTCAGGTTGCAGTAACAGCTTAACTGAAATAATACCATTAGCCTACCAAGAAACAATGCACTCTGCCAAGAAAAGCAGGAGCTCCGTGTTCCTTGTATCCAAACTAGCTCATCTAAAAACAGCTTGAGTTTCTTCTGTGATACTCTACAGGGTGTAGTATAAACATAACCATTTCTATTATCTTTCCAGCAAAGAGCTTGAACAGCATGTCGAAGAAGATGGCATGCTGCCCTGACTCAGAGCAGCAAGGGATATCGAGAGGTAAGAGATAACTTTCTAAAATCTTGTTCTTCCAAGGAAACTTTTTCATGTAATTTAGGTCACAATAATTTTCAGTCACACTTTACAAAGCAAATCCAACCTCATCTATTTTTTGTACAAGAAAACACAAAGTAAGTTTTTAAAATGAATGAAAAAAAAATAATGAAAAATGAAAATGAAATTTAAATGAAAAAAAAAAGAGAGATTTGTGCAATATATAAAAATCCTTTTCAAAAGAAGAGGTGATTATAACTGGTGTGAAGATATGAGGAAACAGGTCAGGCTCAGTTCAAATAATGGAATCTGATTCTGCTAAAATCTGACCATAACAAAAGTATAAAGTACTTTAACAGCACTTTTGGGGACAATCTCTTTATAACAGGATATTGTAGTAATAATGATATAAATAGTAATCATAGAATGAAACTGGATTATCTTGTAGATACACAATAATATATTCAACAACTTGGGCTAATAGCTTCTCCCTATGCCCAGACTTGCAGATTGGTGTGACAACTTGGCAGTGCTCATAAATGGCTTGCTTACTCCTTGCTTACCCTTCCCTACAGAGCAGCATTTCCTCCATTCTTGCTCCTTAAACAGTTTCAACAAGTGACCTCTAAAGAAGAGGTCACAGAGGATTCTGCATCTGGGGAGAGAATGGCCTTTAAGAAAACCTAAAGGATGAACTGCAGCACCTCTTAAAAGTCTGACATGTACAGAGGCTTAAAGGTCAAAGAAACCATTGCCTTCTAATAAATATATATAAGTATTGCCTGATAATACCCTTTATAATTCTTTTTTTTTTCCCCTAGGATACTCTACCTAACAAATAGAGAGCATTCAGATGAAAATCTAGCATTTTTATATGCAGATGGTCTATGGGACTTAATCCATTTCACCACCTTCATACGCTTTTGAAGCCATTACTAATAACAAAGAGTTTGAATTCATTGAGTTGATGTATATAATAAAGAAGTCAGATCTTTGATCAGATCCATTGCTTTTTAAAACTTATTTTAGAAAAATAGAAGGCGTACAACAGAATTCAAAGGCACAAAGTCACTATCGGAGGATGTTTCAATTTCGTGTGAAACCACACACCTACAAAACATGGAGCATCAGCCTGGGTATCTCTCATCACTAAAATTATGAAAATTTGCCCTTTCATGATGCAGTTCTCAAGTCAAAGAAGGCGTTCTTAATATTAGAGACTTGGAGGTTTGTTATAACTGGCATTACTGTTTATAACTGGTTTTGTTTTCTTAGAGGCCAGATTTGTAAAAATTGCTCTTATTATCTGGCGAGTCACTATCAGTATATTAAGTATCATTGTGAAGCATTTATCTTTAATAGAAATAAGATACTCCATGCAAAGGCAAAGGGAGACTCTGGGGCAGGTCATCTTCTGCCTATTATGCATGTGTATTTATTTATTCCACCAGTCTCCACTACAACTACTCGATTCAAGATCAAAATGTTAACAAAGCCCATTAAACAGCAGCACACAACTCTTACTCATTTGACATTTTTAATTCACCAGTTTGAATCACCAGTTCTTATTGAGAATAGCACAGCATGTTTTCAAAGGTAAAACACTTACTGTAACTTAAGAAACAGTCACGCTCACAGAGAAGGGAAATGGTAAGCTAATGTGGGGGTTCAATGCCTCCCTATGGTGTTCTAGGCACACAACTTTTGTATTAAGTAGATTTTAGAGCTGATCTCTTAAGTGATACGGAGGAAGGGGCATGATAGAGAATTTCTAAGAAAGAGAATTTCTGCTAGAAAGGCAGACTGGTCACTGTTTGAGAAGAAAGGTTTAGAATATACTGGTGTGGGGGTTTCCTGAGGACAATGAAAACAGCCCAGGACTGAGATCAGGATCCTGCGGGGAAGCTGAAAAGACTATAGAGGAGTAGCCCAAATGTCACTGACATGTGAATTTCAAAGTAGCTGCTGGAGTCAGGAAGTTTGTGCGCTGCCAGTCTATAGAGAATAACACTGTTTTCCTATGCTTAATGAAGTAACATATAGAACCTGGTCATCAATAGAATTTAAAATGAATATTAACCATTACAAGGATGAATATTAGGTGACGACAGATACTTCAACATTTATGAGATCATGTTGAGTTGCAGCTTTCACATTGTACTGCAATATATAAAGGATTGGGAACTTTTCAATTTTAAATTCTTTTTCTATTGATAATTTAACATGTGGCCTGGAAACTGCACAGTAGCCTCATATTTCATTTTCTCAGCAATAACCTAATCCCATTCCTATTTACATGCATCCGGCACCATATACAGGTTGTTGGAAACATGCTTTATCTACTTTGTTATTACTTTTAATGTGGTTTCTTTAAAGCCTTATAATTTGTAACTGCAGCTATTATAAGCCAATGTGAACTCTGTGCAGGTCCACTGATATAACAGAAAAAAATGGGATTGCTGCATCCAGAATCCTGCCTTCCAAGGGCCAGGCTTTAGGATGCTATATTGACACTGTTAGGCAGTAAATCTTCTTGGTATGACAAGCGAAGCACAATGTGTCAACCTACAAAGTGTGTGATCTTGAACAGAATAACCCTTCATATTCAGAAGATAAAAGGAAAGCGCAAAGGTTTTCTTAATACATGTAATATCAGCACTTTTCTGTGAGCTGAATGGAAGTTTTTCTTTGCAACTTCAGTAGCAAAAAGGTAGGAAATGTACTGGCATAACCCCATTACTGCCATGAAAATTACCTAATAAATTTATTTAATAAAAACTCTTGGGGCTTCCCCAAGAGATGAAGTTCAACCAACCACTGCAGTTGTCCCTGATCAAAAGCAATGCACAAGTGTTGTCTGTATAATGGATATACACGCAGTCTTTTATTCCAGAGGAGCTCTTTAATCTCTTGGATACAATAAAGACTCCTGTTCTGTGATTATTAATCTCCCTTGCTTCTTCCTCTAACTCCTCTTTGATGAAAGAAGAGCCTTGGCAGGTAACAGACTGGACTGAAATCTATTACCTCTTTGACATGAGAAAGCAGAAAAAATAGGGAACTCCTGGAAACTCTTTCTTACTTTCTTACTCGATTCTGAAGGGTTGACATCTAATACCCAACTCGGATGTCTAGAAGCAGCTAGAAAGCCTCTTTCACTTCTGTTTTCTTGGGAAGGTAAAAAGAAACTGAACAAATCTGTGAGACAGAACATACTTGACCTAGTGAGTACCTATGGGGTTTATTCCAGCATTAGGGACAATGTGCAGACAGCACATACAGTGTGCCTCTGAACTGTCCATTTTGTTAGTGGGCTTGATAAAATGGCTGGTAACAGCAAAGACTTAGTGAATATTCCCTGTGCATTGGACTGGATCAGTAGGACTTAACAGCACTTTCAAAGCAACAACAATCACCCCAGCATTTCGAGAAACAGGGCCTGCACCTGAGCAGCCCTTCCTTTGCAGGTCTGGCTAGACAAAACACTTTCAGCCTTCTGCCCCCAAACCCAAACGACCATATTATTGTTTTGCCTAAAATCCTGGTCTAAATTAAGAGCATGGGCTCCCTCTGTAGTCAGTGGAAAGAATAGGCACTTCAGAGGGTAGGAAAGAGTATTCAAGCAAAATAAACTACTTTTTGTATAGAATGCATGAGCATTTCCTTTTCAGCAATACAGCACTCTTGCACAGGCATCTTATTTATCCTATCTTTTGCAGCACTTTGACATGACTGGCATTTTTATTCTGCAAAGCCATGGAAAAGGTCACATGCAGCACAGACATACTGACATTTCTCCTCCTTATTCCACTGAAAATAATAAAATGTATTAACCGAAGATTTTTCAAATAGAAAAAAAGGCCAATGTGCACACCTTATATGTCAAAAATATTGATGGAAGCTAGGAAAGCTAGGATCTTGAAAGTACTTCCATTCCCACGGGGATCAGAAGTGCTGTGAGTGTTCAGTGCACATCAGGATCCCAGGATACATCCTACCAAGCAAAACAGAGGTTTTGCCTCCATATGAATCATAGGTGTGAACAAAGATACCTTTAAGGTTATTTTTTGCTTTACATAATCTCTTTTGGATCATACATCTCAATGCTTCATAAAATCCATCATCTCTATCTGAGCTGAAATTACACACTTGCAAGCTGCACCACTGAAAACTGTTTTAAGCCTGAGACCAAATGGACACCTTTTTCTGGAGTTTCTGTTTGCTCATTTTGTTTTGTTTTGTTTTGGAGGGATTTCTGTGGCACTGGGGCGACCAATTTCAGCTTCAACTAGTGTATTCTCACCACCAGGGCAACAAGAGAAGACTTACAGGACAGAAGAAAGTTGTTTCCATTTCCAACAGGAAAATATGGGAGCATATGAAGCGATAGCTGTATAGCTATCACTTTCAGCCTTCCCTGCAAGAGATCAAATGAGCCCAAGCCTTTCTACCTCTGGAACGTGATGCAAAACACTATTTTTTTTGCCCAGAGTGTTTTCAAAATATGCAGTTGTCCTAGAAAACTAAATAGGTAACTTAAAGTAGAAGGAGACTAATTCAGTGCAGGTGCAGCAGGATAGTGAAAGGTATAGTAAATATAATATCTTTGTAATTTTTCTTCACACTTTAACAAAAATCAAAATAAAGAACAAAGATAAAAATATATTTTGTAACCAAATATCTGTCTTTAAACATTCTATCTAATTATTTTATACTTTAAAATGCCCTCTATACTTCATTTTATACTTAAAAAGTTAATATAAAAATAGTGATGCAAAGTATTTAATGTAAATTTCATTCTGTATCTCTTTTGCATTACTTTGTATATGCTTTACATCCGAGCTGGCTACTAAAGAGGCTTTTTCTTTGAATAATAATAGTGGAATATACTTTAAGAAGTAACTGGCATTGTCTTCTATTAAAAAAAAAAGCCATAAAAGCACTAACCTATTTTTATGTGTGTGAAACATATACCACTTTATTACAAGTTGAAAATTCCCTTTTTGTAATTTAGGAAGAATATTTGGAGGAAATCTGGGGGGAGCTGGGCCATTGGAAAGCAGCTGTGCAGAAAAGGGCCTGGGAGTCCTGGTGGAAAACGAGTTGAGCTGGAGCCAGCAACGCGCCCTGGTGGCCAAGCAGGTCAAGGGTGTCCCGGGCTGCATTAGCGGTGGTGCCAGCAGCAGGTCGAGGCGGGGGATTCTTCGACTCTATTCGGGCCTGCTGAGGCCACATCTGGGCTGCTGTGCCCCGTGCTGGGCTCCCCAGGACCAGAGAGGCCTGCGACTACTGCAGTGAGTCCAGCAAAGGGCTACTAAGATGAAGGGACCAGAGCATTTCTCATATGAGTAAAGACTGGAAGAGTTGGGACCCTGCAGCCTGGAGCAGAGAAGACTTGTTGGGATCTTATCAATGTGCACGAGCATCTGAAGGGAGACTGCAAACAGGATGGAGCCAAACACTTTTAGTACTCAGCACTAGGATGCAAAGTCACAGGCACGAACTGAAACACAGGAAATCCAATCTGAATGTCAGGAGAAACTTTTTTCCTGAGAAGTATTGGAACAGCTTGTCCAGACATACTGTGGAATATCCAGCCTTGGAGATAGTGAAGAGCTGTCTGGACATGATCATGGGCAATGTGCTGCAGGTGACCCTGCCCAAGGAGGGGGATGGACTAGATAATCTGCAGAGATCCCTTCTGCCCACAACCACTCTGTGATTCTGTGAAAATGTTTAGATTAACCCATTTCACTTTCCATTCTATAATGCAATTTAAGAAAATGTGCAGTAATTGTTTATATTTGACAGACTTCTTTCATCCAGGGTCACAGAGATGAAGTCTTATGAAAAAAATGACAATATCTGCACAATATTGGCTTCATTCTCATCTAAATGCAAAGCTATAATTTAATAATAGGAACCTTTTGCATCATGAGTCATAAGCACATTTTAAGAGCTTTCAAAGCCACTACAGAAATTCCAATTGAGTTATGATGATGTTGTTTTCAAATAAGGAAATAATATTATTTGTAATGCAGGCAAGTATTTTTAAAAGCAGTCAATCTTCAGATTGTTTAACACTGAAATGCCACCAAAAGATTATTTTATGTGATGTTTGAAAGAAAAAAAAGGGATATTGTATGGCATGGCACACCTATATGGTATACCCGAAGAGCCATCCACATGTGTACCCACAGTAATCAAAATGAGAAATAGCTTGTAATAGATGTATGATTTCACACCAAACAAGAGCTTGAAAAATATTTAATGTCCTTGATGTCTTTAAATAAGGACAGCTTCTCAATTTTTGGTGAGATTACAGCTTGCTCAGCAGAAGAGAGGAGGTTGGCAACACATGTCTCTCCAGTCATTTCCCATCAGCAGATGGGCACTGTTTCCTCTGGAGATCTTGCAGGAGCAGAGAGAGCTGTCCTGCTTTGGGTAGACATGGGCTCTTTCTTAACAGCTTAACACCTTAAGCTTAAGCTTAGCACCTTAAGAGCTGCCTCTCACAGCAGCTTGGTGATACCACCAAGGGCTGACGTGCTGTATTTGATTCCATGCTGGCAGTAGGGCACACAACCCGTATCAATCCTCTGCTATGACAACCAGACACCCTGGCATACGAGATTTCTTAGAATACTCCAGACGCTCAGGACCTTTTTTCGGGTCTTTGGATAAACCTGCATGGAAAGAGCTTCTATTCTAGTCTGACTTCTTTGCAATATGAGGCTCTTCTGATTGGGCTGGTTGGCAATATGTCCTTACTGATTTTGAACCTGTTAGCTAACTTAATCAATTCTACAGATGTATAGCACTCCTTATGTAAGCTTTAGGACACAAGAATCAGGATTGATTTTTATCATTTCTCACAATATTATTTTCCTATTTTATTCTATTATTCATTCTTTTTACACCATTACTTCTTTCTCATATGAAGTTAGTTCTAAAATTAATGTGCTTCTTGAGCCAAAAATCATTTTTAAAAGCTGTAAGGTAGTTTAATGCATCGTTGTCACATTTTTGTTGTAATGATATATGTAGTGTGAATAATAGCATTAATAGCACGCTGATTGAAATAGTAACTGGAAATTATTAGTTGATACCAGTATAATTCAGAAGATAAAATAGTCCTTCATTCAGAAGATATCTATAATATTTAGTTCTATTTGACACTGAGCTGCAGGTGGTAAAATGGGCAAAAGACTAACTCAGTGAAAATTACCCACATTTTAGCCATTGAGATAGATGGGAATTACAAAATGGGAAAATGGAGAGAAGACAATAGCAATACTTCGAAGGGTGAAGAAAATGACCCTTCTTTAACTACCGCTTTCTTTAAAAATCATTTTCTCTGTTCTATTAAGGAGAAAACAGGTTCCATACATGTGAGGTTTCCGGAAGATTTAAAGAGTTCACTACCTTAAAAGTATGATACAGCTGCAAACTGAACCTTTATGTCACCTCCAGACCAAATGCAAATAGTGCTGTCTTCATCTTCTCTTTTCCTTGAGATCCTCAACTCAGTAAAGAGCAGTTGTCTGCAACTCAGATCTTGAAAAGTTGCTGTTGCATAGAAAGAAACACTCCAAATAATTCCTCACCTCTGTAACATTGTACTAATTTGCCACCATTTAATCTTTAGGTCTGCGAGGCAGCTCACAGCCTTATGACAACTGGAATTCCTCATTAGTTCTAGATACTCAGTTTCTGTATTCTGTTTGAGAGAAATTTGTGCATCAGCTAATGCCTTGCACTTGTGATTGCCACACAGTTATGGTAAATCTCCATGTTAAAATACTGATCTTTAAAACCTACTATTATTTCAGAGAGAATGAAACTGGTAGCACAAGCTGCTGATATTAATGTTGAGCTATTAGTATTAGTAATCCATCGCTATACACACACACTGATGTCGCATAGTCACGTCACATAGAAATAGCAAAAATGCCTTTTTCCACTTCGCTCTCTCTCAATAAGTTCTGTAGTGAATGGAGCTGCTGTATCTCCAGACACTTTCCAAACATACTGCAAAATTGACTTGTAGTCAGTGTTTTTCCTGAACATCGTACAAAGTAGCCATTCCTAACGGCTTATGTTAATTAAAAACAAAAAAGGTCCACTTACTTCATTACCTGTGTATCAAGATTTTTTCTATTAAATATATAGTATTGATTGCTTATGAGTCCTTAGAATGAAATCTTCAGTGACAAAAAAAACAGTTAATTTTTTGCCAGAGCCCAATATTACACTACTCTGTTTGTCTAACCCATATCGTCATTTCCTCAAACTTTTCTTTGAAAGATTTATTCTAGCTGAAAAAAAAACAATATTTCCCCCTTTTCATGCAATTATTAGGAAATGCAGTTACAATTATAGAACAGAGTACGTGTTCTTTTGTGTCAGACAGACTAACACACAGTGATCCAGTCTCTCATGTACCAATTTAAAGACACCAGAGACAGGTTCATTATCTGTGCTTATTGTACAATTGACTTCAGCAGCTTTCACATGAGCTTCCCTGTGGGTTTGTCTCATGGTGAACTTGTGGTTGATGACCAGGCGTAACCTAAGAGCTTGTGCAAACTGCACCAAGCCTCCCCAATCAAAAAATCAGCATATAAATCAACAGAGGAATTAGCAAGTTGAAGAGTCACCGCAATAAGAAAATAAACTGTATACTCAAATAGATGGTCATTTTCCAAGCTAAAATAGGCTTCAGATTAAATTCACTGTTCAGACAAAAGAATTCGACAGTTAGAATTCCTAAGGAGTACAGGAAAGACTAATAGCATTCTTGACAGGGAAATTTCAGGGAATGAGAACATAAATTGTAGGACTGACTGATAAAATTGTTTAATTGACACTAACCTAAAGACAAGAAGTATGATGGACAAGTGACGGACGAAGCCTTTGGGTACACAAGGCGGCTTTCTTTTGCATCTGACTCCAATGAAGATGAAGACATTATTCTGCTCTGTAATTTGACAAGAAGATGCAAGAATTATGTTAGGGAACTAGAATAAAAATCACAAATTAAATACGCTGTTTAAGATATTTTTGATGGGAAATTGAAGAACAAACTGTAGCAAAAGCTAGCAGAATTGCCATATTTTTATATATTGCTTAAATCCACATTTTGATGCCACTCTGACAGAATTCTTGTGATTTTGTTCAAACAATACAAAGAAACCTTTTTTTTTTTTGTCACAGAGAAGGTTCAAGTCTTTAAAATGACTTTTGAAAGTTTACAGCAGATTGCCAGGAAATTTCAAGTCTAGTTTTCTCATGGTGAGGAAAAATTACTTTTTGCAAAAAAACATGTCATTATTTTCCAGATATATCCAGTCTGAATTTTACGCATCCGGTCATGGCTGACAGAACACCCTCAGAAAGCAATATGAATTATCAGACAAAATCCACAAAGTCCATGCGTCTTATTTACGTATATTAACTCTTAAGGATTGTACTAAATAAACTGTATTCAAGTCATTTTATACCAGGGATCTGCTGACATGGAGATTATTAAAACTCTACTGCTCCTGTCAGAGAAAGAACAAACTGGTAGGTAGGAAACAGAACCTCAAGACCCAGGTTTTGTTCCTCACCTGGGTTATGACTGTTATGCTGCATTCAAGTAAAAGCATTACCTACTTTAGCACCTGGAAAAGGAGAGAGCATTGAGCTGTTCAGTAGTTGCCTCTGCTCCAGCTCTGCCTCAAGCACACACCATGTCCAAGTGTGCAGGGAAACTTACGCAGTTTCAGAGGAAGGAGCTGCACATCTGGCGCACTCTGTGTAACATCCGTCATGCATTTCACACTGACAGAGGAATTTGGGGGGCTCATCTGCAGCAGAGAAAATATAATTTTGGCAGGGGAAAAAAAAAAAGGAAGCTGACATTGGCATCGCTGCCTTTTTAATTCTGTTTTGCACATCCCTCTTCGCATACTGTAACCACAACTAAGCTACATGAGCGAGCAAAACTTCACTGGCACAAGCTGACACACTGGGGGCTATTTTTTGTCAGTGTGGAGAGATAAATCTCTACCCTTTTAGACAAAAGTTCTAGAAAAAAAAGTTTTATCATTGCAGACACAATATATTGCTGGCTCACAGCCTGGGTAACAAGCAAACAAACAAGACAGGTTTCTAAAGAACTCCCTCACCTCATAANTCGCATACTGTAACCACAACTAAGCTACATGAGCGAGCAAAACTTCACTGGCACAAGCTGACACACTGGGGGCTAGATTTTGTCAGTGGGGAGAGTTAAATCTCTACCCTTTTAGACAAAAGTTTTAGAAAAAAAAGTTTTATCGCAGATACAAAATATTGCTGGCTCGCAACCTGGGCAACAAGCAAACAAACAAGACATGTTTCTAAAGAACTCCCTCACCTCATAACACTTCGAAGCAGCGAGAAAGCACAAGGTAACAAGTTTTTCTTCATCCGTTTTTGCCCTGATGCTAGAGCAGAAGGTAGGAGGCAAAGGGGCTTTAAGGGATCACCAGATCCCGGCTCGCAGGGGGAATATTCTCTCTGTTCCCAGATGCTGTGCCCAAACTTTGTGCGCCTCCTTAGGCAGCATCACACGGAGATGTCCCCGCTCGGCTTCCCTTCTGCAGCTGCTTCAACGAAAGGAGCTGCGCTCGGTTTGCTCCCCCTTAGCCAGCCGAGAGGCAAGGGAGCCCTGGCGAAGCCGCGCAGGGTGCCAGGCGGGAGGAGGCCGGGCTGCCAGCCCAGAGCCGCCCTCGCCTGCCCTAATGAGAGGTAATTGCGCGCGCTGTTATCTCCCCGCAGCCCGCGCCGCGCTCCCAACCGCCGCTAATTGAGTTGCTGTCATTTGCGCCCTTCCTAA
>VWPW01018761.1:81809-112332 GCA_013389825.1 Crypturellus undulatus
GCGGAGCCGCCGCCAGCAGCCGCCGCCGGGCGAGGAGCGGCTCAAGGTACCCGCGGCCGGGCCGCCCGGGGCCGCCCCAGCCCCGCGCGCCTCTCACCGTAGCGTCTCTTTTCAGATGCCGAAGGGCGCCGGCTTCCTGCTTCTCTCCCTCATCCTTCTCGCCGCCCTCTCGGAGACGCTCGGGCTCGTCCTGTCCGTAAGTGCCCGTCGCTTTCGGGGCGCGGCCGGGGGCATCGGCTCTGCTGCAGAAGCGACCTAGGCAACAGGAAGGCTCTTAATTAAGAGCATTGCAGCAATATTAATAAATGCTATTACACTTCAGAATACTAGTTCCCGAGGGCGGAGCGGGGTTTAGAGTAGACTTCTGTGGATGTCCTCCCGTGGCCGAGTAGACTCCCACATGAACGTGCTCGGGAGCCCAAGCAGAAGTTGGGGGGGGGGGAAAGCTGCTCTTTGCTAAGGTGATGGCTGGGGAGAAGTGTGTGCTTTCTGCAGCCAGGAAAAACTGCTGCTTCCAAAGCGTAAGTTGTGGCTGTGTTTCTATAGAGCTGCATCCAGTACCTGGATGGCAGAGCCGAGCTACCAGTTAGATGGGGAAAGGCAGGGGGCTGTCCCTTACCCACCTCAGCAGCAGCTCCTCTCCCTTCTGCAAAATTCCTTCTACCCTCAGAGCCCCGGGAAGGTGCCTCTGTCCCCAGAGCCCCGTGTGAGTGCTCCTTTTCTATCTGTGCTCACATGCATTTTTTCCTGTCTTTCTTTAAGGCAAAAGAAAAAAGAGGGTGGACCTTGAACAGTGCTGGTTACCTGCTTGGACCACGTAAGTTGAGTGCTCATTTTGTGTGTGTTATTTCAAAACTCTAAAGCTTCTTCCCTTGCTAAAGCATGCTACCCTCTTTGTCTGACTAGCAGTGCTCACTAAATCTGTAAGAGACTCATTTGGGAGAGTATTTGCTTAGATATTTATTTCCCGCCTTGCGTAGGATCAAGTCACTGTAGGCCTTTATTTTTCTAAAGCCAAGCTGTGCTGTGAGCCAGGTCTCTGCAGGTATGGCACAGCAAACACTTTCTCTGAACTGAGTTGCATGAGACTGTTTTCCCCATGGAAGTGCTAAAAATTTTTATGGCATTTGACTGTACTGAAAGTATTTCTGATTTAACACTAAATCTATTTGAAAATGCTTCTACTATCTGGTTTTATTATATTTTTTCAATAAAAACAAGCTAAACCAATAAAACAAAATCAAAGACTATAAATATTAACAATTCACTATGGGGAAAAGTATTTAATGTGTGTTTAAAATTGGGACATTGATTTATGAAGACTGAGAGCCTCAAATGCCTAGTATAAATGAACATTTGAAACAGCTAGGTGCTGCATTTCCTCTCTCTCCTTTATCACTATTTTGTGCTAATTTAATAATACTCATTACTAGCGTTTGCATATTTTCAATCTCAGTGATAGGTGATGAGTCTCCCAGATACTGTTACTATCCATTAATATGCCTGTTTTCATTCTCTTTAACTACCCTTAAGGATACTTGAAAGCAAATTAATGCGTTTTAAATGTGCTTACTGGGTCTCTAAATGTCTGTAAGTATATTTGCCCCAAAGCAGAACTGACTGAATTGGCAAAGAGCCTCTGGGGAAATGTACTTGCCAAGCAGCATGTACCCAAGGCGGGGTAATAGGCGTCATCCTTCATCCTTTGTTGCAGGTCGTATTGATCAGCTTTTGCTGATAAAGGAAATGCCCATGGCAAGGGGGAGAGAAGAGGCACCAGGGGAATGTAAGATAGTTTTTGAAGGTTATTTACATACACTAGTTGCAGCTTACTGTTAAGCAAACTCATTGGTAACATCTTCTAAAAGCAGGGGAAAGAGTAGCAAAAAATAATCTCCCAAATTAAGCATGAATGTACAAACTCACATTTCCTATACAACTCCCTTTGTAATCAGTAAGAGTCTGGGTGAGTGTGTACTACAGGACTGGGTCCATGACTGATACAAATCATAAGCCCAGTTTTAGTGACATTTTCATTACAGAAAATGCTTGTCACTTTGTACATAAGCAACACTCCATTAAAAGCACCCATCATGTTCTTTTCTTTCAAGTCCATGAAAAGCAAACCACATGGCCAAACTCTATTATCCAATCAGCTAACTACTCTGATTTCTGTTTCTTTGTCAGATGCAGTAGATAACCACAGGTCCTTTAATGACAAACATGGTTTTACTGGTAAACGTGAAATACAGCCTGATGAGGATATAAAAGCAGGTAATGAAGCTCTGAAAGCTGAGTTAATTTGTTATGTATAGTGATTTACTTACTATCCTTGAGTTATTCAGCTGCCTCAATATAAGGTTATGCCTGCACGGGGAAACAAAAGTCTTTCTAAAGACAAGGAAGGATGAAAAAGTACAAGAGGGGTATGTGGGTGTTTTTTTTTTTTTTTTTTTTTTTTTTTTGCACACTTATTTAAATACCTCAGGTCCTGCTTGGTAGCATAACTCTTGATACTTTTAAAGTAACAAGATGAATGAACTTTTTTATTTATGTACATTCAAAAGGTATTTCAAACTTTTGTCCTAGACACTCAAGTGATTTCCTGTTCTTCAGCAAAGAATGGAGATCATAAAGGATTCAATCTATAGGAAAAGCTATGGTGACTGGCAGCTAGTCTAGTCTAGACCTGAAGGTCCAAACTGTATGGTCTTGTTTTGTCATATGGTTCTTCAATACTTAGAGTTACATCCCACAATATTTTCAATTTAAGGATCTATTAGATATCTACTTTAGGACAGCTTTTAGTAAGCTCTAGGAACACATGTTTCTCCTGATTGTAAGCAACTAAATTGCTGCAGATATCTAAAGTGAGACAGGATGAAGCTCATTTACTGACTGCCAAAGAGCAGTCAGGTTCCCACTTCAAAAAAGGAAGCAGTTCTTAAACCTAAGTATTATATGTTCATCCCACCATTAACAGCAAATAGTAGCAAACAAAGAACTATATCCTCAAATACTAGCATAAAAATATTTTCCCAATCAGAAACATGAAAGGCAGCAAGCACTCGTTATCTAACAGTACAGTTCACAAGGCAGCATATTGCCAGTTGTGGACATATTCTATAAATGAGCTGTCGGTGTGATCTTTATGTTAAAAGCTATGGAAATGCAAAAGGAATTCCTTACTATTTCTGTGAGGTACTGCTGCATGTCCACAATTATCAACAAACCCACTGAATAAACCTATCTGGATGAAATACAGAAGAAACAAATCTATGATTAAGATTTCAAGCACTGTTCTTTAGCAAATTTGCTCTGTCTGAAGTCCCTTATGCAGTTTCCATCAAAGGAAGATTTGAGTATAAAATTGGATAAGGTATTCAGAATTTTTAAAATTAAAAATAAGGTTTTATAGTTAAATTCAACTGATTCTCAAAGTCTTAAGGACAATCTACTTGCAAACTATTATTCTAGAAAAACTGATGCAATGGACTGTACTCTATTCCTGAAGTAATAGTGCAGAATATACAAGCTCTCCAGACAAAGTAGAACACTAGATCAAAAAAATCTACCAAAAAAAAATAGGAGAATTGCCAATCTGTAATAACTTTTGACCATAGCAAAAACAAAATTAAGGAAAAAGTGAATTAAAATATAAATATAACTAAGGTAAGAATGCGTTAGCTCAGTGGAAGACAAGATATCAAAACACAAATTCTCATCCTTTCTTAGACTCTGACTTCTCTGTATGTAGTCCAGAAAATTCCTTATTGTTTTACAGCATCAATATTCTTTATTTGGGCTTCAGAGGTCAGACTTTGTTCTGACCTTCATGTCATCACAGATCTAAATCTCCTCTTGTTCAGTAACATATGTCACTGAACCTTTAGTCAGTCCCAGATTTAGTGACTGGGCCTAAATCACCTAACGGACAGACTGCGAACAAATTCAGACTACGTGAAGATCTTTTAATTATTGTAAAGTTGCTGAGCTTGTTTGCTAAACTTACCTTTTCCTTCAATATTAGGCTAGAGAATAGAAAGGGAGGGCTGAAAACAGTATATCTTTCTTCTACCTGTGGTCTATTCACATGGCCTTAAAGCATGACTATTAAGGTGTCAAAGCAGTTTTTTACACAGCAGCAATATATAAAGCTAGTCAACTTTAATTCTGAGGCTCACAACTACTTTTCAGTTCCTTTGTTCTTCCACGGAATGTCTCTTTGTATAGGACAAAATATTGCCCTGACACTTTCCATTAACGACTTTAAGGTTTTTTTAATGAGATCATTTTTTTTCAAGTGCTTACAAAGCTAGACACAACAGTATATACATTAAACTTTTATCATGCTAACATTAAATAATAACCAACAGATTTTCTAGGCAATCTTGGAAGACCATCGGCTGATGAAAACATTGTGCGCACAGTAATCGAATTTTTGACTTACTTGCATCTTAAAGGTTAGTCAACATCTTTTAAGTCTGGTTACAATTAAGAGAATTACTAGAGATATGATTCTGTCAGTCTTACTAGTGTAAAAATTACTGAGAAATAGGACTTTGCTTAAAAGTACAAGGATTTCCTACCTATTTGTGTGCTCAAGAGCATCTCTGGAGAAGGCTTGTCAGCTCCATTTTAGTGCAGTGCAGGTGAATGAATCTCTGAAACAGCAGGCTGCTAATACCATTTGATTCCTCTGGGCACTGTAAAAATAATATCTACTGCTAAAATTGCATGGACTCAAGTTTTAGAAAAGCTGAAAACATAGACTACATATAGTCTGAGTATAGGGTCGATAATTATCATGATGTTTTATACTAAGCAAAACTTTAGCTTATTGTCAAGAACAGTCGGTGGAGATTCTAAAACATTTATCTTCATCATGAAGACTTACATCTCCCCCTTCTGCACGTACTCTACAATAAAGACACACGGTAACATTGTAAACTCAGCTGCATGTTAACAAACAGCTCAATGCTGCTATTTAAATTCTCTTTGGAGTCATGAGTATTGTGACAAGAATTGTAAAATGGAACTCAGAGCTGATTTTATAAGGTTTCCCTTTTACTTCGTGCTATAATAAAAGTTATAATTCTGATTTATGAGACTTTTTAATCACAGCTATGAAGATATAAAGAAGGTTCTCAAAAGAATTCAAACTAACGCAAACCCAAATTGTTTATGTTTTCCAGCCCTCTTATGCTCCTGTCTACAAAAAAAGTACTAACTTCTTGCAAAGAAAATAATGGGAGGGAAAATATTGTCAGTGTAACTATCAGATTGAAGTTCTCTGGCTCAGGCAGCACACAATTCACTAAATCTGTAACTGCCATATTCCTATCTTCACGTATAATTACAATCAATTTTGTAGTAAAGGCACATGCTGTGGAATAATACCAAAGAGCTAGCTGTTACATTTGTATCTAATTTCAATATTAAAAATTAAAAAAAAAAAAAAAAAAAAACACATTTATTCATTTTCAACCTTTGAAAATTCAACCTTTTCATATCTTTGGAAGGAAATTCTAGCCATCTTTGGTATCATTTTCTAAATGATTTGCACCCATCCAAACAAAATAATTCTCTCTACAGAAAACATAAGCTGAGTGCTTACTAAACCAATTTTGCATATGCTATAGGAATTCCTTATGGTTAATACACAAAAAATAACTGAGAATTTTGCTGTTGTATGAAGACCCTAACTCATATATATATATTTTAAAGTAGATTAATAATGTATATTCACAGTTGGGCAAAGAAGAAACTTATTATAAGGTTACTGTGCCACTATAAGGAGACATGTAGGACTATAGAAACATTCAGGGTGTAGAAATATCCTGCTATGTGAGCTCAGGAAGTAGATCTAATATTTGGGCAAAATAAGAGTGGGTGTGAAACCTGCTGAGCTTTAGACTGTGTACTCTGATGGGTAGGCTAAGAGCTGTTGAAACAGACAAGAAAAAAATACATATCCTAGAAGCAACTTCACCAGCTATTTCTTTCCTGGGACAAGGAAGAAAAACAGGCTCCCCTGTAACCTGCAGAATGACAATTCCCTCTTTAGAAGTAATGACATTCAGCTCCTTCTATTCAGGGTAGACTATACTGCTACCATTACCTTCAGAATAAGTGGAAAAGAAACCTCCAAATTACATAAAATGGCTTTTCTCTGAGATGTCTTTTGTTACCTGGGCATACAAAACCAATGTTACAGCAGTCTTGCTTAGCAATATTTATTAGCAAGACCTGCTACAAACTCACGCACAAAATCAGAAATTCAGATTTTCAGGGTGAAAAACTTTACCACAATACTAGTGTTAACATAGTAGAGATGTTTTAAAACTTCACAAATATCACTGTGCTACATTAAATACATTTAGTCAAAATATTTTCACTTGGTAAAACAATATTGACACTGGCATTTGGGGAATGGTAATTCCAATTAGACATAATTTTCTACCTGTAACATAAAGCGAATATTTAAACAGATACTTACATATTTGTTAATTCTCATATTTTTGTTTTTGTTTTTTTTTCTCTTTTTCTTTTTTTTGCAGAGGCGGGAGCCTTTGACAACCTACCTTCACCAGACGAAACAAACCAATCTTGAAAAAGAAAAAAATAAAAAAAATTATATTTTGTTGTAAATTTAGACTGAATTCTAAACAAAATATCCAAATGACAAAAAATGAGAATTATTGGTTACAATAATCTGACAAATGGCAAAGAAAGAGCTTTATGACTTCTTATTTTTTCTTTTCTCTTTTATATTTATTTTTTTTCTGTGATGTTGCATTGTAAAATTTTGCTTTGGTAAAAATTTGCTGTAGGTAAATGATAAAATAAAAATAAGAAGCAACTATATTTGGAGTCATTTCCCTTTCAATGGCTTTTTAAAACTAAATATATAACAGCACACACTACCTAGTATATCAAACCCAAGTTTATTTAGACTAGGGTATATCTATATTAATGAAAATTATAGTACAATGAAGAAGTTTTGCCTCTTAAGCACTTCAGCTGACTGATTCTGAGCACCACAAGGGTGTGACTGAACACTGCTGCCCATTTTTTTCACAGCACAGAGTTGGGTATTCCTTTGAGCCATGGAAATCTTCCTGCCCATGTTTTCATTTACACAAACTAGGTTTACATTGTCATGTGTCCATTTGATACTATTCATCTGTAATAAACCAACCCCAGACTATCACTTAGCTCTAAGGGATACAAATTCAACTCTTCTGCACAAGTTCACACAAACCTTTTTAAACAAAGGACTAGTTACAAAAGCTCTGTGTTTCCCCTGATGCCTACCATACTGGTTCTGTGCTCTTTAATGAGGATACCTACTCCCAAATTAAGCAAATACTAAAGGGCTTTGATGCACTACGATCAGAATGTTCTGCCCCTACAGCATAAACATTGCACAAAGATTAAGGAAAAAGTTTGAAAAGATGTAAAATTTTATAAATGCTCTTCACATTTAGATGTTCACGCTGAGCCATAGCGTAATGAAACTCTGTCTTGTCAAACTGTTGCTTACCAGAGCACACAGACTGACAGGAAATTTTGCAGAACAACTATTACATAACATGTTTTTCACTTTTATCATAGCTGAATATGTTCTAGAAGCCAAGCCATTAGTGGCTAATTTGAAGCCACAGGGCTCACCTTGTCAATCAATTTGTGCTATCCCTTTGATAATCACCCAGTCTCTGATCTAATCTCCTATGTTATCAGAGTACATTTTCCATCAGATTCAACGGGCTTTCAAGCAAGAGCTTTGCAGAGAGTTTTACCTTGTGAAGTTTTGCTTTTTGCGGAAGGTGTCCTATAAAAAGTGTACACTGAAAGTCCTGAACCTACTCTGAGAATTAGTGGAATTCCGAAACTTACAGAGAGAATAGAATTAAAAGTAACTTGTATATATTAACGTAATTCAGGAGTTTCAGACTCTCACTTTCACCAGCAATAGTCAGATTTCCAGTTAGAGATCTGACGGGAACCTACAAAAATCAAGAGGATTCTTCCCACTCTGTGGAGTCTGGGTTTGAACTGCAAAAAAGCAGTCTGCATTTGCAGCACTCAGTCACAAGGCATCTTTCTATAAAAAAGCAACTGAATCTATGATCAAATAAAGAGAACATAATCTTAGCATTGATTAATATTGTTATTTTTTAGTATAAATTTGTTTTCTTGTCACATAAGGCAAGAATTATGTTTTAAAATAAACAATTGATATTATTTAAATCAAATTAGCACACTATCAACCACATTAAAGTTAAAATGCATCCTGCATGGTGGAAGATATATTTTGTCAGCCTCATTGCAATGCAACAGTTGGTTAAAATTCTTCACAGTGAAAAATCTCATGAGACCAAGTTCCTGGAAAGATTTCCAAGAGCGTCTAAGCAGGGAGTCTCACAAGATCTTTACACTGCTCTGTTATATGCATAAATTATAAAAACACAAAGAATCATTTCTGTTTAATTGCCTAAGTGCATACCCTTTCACACTGTAATTATCATATTGAAACTCATATTCCAAAATACAGAGAGATACAATTTTTAAAGTTTCTTTATCCTCCACTGCTCTTAATTTTCTAAAATCAAAGGAAAAACGATAAATGGTGTTTTTTTTCCTATGCCAATTTCAGTAGTAATCTTATTTTATTAATGTTCTTTTTTTATTTAAAGAATTTCTTACATCTCCATGTCTCAGATTCAAAGTCGTAAATTTATTATTATTATATTAATATCCCCATAATCAGTCTCTCAAACAAATCAGATAAAAGATGGCCTTTACACCACAATTTGAAAGACTTGAGTTTCAACAGAGCAATGATGATAAGAAGATGCTATAGGCTTTGCAGAAAATAGAAAAGGAGACTCTTATTTTACTAAATTGCCCATTTCTAACTAACATAGCGCATTTCTGCATAGTACTAGATCAATCATACCTGCATTCAGGACAAAAGCTGAAGGCTAAAATATGAGTCAAACTTTGCTGTAATGTTTGCCAATGACAGGAAATTATTCAGTGGTCAAATTTAGGACCAGCAGCGAACAGGAGGCTTGCTGCTTCTGAGCAACCAAACAATAACATGGCAGATGATATTAAATGCTGACACAAGGAGAGAAATGCACATGGAGAAAAACAACCTTTGTTTTACCTACATGTAATAGTGGTCTAAATTATGTCAGGAAAAAGAGCATATACTCACTGCACTCAGCCCTCTCAAAATTCTGGTTTAAACTGCAGGGACAGTTAAAAGGCAAAATGGAATGTTATGAATTATAATGAAAACAAGCTGAAAACAACCCAGAAAACCTCACTATACCGCCATGCCCACTCAGGTGCCAGTTAACGTTCTGGTCACCTCACTGCAGGTAAGAGTCCTATAGAACTAGATAAGCTATAGGAAAAGAGTGGAGTATCTTCTATGCCAGGGAGCATCTTTTTATAGACAGGTTAAACAGACCAGACTTCAGCTAGAGAAAGATTAGGGGGAGAGTTGACAGTCTGGAATGTCACAGAGAAAGGGCCTGGGGAATTCACTCCCTGTAACCAGGAATGACTCACCTGATGAAAGTATCAAGCAACAGGTTTTGGACTGCATCCCAGAGAAGTCCTTTTGCATGCCCTTTATAGTGAAATTGGGGTGCTGATAGGTGCAGTGCATTGTGGAGGTTTCACATGTTCTGAGGAAACAGCTAAATTCATGGAAGAGAAGTCCATCAAAGGCTGCTGGTCCAAACTGGTCCAGGAAGTCCCAGACTGAACTGTTTCTTAGAACGCTATGGACATTTGCGTGCACAAAGTTACAAAAGCATTCTTACAACATGACCCACAGTTCAAAGTTAATTAAAGATTCTTCATGTGCATAGCATCCCACACCAGTTTACAAAGGAGACTTAAAAATCCCAATTTTTTGGCTAACAATTCTGCAGAAATTAATACTACATTTAACTCCCACAAAAGGTATACTTTGAATACTGTGCTCTATCTATAAAATAATCTCACGGAGACTTTTTAAAATGAAGATTGGCTTGTTGTAGAAGAGGCTATTTCCAGTGGCAAGGCTGACATAAAACAGCCTGTTCAGATGAGGAAGTCATTAGGCAGCTGGCAGGATACGTGTATTTTCCCACCTGCCTCCTCACGTAAAGGTCAGACTGCAAAAAAATTAGCATACAAACATTAGATACGCGCTCAGCATACGGAGGAAGCTTGATACTGGGATCAACATACATCTGCTTTCAAGCTTAGTATTACAACAGTTAAAAAGGAACTATAGTCCCTTCTGCCTGACCAGCACACTAACTTCCTAAGGGAACAGAGCTGCTCAGGGTTAGTTAGTTCACAAAAGGTTCTAACAGATTAGCTGTTCTTTTGCCTTTTGAGCAACATTAATCATTTGTACATTAAAGCAAGTAACAGTTCTGCAGCTTCATTTTGTGGGGAGCGAGCATGGACTGGGGACAATGGGGACTTGACCTCCAGCAGCTCACAGACTGCTCTACTACTCAGACTCAGTGCTTGGGTGTGTGAATGTCAGTGAGGCTCAATATTTAATATGTTGCCAAGAACATTGGCCATTTGTAACTTCGTGTGTAACAGTACGCACATCACTGACCTGAGCTTTGCAAATCACAAGTGAGTTACAGAGGAGAATTATTTTATGTCCTTCCTTTTAAAGCACTACTTTCCCCCCAAATACATATTCTCAGAGTCCTTGAGATGCAGCTCATGTATGTCCCATCATCTGTGCTATTTCTGTCTGACTTAATCGGTGAAGAATCTATAGCAATCAAGTACCCTCAAATCATAGAGCTTTTCTGACTGCTAGGGGACATTCACAACTCTTGTACAGAATATCTATCTCAGGGGAAATTCTGTAAATACACTTGGGAAATCATCCAAATACATTCCCAAAAGATTTAAACTGAGTCTCTGATCATTTATGTCAATATAAGTGCCTATCTCACATTTGTAGAACTAGCATTCTTTGCTTGCTATTTGTCCAGATTTCTGTGCAGAGGGATCATATCCTGCTTTGCAAAAGTCCTTCTTCAGTTTCAAGATAAAATCAGTATTTAGGGCTACTCACGCAGGGCAACCTCCGTTAGGATTCTTCCCACCAATGAAGGGAGCTGGAGAGCTTGAAGAGGACAGTTCTGCTATCTGGCGATGTGAATCACCTTTCCTCTCTGCTGGCTGGAGAGTGAGCCTGACTCAGAACTCAGAGGAAGCCTTTCCGTTCGGTGCTTTCCCTGGCTCCTTCAAATTAAACAGGATGAATGCAGGCCTTAGGCCTTAGCTAGAGGAAACAGGTAAAATAACCATGTTTTTACAGAGAGGCATTACACATTTGTTTAAGTATCACTAGTTTTTATGATACTTACAGTACCACAGAACAGTTTAGATCTGTACATAGCAGATTTGCACTGAATGTATGTTCAGAAAAAATGGCTATTGTCACTCTCATTCTGTATACTGTTCTCCTCCTTCCCAGCAGCTGCAAAGTACATTATTCACAAAATCCTCCTGTGATTTTATGCCTTCAGAATCCTCCACTGATTCAAAGAGGCCATTAAAGAAATGTTACTGTTTCTCTTGATAATTTAGAAATATGCCCTAATCTGTGAAATCTTAATTAATTTCATTTAGTGCAAACTATATAAAACTTTTTCTAAATTAATATATTTTCTCTCCTGCTCTTGTTCCATTTTCATTTGTATTCTTTTCTCACCCTATATTATAAACAGTATTTTATCACTCACCACAGCACTCAAACTTCTGTTTCCAGGACTCAGTTTGATAAAACATATAAGTTTTGTCATGATAATTATTATTTTGGTATCCTTCTCCCCAGTCTAGCTACCTATTAGCATAATGCAGAGTAATTACCAATAATACATATTTATGATAGTATTAACAAGCCATGCTTTCTTGAGTGGGTAAAGGAAGCAGATTTACCATGTTTTTCTTTCTCCACTCTACAATAGTCATTATGCATAAGTATTACTCTTTTTTTCAGCCAGACAGAAAGACTGTTTTTCCTTGTGTAAATCTAAAAATAACCATTTTACCTTGCTACTTTTCCTGAATTCAGAGTGGAAGTGTATATGCAATGGACAAACTTGAGGTACATTTTTTTTTGAAGAATCAAGATACAGAATTCTGATCCTTTATTTTCCAAAGCAATTTAAGGTCAGGTTTTTGGAAGCTTTTGGTTTTTGAGATGCAGACACACATGACTGAATTTACAGAAGTGTGCAAGCAGGTCGAGTATTGAACTCCCAAAGAGAATCAAAGTTTTATTTATATGCAAAGTAAAACACCATTAAAGACAGAACATGCTTGCACTTACAAGTATTAGCTTGATGTTCATCTGAATCTCAAGATGTCAAAGTACTGAAGAAACTGACTCTTACAGGAGGCCTGGGTGACACTACTACCTTGTCCTGACAAAAGGTGTTCTTTGTTATCACGCCTTTAAATATATCTAACCACAGTCCCAGCAAAATCATATCCAGATTCTCCTGTTTTCTTGGCAATGTTTCCTGTTGTGTCGTGCCAGCTGTAAAGCAGCACTTGTAGGTAGAGTTTTAAGCCCATCACACAGCCCAATAGCATTTGAAATATACAGGGTTTTAAAAGTTTTGATGAATGATTTTTTTTTCCCCTGAGTTTCTTCATTTGTAAATACTATTTGCAAAAGGGCTTTATAGTTCAATGTGACTGTGCTAAACAGCCAAAGACTGGACTGGTATAAGCTGAGAAGTTTTGTTGACTTCTGGGAAACAAAATGGATTAATACTATTCAGAGAGTCAGCCTGAAGAAGTAAAATAAAAGCAGAGGTGAGTTTAAAACACTGTTAAACTGGACAACTTTGTGATACTACCTGGATTATTAGGGTTTTGTGAATGTACACAGTAAGGGATTTTCAGCAGATGAAGTTCAGGTATTTGCAATATCAATGTTTATAGATTTTTTTTTTTTTTTAAATGGTTTTAGCTTTAAAATAATACATAGTACTTTGCTGTTGTTGCTCTTCTTAGTGTTTTGGTTCTTTTTTTTTCTCTTGTTCAAGTGAAACTAAGGGACAACTATAAAACACAGAAAGCTGCCAGTTTAGCAGAAGCCTATGCAGTTATTTGAGTCTTGCTCTTATGTGAGACTAACAGCAGATGACCTGAACATCCACGAGGTGGTAATGTTGTTCTACAGCAAAAATCTCAAGGCAGAACAGACATCAGCACAAATGTCTAATTTACACAGAACTGCAATTACTAGAGTGTGCTTTTACAAAGTAGGAAGCAAAAATAATTAATAAAACACTGTGTGTAGCTAATGGAGAGAAATATAGTGGCTAAGCAACACGCACTTTTTATTAAAATTAGGCCCTTGCACCAGCATGACAACATTTAAGAACATCATCGGATAAAATTTATTTTCTGGATTTAGAAAGTGTCAACTTAAGAGGCTGTGGTCATCATTAATGACGATGTAATTACAGCCTGGAGCTGTAATTACTGGTATCAGTTCAGAGGCACTTGGGGGGTTTCTATGAGATGTCAGTATAAAATATTACATATTTACATATGTAATATTTTTGACACTCATTTTCATGGGTGCTAGAAAGCAAGGTATCATTGCCCAATATATGGATGCTGTGCTGCAGCAATATTTAAATAGGAAAATTACAACACTGAAAATGCATCCTGTATTTCATTTAGATAAAGTTTAGTACAGGGTATGCTGCTACGCCACCCCATTGTGGTCACCAGAAAAGTGAGAACCTGAAGCTCCTCTCTACTTACATGTTTTCTTATAGTTTTCTTAGCTCCCCTCACAGCTGTAAGTTGCCTCTTGTAAAGTCTCTAATTTAGTAAAAAAGACATAATGTGACATGAACACATTTAGCAAGAAGACATGATGTGACATAGAGGGCAGATAGAGCACAACTAATCAGAGTGAAGAGGTAAGGACCATCTTGTCTGCTTACTTGCTAAGGTCTAGCATTAGAAGTTATATATTGGTGGCTCTGACTTACCCAGAATGACACTGTCATTTGGAGGACTCAGATCTGAAGTGCTGGATATCAGGCACTGGTGTCCTAAAAAAATGAGGGACCTAAAAGGTGGAAAGAGTTTTGAAAAGTTATTTTCTTAGAATTGCAATCTGATACACCTAAGTTATGACAGAAGGATGGAGTCAGTCATGATTCATCAACAGTGAATGATGCCAATCACAGACTTGTTGATAAAAGAGATTGTTATTTTTACATATGTATATATATATTATATATACACATATATAAACAAACAAACAAAAACATTTACTTGTCTGAAGCAAACTTCATTGTTAGGTTTCACCCAGGTTGCTAAAGCATCTCATGTAAAGCAAAAAGGAATTAAACTGCTGAGAAATGCCATTGAGTTCATCAATGAATTCTCATTGAAGGGAAAACCAACCTATCAGTTTTACACGTCCACTACATTCATCTCTACTAGCAGG
This sequence comes from Crypturellus undulatus, assembly GCA_013389825.1. Lineage (NCBI taxonomy): Eukaryota > Metazoa > Chordata > Aves > Tinamiformes > Tinamidae > Crypturellus > Crypturellus undulatus. The sequence goes on from VWPW01018761.1 coordinate 96,337, forward strand.
GTAGTATCAGCCAGAACTCTTCGGTTTAAAGGTCACCTGTCAAGTGAAGGGCAAAGTAAGCAAAAGTCTGAGCAGTCATTTCCTTCTGAAAAAAAAGTCAGACACTAAGAGTATTGCCATGTCTCAAGGGGATGACGTTTTCCCAGTTTGGGGGGATATTATTAATTTTGTTGTCTCTAGAGTGTTGTTTAAAGCTTTGGGTCCTGAAGTCTTATAATTATGCGAGAATCTCATTCTTCTTTAATAATACCACAAGCTGCATATTTTTAGTAGTTGTAGAAAAAATGGGAGTATACTTTCTGTACTCAAAAGCAGAAGAACCTTTTCCCTTTTTTAAATTTTATTTTTAATATTAAGTAAAATTTATTCTCTAAGAGCTCTAAATCATATATTTTGACACTAGATTTGGAGATAGTGTAGTTAGTCCTAGGAATAAATCAATTGTCTGACCTTCAGGCAAATCAGCAGCACTGAACTGCAGAATAAACATTCAGAAATATGTTTTTAGAACACTGTGTCTCCCTGTGGACTCCAAGGACCCAATGGTATTAAAACTGCCTGAAAAGAAAATTAATTTTTGAAAGATGGAGATAGCTTATATGCCATCAGAATGGAGGCTATGACACATGCAAAGTGAAACTTAATTTCTGATCATGCAGCTCTGCAAATATTACACGGGGAGCCATTCTAATACAAGTTTTTACTGAGTCCAAGGTAATATTTGAAAAGCAGTATTTTCATAATTTAAAAATGAGTCCAAATCTACGGGTGCAGCTATGTTGGGATTTGGGTCTGTAACTCTCCTCCCATCGTACTCCAGCCCTGAGAGCTGTGCCAGACTTTATAACCTATGGAGTTCTATCCAGTGAGTAGGAAAACCATGCATCTAAATATTGCGGTAGTGAATCCAGCTTCTGAGACTAGTCTGGTGAATCCTCCTCTGTAAAGCTGAGCAACTACTTGCACTATTAGAGTTTACTTGCACTAGAAAGAGTGTCAGAATCAGGCCTTTTATCCTTGGCCAAATGAAGCAAAATGATTGCATCAATTATCTGCAGTAATTGGATTATTGAATTATGTGAGTAATAGTTTGTTCATCTTCCAGCTACCTAATTTGAGGTTAATGAGTGTTCTTCACACCCTCTTCACCATAAAGACCCAGCTTATAAATCACTTGCTATTCACATGGGAGTTTACTTCACTACAGGCTGAAGAAAAAGACTATTTAATGACATTCTGGATATAGCTTGTAATTTCTTCAAAGGTGGCAGGTCAGTGAAAAAGAAAATCACACTACCTTACCCTACAGCACTTTGCTTTTGTCATGGTATAAAGAGGTTCTTTCTTAAGCATGTAACAGGACAGCAACTAGTCTCCTTTCTCACAGACTTTCTTTTTTCCCCTCCTGCAAAACTGCCATTATGTTTTTTCTCTGCTGAGATTTAATTATCATCCTGTTTGTTGTCTCCCTCCTGAACTCATTGACCTGTCTGAAGATTTTGGTTTCAATCACTCTGAAGTTTACAGCAAGTCCCTGCCTCTCCCTGTGAACGAGGCAATGGCGCAGTGAACATCAGTGAATTTAGCAGCTGAACAGGAAAGAGCTTGTTTGAGCATGGGGTGCCCAGCACATGGATTTGAACTCTGTTAATGATTTTCAGAAGAAACCACCACCTCTAGCTCTCACTAGGGCCAGCAGCAACAAGAACAAACAACTTTCAAATGGGCTGGGGCAGAATCGCCCATTAATACTGGGCAATTAGTATGCAGAATAGCACAGTAAGTATAAAGGCTTCACTTTCAGGAACTGTACAAAACAAGAACCTTTAAAAATATTCAAGCACTGCCCCTCTATCTTTCTGGCAACCAGTTCACATAGACTTTTTGCGTATAGCAAAATATCAGATGCCTCTTAAAAAGATTTAAATCTTTTTCTAGCATATGGGCACACTGTCATGGTGAAAGGCAGGCAAAATCTTCAGTGTTTTTAGGCCTATATTGGTGCAAAATTGTGCACAGTCCAACAACTCTGTGAGTGGGAGCAGCAAAGACAGGCTACTCTTCAAGGAAACCAAGAAGCTAAGGGTGGCAAAAAGGCAGGGACCTTACCAGTCAGCTAGCAGTCCCACAGCACCAGAGCGAGAAGGACAGAGCAGCTCCAGTGATGATACTCAGGTTCAGCCCACAGCCCAGCTCAGCAGCAAAGCACATGACAATGAAGCAGGTCTGAGATCAAGCCAAGAAGTCAAGCCCAGGTCAAGGCTGGGGTCCAGATCAACAGGGTACACAGCCAGGCACAGGAGCTGCTGCAACACAGGTAAGGCAAGGACCAGGTATGAGGAGTTTCAGCTTAAAAGCCACTCCAGAGGGTTGAACCAGCCAGCACCTCTGCAAAGTTCATTCAAGGTGCAACATTTCTGACCGAAGTGAAAGGGGCTATGGATACCCTCAACTCTTTCCTTACAAGAGCATATGCTGCATAGGCCTAATCAAATGCTACATCTTTCATCGTGGAGTGAATACTTTTTGCATCATGTGACATTATTAATGCAATTACTTGGCTTATTGTCCTGAATGGCCATCACAATATGGATGCTCTGGAATAGCTAGTTCACAGAAACCAACCTAGAAAGCTACATCTCCCTTTGTCATAACTCATCTAATGTTCCTCCTGTATTCATCACAAAAAAAATAATCAAAATCCTTTCAATCCAACACTGAGATCATCAGGAGGACTAAATGGAACAAGGCAACAAAAGATTTAAGTGGGTACAAGCCGAATGCCTGACAATCCCCTTTAACAATTAAGCCTAGCATTAGTGTGAGGGGTGCATGTATATTGGATTAAAATCTTAATAGATAATCAAAGCTATGACTGAAATGACATTAGGAGAGCTTGCTTGGGCAAACTGTTACAGACTGCTCAGGAAAAGATAGGACAGGAGATAAGGAAGAGTTTTTGGACTCTCTCTATCAACAGTGTACCTATTCTTTCCTGAAATTCAGAAGCAGACAAGTGGAAAACTGGTTCAAAATCTGGACAGGAAGATGAAGAGGCAGTGATATAATGGGACACATCCTATAAAATTATTCAAGGAAAGGGGGCTTTTTGCAATATCCTGATGAAGCATTTCAAGGATCAAAAACTATAGCAATGAGGTCTTACCTGGGAAAACAGGATAATAATCCCAGAGTGCACTGGGGATATTGCTGATTTTAAAAAGGAAGAATTTCTTTGGGGAGTGAATGACTTAGGTTTAAGCAGTTGAAGAGGGACTGTAAGAAGATAAGAGTGGAAGCAATCACATCTTCAAATGACAGGAGGGAGTGAGAGCAGGCTGAATAATGAAACGGAAACTGCTAACTGGGGCTACTTGCGAACATCAGCTAAGGCGTAAAGGATGCAAGGTAGAAAGCAAGTAGTAACACACACTGTTTTAAAGGCTCAAGAGCAAATTAACCCAAGGCAAGGGAAATGCAAGCAGGTTTGCTATGTCAGTAGTTCCCCAAGTGCCTGCAAGCTGGAAAAGAAATGCCCAAGAAAAGGTCATATATAGATAAAGAGGAGCATAAAGAAAAAATATCAGCATGAAAAGACAATATCAGAGCAACTGCAGTGAAAAACAATTCAGAACTAGCAAGGATCACAAGAGCCAAAAAGACAAGGTGGTGGTTCTGTGTTTACAGAGAAGGACAAAGAAAAGCATTGTCCACTGCTAAATGAAAGAGAAAAACTCATGACAGTTAATGCAGAAGAAACCATGTGCTATGCTGTCTTACATAGACGTATGCTATGTTTACATAGACATATGTTGTCTTACATTGCCAAACTCAGACAATCAAAAGTTGAAGCCACTAAAAATATGAGGCACTAAAAAAATGAAAATTAAAATGAAATACACTGGCTGTGGTATTAGAGATCCATCGTTTTAAAAGAATACAGTTTCATTTTTCATCTTCTCTACAATTACGGAAGTTGAAAGTTTACTTTAAAAAATATTACAAAGGTTTTCCACAATTAGATGCTTCTATCAGACAGGACTTCAAGGAAAATTATGAGAGCTGGTCACAGAAGTCTTTATTCCAAGACACTGAGGTCAATGAAAAAAGTTGCTGTTTTCAGGATGCTTTTGAGTCCAGCAGGATGCTTCCTGTTAGCTAGGCAGCATATAGACATTATGAAACTATTTCATTGATTTCAGAGAGCTTCTTGAGTTAGCAGAGACTTAAAAATCTTAACATCTGTAGGCTGACTACAGCTATAGTCTTAACAACCAAACTCATACTAGATTAATATAAAAGATTCTCCTGTGGTTTTTTTTTTTTTTTTTTAATCATACCACCTTACAACACAAGTAACAGCTGCTTCCAAAGCTGACATTATTTCTCCATTAAGGAACAGCTGAGTACTTGACAAGCCACCTGCACCTCTTCCTTTTATCATCTGTAATATATGAAAGACTTGTCAGAGGGCAAAATTCATCTCATTAAGGACTGGTTCATGAAATATCATCCTGCTCTGAAAGGGTAAGTTCCAGAAAGAAAGAACTGCTCAACAGCCAAACACATAATAGAAATGGGCCAATCTATGTTTTTTTGTCTACATCCCAGCTGCTGGAACTCTGTAACTCTTGGCGGGAGGAAGCGGGGGGCTGATTTTCTCATTTGAATTTCTTTAATTCATATCGCCACTAAGTATGGGCAGTATAGAAAAGTTAATTTCTTCATCTTTTGAACTGCAGCCAAACAAAACTCTTGGGTTGTTTGGGGGAGACAAAGCTATTTGTATATTCTCACCATCTTATCTTTCCTACTTACAGGTATGCTAACAGAGAAATAAAGAGACAGGCTAAGAGAAGTCCACATGCAGCTGTTCAGGCACACGAAGTAACTGAATTTCCACTCTTCACAGGATGCATATCTCAGCACATAGTGATACTCTGGACATCACTCTGCAACAGCAAGAGAACAGATATTTGTGCTACATTTTTTGCTATGATTCATAAGATATTTGTGATACATTTTTTTGCTATAATTCACACTAACGCAGCACGGGTCTCTGTCAGCAAAGCAAGTGGACAGCTTAAGCTAACCTTCTCCAAGAGACATATTTCTCTATGTTCCTCCAGGGCAGTCTCTAGCAATGTGCACTGAATGTTCTTCAGCTGTGCCCTTTGAACTCATTAAAATAAACCCAAGACTTATCCCTACCAAGACAGAATAAACTTTAGCATAAAACACAATGTGCATGGTCTGATCCTCAGTAAATTAGAAGGTTTTCCCAAGACACATTTGTGCAGAGGACTAAATGACATTAACACCACTGGCTCTTTTTTGCCTAACAACATATGCCACATAAATCAACAGAGTGAGACAGACAAACCCTCTAAAGGGGCATCTCTCAAAGTCAGTAATAAGTGAAGAAAACTTCGGCTATTGCACACAGACAACAGTGGAAGTCCCATGGCTCAAGCAGATTGGTTTGTGAGAAAAACTAAACATTTAGTTTTCAAAATGTATTTAATTATTTGTAGTTAGAAGCTTTGGAAAAAAAAACAGACGGTGTTATACCTTAAAAATTAGACCTCAAATTTTTTGAAATGAAGACCTCCAGATTTCAACACTTTTCTCTGCCTGAAAGTTGACAGTAGAGCAAAATCAAACAATTCTCTGAGTTATTTTTTAAAGACAAGAAGATCCCTTGCATTGGCAATACACACATAGCAAACTTCCAATAGACTAAAGTTTCATAAAGAAAGCTTCAAGGAGTGGATTTCTCAGTGTGACGCATGTTTATCCGCTGAAAATTTAGATCCTTTCAAGGACCTGAGGACCTACTCAAACCGGTAGTATTTCTTAAAATGTAAGTTTTGCTTTTTCCTGGCAACTGATGTCTTTAAGAATATATTAATATGCACATTTAAACAGTTTTGCTGTTAAGAAGAGTTCTCATGGGGATGGATTTGGAAGACAGAAAAGTTATCTGCGGCACTGCAATCATCTTCCAAACACCATGCAGTTTTGGTCACCTCCTCTGGCAAAGGAAACAGTGCAGCAAGAACACGTACAGAGAGGGGAGAGTATGGAAGACCTTTCATTAAAAGGAGAAATGAAAGATAGAACGATGGCCATCTGACATGGGCCTATAATAGGAAATAGGTGAATAAGGAATAGGTTTTTTTTTCACTCTTATACTGCAAAAGTTACGTAGGACAAGCTAGAAGAAAGTTAATGAAAATAATTTATCATGTAACATGTTATATAGCAGAACTCATCACAAGAGGTTGCAAGAAAAGTACAAGCAGATGAAAATGCAAGTAGACACATTCCACAGGAAATAGTAAACATACTTTTCTAGACATAATCTGTTAATCTCCAAAGCATTTGAAAGCAGAAGGAAGTCTCACATCACAAATTCCACTGGCACAAAAACCTTGCACAGTTTTCTCTAGATATCTGCATTTAGCCACACTGCTGTGCTAGATGCACTAGCTCACACTAATCAAAGAGTATGTTTTTCTTTGCTGTCCTTCTTCTAGGTCAGCAAATAATTTGTGCAAGAGACTTAAATGAGGACCAGAGAGTTAGGACCATATTAAATGTTTAAATAAATAAGGGTACCTTTCCTTCCTTGTCATGAGTCACAAAACAATAGGATCCAACATAGGCTAAAAAATGCAGTATAGTTATAATGAAGACAGCCACATCTGAGCAGTAAAATAGCTACCTGTGCACACTGACATGTTGCTTCCCTTCTTTATCTAGTCACACGTATGGCAAATCCAAAAGGTCACTGCTTGATGATCCACCATTTGGTATCACAGTTTCTGTGATCCTCAGGCTCCATTCAGTGTCGCTTTCCACGAGTTATAAAGCTGTTTATTTCAGTGCTGCTGGAAAAGTATAAATTAGAGCAAAAAATCAACCTGGCTTCCTTTTAATCTTTCAAACCTTTCCAAAATTTAATTTAACCACAACAGGAACTTTTGAGCGGAAAATGAAACAGAGATTTCATGGTTTTTTTATCTTATAATAAAAAGTTCTAGGACCCCTGAAGATACTATAATTTCTTCATCACTTTATTTTATTTTACAAAATAGTCTGCTATAATCCTTAGCTTCATTTTCATATACTCGTGTCTAAAAATACAACCTTTCTTTCTTTTGTGGTACAAATACGGAGTGTTTTATGTAAAAGTGAAGTGTTAGTTAACCTCTTGTTTCATTATTAAATCTATAAATCATAAAATTAACAGATCAGTATCAAACCTTATATGATCAGTTGGGGACATTTTAACATGAACAAACTGCCTTCTTTTTTACTACTTGTAATTACACTAATATTAAATGTATGCAGTCACTGTTACAGCAATCAAGTGATCAAAGGCATGAAACAGTCATACCAAAAAAAAAAGTGAAATATGAATGTATTTTTATACAATAAGAGGACAATAAAAATTGCTATAATGAATGCATTTAAAAATACATGAGGGTAAAATAAAATTGTTACAGACCCATGAATGCTATGACACCACATTATAGACTCTTTATATAAAGGAAATGCTTTTTCAAACCTTCTAGCCTTTTGTTTGTGGTAGAAGGAAGCAGGACCAATGCACATTACAGGCGTGCACCACCTACTGAGAGTGCTTGACATTTAGTCAACTTTTGTGTTGTGTTTTTTTTTTCCTTTAGGTACAGGCTGTTTCCAGATCCCCTGGGGCCAACTGTCATTAGCTACTCTGGTATAAAGGAGCCTGACACATAATTCTCTTGCTTTAATCACAAAAGAAGGTAAATACTTTATATCTAATTCTCACAAACTAATGTGCACGCACATATTGTTGCCTGTCAGGCAGAGGGGTAGAAAGAACCATGATCATCTGAACTGAGATTTCTGTATTTTATTATCTTCAGCTACTTGAGCTCTGTACGGATAAGACAGTAGCAAACCAAATCTTTGACAGACACTTGGATGATACGAGGGAGTGACAGGAGACGTGGTAGTATGGTAAGACCATGGCATGTGCATGAAGCTATTCATCATACTCATTGCTCCATTTTGCTAACTGCAGCAGGAAAACAGAAGTAGTTATAATTACCATGGTTTTCTTTCAGAAAGCTAGAATTGTACTGGTTTGTGCTTGTGCCATCTTCATGGGTTTCCTTGTAGCTGAAAGCTGGTGTGCTCCAAAGGTAAACAGCAAGTTAAAAATGTCCCTATTGACTATTACAAGATGGTATGTTTTTGCTGAAACGATACTGACTTTCTTTTTGTAACTTGCAGAGAAAAGTTGCAGGGAGAAACTGGGGTCCACAATCAATGCTGTACCTCAAAGGACGCTGTAAGTTATAGTCAAAAACCTCTCCTGTGAACACTGAAGATACACGCTTATTTGGACTAAAAAACTAAAAGAGTATTAATAGATTCTTTAGCAATCACAGGAAATGAAAGCTGTCTGATCTGTTAATCTAGATGTTTAAGATATGAAAATTGTGCCAAACTGAATTTGCAGATTAATATACTGTATTAGGCAATGGCCAAAACAAAGCACTGGTCAGCATATTTGTATTATGCAGGAATTGTTTTTTAGAAGAATTTTTTTGTTTATATGACAATACTTATATGCACTTTCTCACAGAGGAACTGTCCAATAGTATTTGCAGCATTATAAGATTCTTAATTTTAGTGATGGTTTGATGGTATATGACTAAACCATATGTTTTATCTTACCATTGTGCTTATGTCCAACCTTTCAAAAGAAAGCCTAACATAATGGTCTGACTTCCTATCTGCAAACTGAACCATGCATTTCATCGCACTGTTCTAAACCCCAGTTCTGGTAATTTTTAAGGCTAACTGGTAAACAGCTGTTTTGCTTTGCTGATACTCAGAAGAATTCTCACAGAAAGCAAACACTTCATTACATTAAATAACTGGAAGAAGACAAGTGCTTGCGAGTGACGAGTAAGTGGAAAGTTTGTTCCTGTTTGACAACAGAATGTCACGGAGTAGGTGGCTCTTCTAAAATTATCTTTGAAAACACAGCATTTGAATTAACAAGGTATTCAAAGCACTAAAGCTCCATATTGAGCACACCTACTCAGTATCTTCAGAGATTATTCAGCGACATTTGCTCTTGAGACTATGGACTACACCTGATCTGCTCATTTGACTTTAAGGTTTTATGGACAAAATTTGGGAACATTATGTTTCCCAAAGAGTAATTGATAGTCAAGGGGTTATTACTAAATTACTATATGCCCTTTAGTTCCTTATTACCAAAGACCGCCTTCCTTGAGAAGGTTTATCTAGGTTGAGACATTACTAGAACAATCATGGAGTGGCTCAGCTGGAAAAACAAGTATTTCAGAAGCACATATAGAAGAGCCTGGAGGTGAGTTATGACATCCCAGGACTATTCCTCCAAGGAGGATAATCGAGGCTAAACAGAGACACCACAACGTGACATGACTGATGCCTCTCTCTCAATGGTACATGGGAAAACAAGCTGAGTACAAACTGTTGCTTCCACAGCAGTTCCAGGTATTCCTGAAATATCCAGGAATTTGAGGGCAAATTCCATGAAAATTATGCAGATTAGAACTTCTCCAAGCTTCTGGAATTGTGCTGGTGGAAGACAGCTGCAGGCCAGCAGCAACTAGTGCATAACCAAAGGAATAAAGAGATGGATTAAAAGTTACTTTTACTTTCCTGTTTCTTCTGGTTTGCATTAGGTTTGTAGCTGAATGCCCCAGCATCAAGCCAGCTAAAACAAAACTGAGAATGCTCTAAAATGTAAATTCTTGTGATGCTGGTGTCTTCAATAAAAACAGTTCATAACTTAAAGGACTAGAATGCTTGAAGAAGTACAACCACATGGATTTCTCTAGGAAAAAAAAAAAAAAAAAAGAGTATGTTGTTATAAGAAAAATAAAAGATTCTGTAAGCTAAATTAGAGCTAATACTTCAAAATTTACAGATATTTTAAAGACTTCAGATGCAAGACAACGATCTTACCTCCATCTATTTCTACTACTTAAGATCTTAAAAACTTATATATAAGCTTAAGGCTTATATATTTCTAAATGACCACACCTTTTGCTACAAATACTTCCATAAATAGACTATATTTACATATTAATATACAAACACTGATTATACAAGAGAATCCAATCAACCAAATGTTTCACTTCTCTTGATGAGGATGCCTAATGATGGCAAAGAATTATTTGTCTATTGGAAACAGGAAAACACAGGCTCAGGGCTTCCTCCAAAGAGCTGAAGTTTTACTCACTACTTTGAGTAAGATCATATAAGCTAGAGGCTTCCCTCCTACATAGCTAAAGAATCACACATTTTCATACCTCTACCATTAAAAGAATAGTTAGTGGTACCTGCTACTCCCTTACAAGGAAAAATATCACAAATTCACAAAATCAAGTTAATACTTGATTATGCACAGAATGTGTATGAAAGTTGTTTTAAACTGAGTGTTGATCGAACAGTTTTCCTAACTGTGTGTTTTTCCCTCTTGTTTATTACTAGATGGCAGAAGATATGCCTCTGACAATAAAGAAAACCATTACAAGCTTAACCTGGAGGACTTCAGTATGTTTTTAATAATTTTTAAGAAGTATTTAAAGAAAAGTATAAATAACTCACCAGTATACAAGCTATAGATACTCCTTTTCTTGTCTTTTCAACATATTAAAGGCAAAATCCTTGAGCAGCAGGAAGATTTTTTGCTTGTGTAAATAGCCCTAACTTCCTTGAACAAGTGAAGCAAGCTCTAGCAGAGGAATAATGGTAGCAACAAAGCTTTAAATGGGAAGGCAAAGGCTGTTCAGCCATCTCCAGAAAATGAATGAGGACACAACTTGGCTTTTCTGTCCCAGGGGACTTAGATAAAATGCTAAAAGAAAACAGGCAAAACTCATTCAGGAGATCTTTCTCTCACTGCTGGGGCGCTACTGTGGAAAGCACCACAGCTGAACTGGGACAACAGAGAACATCCAGGGTTCTCCCTGCATATATCACGAGGTGAGTGCATATTTTCAAGGCTGCATGAAGAAGAATATTCCAGACACACAAATCTTCACCCATAGCAGTTGTAGAACAGATGACAGATCCACAGCCAATGCCTGCTCATATCAGACACTAGATCTTGAACTCAGAAGAGTTGGAATAACTTATAGCAGTTAGCTATTGATACCAAGCTCTGCTTCCTGCTAGAAGAATGCCAAGGAAACATATATCTTTTTGTTTGTTTTCTTTCATTTTAGGCTTTTTGAGTTCAGCACCAATGGAATTCCTGAAGATCAGAAGAAGAATTACAGCCCCAAACATTGATATTAAATACTTGGAATAAAACAAAGCTTTCTTTTACTTGCTGCAAACCTCTCCTCATGCTGAAAAACAATAATTAAAAAAATGTTAACTGAATTTAACTGCTGCAAATATCACAGTGCAAGTCTCTCTAGAGATTAGAAAATGTTAAATTTGCTTGTTTCAACACAATCTTCATGTTATATCATTAAAAATACACTTGAAATTAAAGGAAAGCAGAGGTTTACTAATGTGGTTCTCTCTTTTTCTTACACTGTAAGCAAGAAACAACATAAGTAAAAGAAAAGCTTAGAATTGCCCTTGTAATTTTCATAACTTCCCATAGGAAGCAGCACTACTCAGAACATCAGATAGAGATTTCAAATGTTTCCAAAACCTTTCCAAACCTGCCCTATGCAATGAGACAACGTTCATCCAACTCCACACAAGTTGTATTCACTTCCTCTTTGTGTTTGGCCTCTCACTCTCACCTATTCAGTTGCTGAAGTGAATGAGGTGTCTCCCCGTAGAGAGAGCCCTTGTGATTTTCTGTTCCAACACAGAAAATGCCAAATATCTTTCATATGTACGTGATGCATTATCTTTAAAACAGGTTCAATAAGAATAAAATGTGTTTGTAACTCACTCAGCTGCTAGAAGCATCAATATGCAGATAAGTGCCCCTCGATATCATTTCATATATTTAAATTCAACTAAACTTACAGCGACTATTTTCTTCTCCAACTTTGCTACAACACAGCTCAAAGTCTGAAGAGATATATAAGGAATGTTGTAGTTGACAATTTCATGAACTCTCTCCAAAAAAAAAGTTGGATTCTTGCCCAAGAAATATAGGAAAAAAAAAAAAAAAAGCATCTTGCAAGCAAGGTGCTTCTGAACTTTTCTGTGCAAATGTCAAGTTGTCAAGTTTTGTTTATTACCCACGGAAGTGTTGCGTCAGCTGCTCCCTCACCACACTGAGAGAAGACAGCTGTTGCATTCACTCCCATAAAACAGAACACTTGATTTATACTGATATGATCTGGCAAACAGTCACGGTTGCAGTTGGGATATGAAGATGACATAAGCCTCAAACATTGATCTGAGCTCACTCTGTTTAGAATCATCTCCCGTTTTCTGCTCCTACCCTGCTCACACTAACGTTTATAATGTTCTTTAATCAGTTCTCCTTGGCTTAGTTTTTAATTTACCATCATGGAATTTTCATGGGTTTTATGCCATTAACTGTCAGGAAAAGAATCCAAAGCACAATAGTAATATAAATGACCAAAACTTTAACACTGGAGCTCTCATTTAAGTATAATATTTTATCATTGTAATAGATGATGATCATTTCCACAATCTCCCATAGAGTTTACAGTTAAAGAATCACCTAGGGTCACAGAGGTTGCTGTTCGTGCCAGGAAAAAAAACACTGAGCTATTCTTTGGCTGTCAGCTCTGATGATGCTTTTAACAATACAGCTGTCTAGCCCGTGCTCTACACTCTGCTCTCTAGCAAAGCTGGAAAAAATGTGAGATTGAGTTTTCACTATTCCTTTTTGCAGAACTGTGCAAGGAAAGGGTGAATGATGCTGCAGAGCAGCAGTTTCTATCTCCAGAAGAAATGGCGCCATGAGTGGGTGAGATGTAAAGAGACAAAGATCCATATAGGCAAGACTTTCTAACAGACCACTGTCTTTCACAACTCACTGAAGCCAAGTGAATTCCACTGATTTCGCTAACTACTGAATCTTGCACCTATATTGCACAGGAAAATCTTCTCTTGTTGTCTGTCCCAGTCCTATAAAGCAGAAACTCGCCCGTCCAAATATTCAACATACCCCAATGTGAGCATGAAAATCCCACTGGCAGGTCTAATTGCAAGGACAACTCCCAAGAAAGAAATCTTTTCAATATCCCATATTTCTTGCACCAACAAATAAGTCAGCTGTGGCACATGCTCAGGCCCATCGGGAGTGAAGGGATATTTAAGTTTTAAACTGGAAAAAATGCTATTTTAGAAGACAAACTCTCAGGAAAAAGTGGCCTAAGGCTCTGAAATAAACCTTTCTGAAAGAAGCAAAAATGTTAAAACATGGAAATGAAAAAAAAGAACAGCATACTCATTACCACTAAAACCAAAAACAATGTAATGGATGTGATTCATGTTCACTCAAAAAAGCTATTCAGTGCTCAGCTGTCCCTCTCTTTTTCTCTAGTACTTGAGCAATAATTAGAAAACTGCAAAAGTGGATTTCCTTAAGGTTGATGGAACAACACACAGCCTGAAGTTTAAGTCTTAAACTGAGAAAACCTCTGAAACTTCAAAAAAAGACTTTAACTTTTCTGCTTTGGTTTTCTTGTCTAAAAAAATATAGATAACTAACATTTGTTTTTATTTACTTTCTTTTTACCTCTGTGAGTTCGGCTCTGCTCTTTGCAGAATGATTTTTCTCTCATTGCTTTAATGCAAAAGTCACAATTTTGGCATGTGCTGTTATCTAAGCACTACTGTGATTCATACAGATAAAATAAATAATCAACATCTAAGCAAGACAGCATCAGTACCCCACTCCTCTTCCACCTCAACCCCCCAAAAGTCAGATAAACTCAAGCACCAGTGGGTTTGCTGTAGTTATTCTTCTCATTTTTGCAAACAGTAGTTCCTAATTGAGCTCTGTTAACAGTGCAGATATGAGGAACAGAGGCTGACAGTACGGAGCTGATACTTTTTCTATAATTATATCTGCACTAGCATTCACAGCTTGCAAACCACATCAGATCTGCAGCAACCTCTGATGAAGATTATTATATTCACTGCAGTCAGAAACTTGATTGAGGACAACCTCTCCCTGCTTCTGACAGTGTCTACGTCTTAATAATCTTGACAAGAGACAAAAGATACGCAATGAAATGAGATTGGAATTAGTGATAGAAAAATGAGACTACAGATCAGATATGGATGGTTTCCTACTGAAGTTGCTTTCTGTGGCCCCTAATCCTCTTAGCATGTATCAGACAAATACAGTATTTCCAACAAGCCTTTTTCTTCATACAAAAATCCTGGCACGCTTGTCAGTCTCAAAGCACATAGTTGCATCCCCTACCTACAAAGTCTGACACTACACAATAAATGTGAAGAGACAGAGGTTTCAGTATCACTTTTAAATTATTTAGGAGTTAAAAAAAAATAATTCCTATTTACATTAGTTTAATGATAAATCCAGACTAGTTGGCCAATCCATCTCAAAAAAAAAAAAAAAAAATGCACATACTACCTTCTGCATAATAAAACTGCTTCAAAGACTGACATCTGCCTCTCCCAAAGCACAGAACACAACTCTGTTCAAATATTCCAAATACATTTCCTACGTACTAGTGGCAAGAAGGAATCTAAACAAAAAAAAAAGATTTTTTTTTTCCTATTTCTCTCTCCTTGTGGAACAGTAATTTGTAATTTTAAGCTATGAATTTGTTTCCAAGCTCTTCCCAAATATGTAGACTTCCCCTCCCCCATGTCAATAATATAATTATACCTTAATGCTTCTCTTGTTACAAAGACTTGAAAACATAACACTGCCTTTTACCAGCTTCCTTGCTAGCACAGAATAGAGGGATGTGTTTCTAGCTACAGTAATTACCTTAATTTCATAGGAACATGAGATTGCTGTGTAACCAGCTATTACTAATGCAATTACTCTGAAAAAATGGCTCACAGAGTGATAGTGTCAGGGGTGCTTCTACATCAGCACAGATTGTAGTAATTCAATAATGAGTCACATTTGGTCTCTGAAGTGGGTAATACTGAATGGCAAATATCCACTGTATAATGAAGTTTTACGAAAGCATTATTTTGGGGCATCTCACAGGACAGCTCTCGGGTTTGTGCAAATTCACTATATACCTCTTCCTCTCCTTAACCTAAGAACAGTATTTCTACATTTTACATTACAGTAAAGGCCACAACTGTGACCAGGACCCCACTGTATTGAGGACAGGACCAGGGTTTGAGTCTCTTGCCTAAAGGGGTCTGCTAAACAAAATGGAGGGACATTGAATGGGTGAGGGGCTCAAGTCCCTAATAACAGGCAGATGAAAGAACAAAAAGGGTGACCTGTTATCTCACTTCATAGAGGGGACAACAAAAGTCCTATTCAGGAAAGTGCTTTACAAGATGCTGAGCTTTATCAGTCAATGTAGACTTAAATATTTCCTGAATTAAGGTCAAAGAAATTCAGTGAATATCTCTACGATCAGCTGGGAAGCCTATAGCAGAGCTAAGACCTGAATTTGGGTTTCTCTAATCCCCCTTCTGCTCCTTAGCAACAAACCACACAATTTCTGTAACATAGAACTTGGTGGTGTGCTATCAATTAGTACATTTGCTAACTAATGTATTAGCACCTCTTAAAACGTCTTTCTGCCTAAGCTTAATTGAGTTATGCCCTCCCAGCAGATTGCCACACTGCAGCAGTTGGAATGGAGCTCATCTGGTAGGATCGCTCAGGCCTCGTTAGCTGATTACACGCAGCCCTACAGAACGAGCTGAGCTGTCCTCACTTTACCCCAGAAGCAGCACTGCAAACATGTCTCATGCCAAGCAAACATACCACCCTTACTGCAACAGGTCTAATGAAAAGAACAGAGAGGAAAAAAAAAAAAAAAA
>VWPW01018761.1:112351-164751 GCA_013389825.1 Crypturellus undulatus
ATATATATATATATATATATATATATTCCTGCAGCTGAAAAAATGTACATAAATAATGCTTAAGTCACAGAAATTAAATGATGACATTAGAGTTTCACGATCCTTGTAAGAAAGAACCCTTGAGAGGGACTTCCCCTTTTTGCTCAGAAGCTGCATTTAAGCTTAGGCCTTTCCTCTTGCCTGAGCGGCTTTATAAGTATGCTTGTGCCCAGCCATGTTCCCTGCTGATATAGTTTGACCTTGGACTTACCTCATCACATATCTGGCAACCACTGGTCAATCAGAGGGAGACTCTGAAATAGCAGTGTTCCACAGCTCTGAAAAAGAAAATAATGCTGTTGTGCGAAAAGTTAGAAAGTATATTTTCAGTAGGGATAGGAAAACAGTGTCATCTTTGAGGTGACTCACCTCAAATTGATGCAAAACAAATACGGAAGAATTATAAGATACTTTCTAAATCTTTCCAGATTGCTCCAGTTGTGATTCTCTTCCAGGCCTCCCTCTCACACTTCCACTTGCTTTCAGATTCCTCTGCTCTCCTGTCAGATTTTGTTACAAAATTTTAAATTAAAAACACAAGCTCATTGATGGCAAGACATTAGAAAACAGTTTTTAATTTTTACGTAGAAATATCAAGGAGTGGTTTGTATTATGATTGGTCTTTCTCATCTAATAGAAACAAAAATTCAGTCTCCACCTAGTTTGTCCATACTTGTACCAATCCATAACTCTAAATAAAATTTCATACTGTATTACATACAGTATTACAACATCCTTCAGCAGAACTTCATGATTATAGGCCACTATCTTGAGTCAAGAGAAACATTTTTGAAGTTCTCCACAGTTTTGATAGGTTGATCCCCAGTCTCTGCACTAAAAATACTGAAAATGGCTTGCCAAGTCATTAAACTGCTGTCTTATATACCCGTAGGAAAAATAGTTTGCTTTGAATAGTTTCGATATTAAGAAAGATTGATTATTTTCAGACCAGACTGACACATTCTCAGATCCAAAAAGGTCTTTGTGCTTTATCTGCAAGGTTAAAATGTAAGTAGCTCATAGTGTTACAAACACATGAGCTTGCTTGTTACTTTTAATTCCTCCTTAATGTTCTCAGAAATGTGAATATCTAATTATTTCTGGTATGCCATAATTTTATATTCAGAAATTGAACACATCCACAAAATACTGTAAAAAGAGAGGATTGTTTACCAGCACAATAGCTGCTGAGAGAGAGCTCCGAGGTATCCTTTTCTCTTGTATTTAACTATAGGGACTAGTCTCTTGTATTTCTCTTGTATTTAACTATAGGGACTAGTATTTCATTTGCTAGATGGAATAGCAGCACCATAAAACAGCCTTTTAGTTCCTGTTGTTAACTCAAAGCTATTTTAAGAAATTTCATTCATTAATAGCTAATTTTTAGTATGCTTATATGAAGCAAAAAAGCAAATTCTGAACTTACTTGAAAAGCGAATATTTACCTAATGGGTTATATAGTTATTCCCATTATAAACAATTCAAGTTTTTTTCTGAGTCTTTTCTGTACAAATTTCAATTTACCTTGACCTACTCAAAACTAGCATTATGGCTCTCTTTTCCCCAAGAAAACTTTTCTCTTGCAGTATTTGTTATGAAACTGAATCTTTAGTAGAAAAGGGGTTACATTTAGTTGCAAGAACTGATAGAGCTTTCCTATCTGACAATCTCAGAACTGTGACTGTGTCCCTGCTGTTCTCAAGTATTTTCATCGATCGCAAAATATTTTACATATAGCCCATCAACAATATAAAGCCAGTTTTAGCTTTCTTTATTGCTTGTAAACTCTCAGTAACAGTTTTATTTTTAAGTCTGTTAACTTTAATAGAAAATGTTTCTGCTAGACTTGCTCATTCCATCCTATATTGCCAACTATTGCTCTGTATTTATTTTTAGAGTATAATTTCACTCCTCATCAACACAGAGTGCAGCAGTGTTTTTATAGACCGATTTTACACCACCTGCAATATAAAGTGTATTAATTCAAAGTGTTTTTATCTGTCTTAAAATATCAGAAAATAATGAATTTTAGCTTTTCACATCTGTAGTATTTTTTTTATTCTTTACCCACTCTAGCGCTGCTCTCATCTTTTGTATCACCGAGTTCAAATTTCTACTGTTTTCCTTTTCTGTCCGTCTCATTTATACAGTCATTTTCCCACCATGATCCCTACTGTTGTAGCATTCTGTAGCATTCTTTTTTTTTTTTTTCTCCTTCATATTAAGAAAATTTGCTGAAAACTCCCAAGAGTTCTTAAACGACATCTTGGGTGAAAGTTTTGGCATTGCATTATGTTTATCAGAGATGGGAAACTAGAGATACAGTCCAGGACTTCTCTCATTCACTTCCTTTTATGCTATTTGCCCAGCTTCTCTTCATTCCTATGCTTTAATTTTAGCTATGGAATTATCTTCTCTTTCCCACTTTATTTCCATGTTAATTCTCCTGATTACTCTTTTTAATTTTTCCTTGCATTTTTTTTCTCTTTATGATTATTTTCCAGCCACAACAGTATATATATACACAATATATAACACAATATATAAATATATATAATATATATTATATCTATATATAAAGTTGTGGAACTTTATATATATGTATTATTATTATTCTCCTCTTCCCTGTCATATGAGGTCATCATCTCTTTTAGGCTTAATAATTTGTCACTTTACATCATGACAGTATCTCTTGATGCCTTTTTCCAAATTGAGATGCACCTGTACAAGGATGAAACAAGATTCTCTCTCTCTTCTCTCTTTTTTTTCCTCCTCCAAAGATTTTGACAATTTCTTAAGTTTATTTTTTTTCCATTCTTTTCAAACATTTTACTTGTATTTCACAATTCTATTCCTGAATTTACGTTAATCCATCTTTGCCATGAGTCCTAACCCTAGTCTCTTTTTTATTACCTTTAATCCTACTGAACATCAGCTCTACTGGAAATAAATCTAGCAAGCTGAATTCTAAGATTAACGCATTCCTGCTTTATGGAGAGGCTCTATAGCCCTTGTGAACCTCACTGTAACTTTCTCTGGAGACCAGTGCCTTTTGAGATGATGCCTTTACCTAGGTGTTCACTCCAAAAGCCACAGAAAATGCTTTCAGGAAGTGAAACAGCCAGGAAGATATGAAGCTCACAGGTGGTGCTTTTTGGAGTACTTCGGGAAGTCATTTTTTTCCATGACCTTCAGCAATTGTTAAAAACACAGACACAAATGCAATCCATCTACATACTAGCTACAGTGAATAACCTTCCTTTCTGGGCCACCCAGCACCCACTATTAAGCTAATGGTTGAAACAACCTGCAGTCTTACCTGCTGTCTTGGCAAGAAACTCCATGACTCAACTAGACAAGGAGAAGATCTTTATTCTTTTAAGCATAAAAACCAAAAATATCTAAGTCCATATCGTTAATGTATCACAAAATGTCAGAACCAAGTATTATTAGCTTTTTTATATAATTACTCAAATCATTTTCAGTACTTTTTATTTCTTTTTCAGATTTACTCTGGCTAAGGAGAATTAAAACTATTAACCTACCAGTAAGAATGACAAGAGGAAAAAAAAGCAGAGGAAAAAAAACCCGCAGGTAAAATGTCCACATAAAGAAAAATGAAGAAGTAAACAAAAACTCCTGAGCTTTACAAGAAAGTGGACTGCAAATGTAGGATTCAGCAAATTTTGATCCTATATCCTATGTACACTAAAAAAACCCCTGTCACATTCTCTTAAAAGGCATTTTAAAATAGAAGAAAAAAAGAGACCATCTTCCTCCTGTTTTTATGGGAATCATCTGTCTAAAACATCTACTGTTTAACACTGGAAAGGGGAGTTGTGAGAAGAAAATCAAAATTGTTTTTTACGTCGTTTTCAACATTAAACAGCAAATTATGTTAATCCAAATAAAGTAAATATAGACTGGAAAAATTAATTGTCAAATTTTGGAAGTCTCAAAGCTCAACTCAAATCTAAGGTTCTTGCTCTGTTTTTACTATATCTCTACTCACATAAACATCTGATAAAGACATTTTAAGTTAAACTTACTATTAAGAGTCTAGATAGAACAGAAAAAAATCTGTTTTAGTAGAAAATATATTAAATTTAGTCTAACATGGCTACTCTGAAAAAGGCTGGGTGTGATTACAATCACCTTAGCCCAGCATAATCAGAAACAACTCAGCTAAAGTCAATGCAGATAGTCCTATGAAAGATTAAAGTAACATCATCAAGAGGCAAAATTATGGAGACTGTAGCAACATATCAAAATTAACACTCATTGGATTTATACCATATTGAACGTCATCCAACTTTCAGTTCTTTAAATTTAAGTTATGCATGCAGTATCTGGGACAAACATCTCCCAAATTCCTCCAAAATCATTCGTTCAGCTAAACAGACAGAGTAACCTCCTTTTTCTGCCTCTTCAGCCTGCGCCAGGAGATAAGCACATGTTGCTTTCACTTCTTCCCAAGATATACATACAGCTGGTTGCCTGACAGGGAAGAAGAAACTAGTATAAAATATCTCCATTTTAAATACATAAAGTAATTTAAAAGAGAAACTACTGTTTATATTTAAAACCTTTAACTAGGAGTTAGAATGCAAAGAGCTGAATCAGAGTCACTGCACTGTTACTGCAAAACATATATCCCTGTAGGAATCTCACTGTTTTGTAGTGAATAGTTTTTGCTGCAGAAGATTGCTTGAGTTTTTCTAATTAACCCCCAGAAGACTCTATTTTCATTACAGAATTAGTTGATGCAAATGTTGCCCAATTTACCAGCTGAGGTAAAATTCAGAGATGAACCACGGGATATAAACATGTTAATCAACTGAATAACATAAGCTTTGTATTGATATAATTTTCTTACTATATCTTTGGGCAAGGTTTTCCTACAAATTGATACCTAAACACAGAAAAATGAAAGAAAGGAGAAACTGAAGCAAAGGTATACGGTAGATAAAGGATTTTAAAAAGAGAGAGACAACGAAATATGTGAAAAACACAAAAATAATTGATGTTTTGTGAGCATAACTAATAAATATAACCCTAAATTCTGCATATTTAGGAATATGCATACCATATTTCTAAAGGATTTTCTCTTGTACTCTCTTTTTTCTATAAATAAAAAATGTGAAGTGAAAATGTGTTATACAAGACATCTATCATTTTAGTCACTATTTCTTAGCTAAGTATAATAATGATTACATAACAAAATTAATGAAGCCAGGTAGATTGATGGGTTATGGTTGGTCATTTCCAAATATTCACCTGTCTGTCTTCAATTTTGGGAACATTTCAAATGTTGATGTTA
Organism: Crypturellus undulatus; assembly: GCA_013389825.1. Lineage (NCBI taxonomy): Eukaryota > Metazoa > Chordata > Aves > Tinamiformes > Tinamidae > Crypturellus > Crypturellus undulatus. The sequence continues at coordinate 117,711 of VWPW01018761.1, forward strand.
AAACTGGGCTATTTCCTTCAATATTTCCAATGTCCATGTAGTTTGGCATATTCAACTGTTTTTTTTGATCTGGACTCTCTTCATAATTTTTGCAACCAATGCATTTGCAAATAGAGGAACACATAATTTTGGCCTGGCAAATATAGAATACTTAGAATAAAAAATGTATAAATCTTAAATTAAACAAAGATACTCATATCCATTTGAGCTGTATCTCTAGGGACTTATTTTAGATGTGATGGGCTTGGAGACTTGCAAATTAAGATCAATACCAACATAGTAAGGAAGCACGTTAGCTTTCTCCAAGGATTATCTGTAGAGCTGGATGATTCTCCCTTGTCCAGTACATGGACAATTCACTTCTCCTCTCAATTTGAAGGTATCTTTGCAAGGTAACAAAATACCACAGATGCAAGATATATATATACACACACACACATATATATATATACACACACACACTAAGAAATAATGAAAAGCCAGCTACCAGGATTAGCAGAAAACCATGCCTCATTTCTTTCTTGTGGAACTAGAGTTCTTAGAACCTGATATCAAACATTTTAGCTGATCATCTTCAGCCTGATTTAATTCTTGGAAGTTAGAGCCATATCAAGAGACTCCATCCCTCATCTTTAGTAAGTTTTATGACGAACAATACAAAAAAAGGAAGTTATTTTTAGTGACAAATAGTTACAGAAACTCATCCATGTTAAGATCATGACTAATGATAGCAAAAATCACCTGACTGACCTCAAAGCACTCACAATAATTCTTAAGGCATCCTGAGCGCTTGCAATTACATCCTTTAGTATGGCGAGGTTTAATTTCTCCCAATTTTCTTTTCCCAATCTTTGGTAGAAAAGCTTCTGGGTTTCTATCAAGACAGGCCTAGAACAGAAAGTATTAGATTATGAGAAATTCCTACACATGTTTTTAAGTCATTTAAACTAAATGACTGATATCCAATGATAAACAAATGAAAAAAAAATCTTACTTGCCACTCTCATTCTTTGAGGTATGAAGTGAAGGGGTAGAGGTGTCTTGCAGGGCATGTGAGATTAGAGTGAAGCCACTCTCACCAGAAATAAAAAGTTCTCAGTGAAAAAAGCACCCTTGAATGCAGTGGTGCGCATATTTCAGGAGAGAGAGTTTAACAAGATTAACAAGACTAATCTGGTTTCATTAATGGTCCAATACAAGCCACTGTCGAACACTTCTCTGGAACAGCAGATTTTAATTAGGACCAAAATTAGGCCTCATGCTGCCATGACTTGCTAAAAAGCAAACTGAAAAATCCATGTCCTCTATATACAATATTTATAGATGCAGAGAAACTGGAATGCTCTTTGCAGAGAAACAAGATCTGTTTTACTCTAAAAGATGCCTTTTGCACAGTGAAGAGAGTGCTTCACCACCACCAAGCCCATCAGCTCAATTACGCTAGAGCATCTGATTATGCATACAGCTGTTAGATGTTGATACCATCCAAAGTTCTAAATCTAATTAGATCAACAACTTCTACAATCCTGAGATAATGTAAATGATACAGAGAAGAACTGCACACGAGGAGACCAAAGATAACAATACATCCTCATAGCAGTGTATAAACAGAAAATATTTTTATTTTCACTTTTAAATTTACAACATAATAGATTACTCCCCACAATTAGCCTGCATATTATTCTTTATACACTGTGAACTCAGAGACTCCAGCTATACAAGGAACATTGCTGCTGTGGGAGCACTCTTTGGATTATGGCATATGTCAAACAAAGAGAACAACAGACAACTGCAGATGATCTGTCCAGGGAAAATAATAATTTAGATAATAATAAAAATGATTTGGTTTCCATTAACTACTGTCTGGTTAAGGGAGACAAAATATTTTCGTTCAAGTGAAAATATGTTCTGAAATGAAATTTGGGTTTGCACACTTCCAAGAATAAAAACCACAGTTCCATTAACATATCACTAATTAAAATAAGGAGTAGCAAAAGTTCCATAAACGGAAAGAAGAAATCCCCAAATTTGTTCTACATAAGAATAACATAAAGGCAACACTTGGCTTTACTTCATTTAGGTTAAAAATAATATTCCAATTACTGTAAAGTAAAAAACAATATTGTTGTATTTTTCATATATGAAGCAAATATCAATGTGTAATGTACTTTTATTACCTTAACAGCCTTAAATCGCTCAGTTTCATGAAGGGGATTGTTGTAACAATTATTGCAGTTGCAGTTGTTGCAAAAATCACCGTTAGCAAAACAGTCACAATATCTGTGATGAACATATAAAATAACATAAATAATGAAAAGATTAACTGGGTTTAAGTTTTATTCTACTTCAAAGTAGTCTGGTTTGAAGGAAACATGGAAAGTACTCCTTCCTTTGTCATGCAGTACAATAAATACATAGACAAAGTGCTTTTCTTTCAACCTTACATTTTCTAAAGTAAACTATTACTTACAATTTAAGGCACTGAGATTTAGTGCAGTTGCACGGTTTTTTAGACTTTGTGTCTCCTGAGCCAAACTGTATGCTAGACAGATTGTAAAAGGAAAAAAAATAGAAAAAATACACAAATACAATTAGTATGTAAATTAATTATTTTATACTTTTGAAAAAATACTTTCTTTTCTTTATACTAATATCAGCAGTATGTAACAAGCATAGACTCCCAGAAGCGAAGTAAAGAAAAGAGAAGACTAAGTAGCCTCACCAACTGTCACCACCTAGGGCTGCCGAGTTCCCAACCAACTACAGGCTGTTTGGCTGCTAAAGTCTCTCACCTTCCACACTAGAGTTGCATCAGCCTCTTACTTAAAAAGGATCTCCAATTAAACATAATTAGAAGAGTTCCAATAGGATTAGAAATACAAGCTAAACATGTGGTAGGTAGATTTGGAAACATTCCAATTAACTTAGAAAATTAAATATTTTCAGCCATATGGATAGCACAACTACATTGAACCTAAGAAACCCTGAAGCAGGTGACAGTCTTGACTGCCAGCAATTGGCATCATGACTACTCCTACAAAGCATTTCTACAGAATTGCATTTTTATTAGAAGAAGGAGAAATCTATGGAACATTAAAATGTCTAGAAGACATTGCCAGCTTTAAACTCAAAAGTAATCACGGACTAAAGGTTTCACACTTCTTACCCAACCGAAGTTATTTTCCCTTGCCCTTGAAGATTTGATTCTGAATGGTATGTGGCAGTACTAGCTACTGATTGTAAGGATCCATTTTCAAACTGTTCAAGATAAAATGCATAAAACCTGCTTACATTTTTAAAGAGACTCCTGTAAATTAGCAGAGAAAACTTAATACAGCGAAAATGCTCCAGGAATTATTTGATTACCAAAGATACTCACAAAACTCATGGAGGCAAAGAGCCATGAGAACTATATTCATTTCTCTTTGCAATCTAAAGTTCCCAGGGCAAAGAACCAAGAACAGCTTCCAATGCTGCACATTTTCAGTTTACTCATAATTCTAGGTTCTGTTATTCTTAATTCCAGCCATCTGAAATTGGCTAGTGAACTGATGATTTATATTAAATATGGATGAAATAAGGCATGTAATAGGTTGAAGACAAAGCAAAACTTAGGAGAACCATCTCACAAGCCATCTGAATAGACTGCAGATCTGCTGCTCTTTTTGACAGACATATGATTAATAAGGGCCTTGTTGTGGAGGGACAAGGTAAGAAAAGTTATGTTGGATTTATAGATAAATCAGGCAGGGAATCACTGTAAATCACACTTAATTTGTATCGTTGATTAATTTAGCTGACAGTCAAGAAGAGGAAAATGAGTATATTTAAAGCATGATGAAGGAATCTAGGCAAGAACAGAACGGGGATAAAAAAGCGGCCACTATCCACAAATCATCCTCTATGTCTGTAGTGATATCATATATTCATTTCACACAAATCAAAAGATACCAGGTAAAAATTTGCAGTGATTATTGCTAAGCGCTCTGTTGGAAGTAGAAACATTGTAGAAACTCTGCTGGAAGTAGTAATTTCACACTAGAAATCAAATAGTTCCAAAATTTATTAGCTTTGTGTTCACCTTTTGTTATCTAAAATAAATTGTAATACTGGTCTATTACTTACTCCATCAGCAATAAAATAATTGAAAATAAAAAGTAAAAAAGATTACCATTAAATCTTAATCAAGAGAGAACAAAATAAGAAATAGTACTGGAAGAAAATATTCCTCCTCTTCTATTAAAAGTCAATGTGTTTTCCTTTATCATCCAGAAAAGGCTTCGCATGGTTTCCAGAAATAACAGTCTATACAAATACTGAATTCAAGTCTCAAATCTGTAACAAATTTATTTCCCATGAAAATCTCTGATTTTAATTCTTGGTATTATTTCTAGAAAATATTGAAATCAATTAGAAGCCTGTATATTTAAGAAGTATATTGGATGTAGCACTAAAAGTGTATATGCTAAACAAACATCCTTTAGAGACTATATGCAATTGTCACTTCCCTACATAGATTAACAACCCATTTAAGGAAAGAAAATGAGTTTATATTGTGCTTAAAAAATCTGAAGAAAAAGGTTTCTTTACCTGCTTTTCATTCACATCGAGTTTACCTGGAACTGGTAAAAGCTGACCAAGTACAGCTGCTACAGGATTACCCACATCTGAAAAGATACTTATTTAAAGACAACAGACCTACTCACCATGTATGAAGTTTCTTTTACACATGATGGTGTTGGAACAAAGCACAGACAAAAATGGGAAATTTTAATTTGTTTTATTAAAAAAAAAAAAATCCTGGTGCTATTTGTCTTTTTGTAGCACTTTTTTGCTACAATTCAGTTCAGAAAACCAACTTATGTTCTTCCTACAATAAACACTGTCAGTGGAGGTCCTAGATTTTTTCTCTCAAACAACATTCTTCCTCATAAAACCTCATCACAGACAAACAACAGTCAGAAAAAAACACCAACAATGTGTCAGCTAGGAATGTAAGCACAGGATTTTTTTTCTTTTTACTTTGTGACATCAAGTACATCTGAATTCAAATGCCACAGTCCTAAATTATTTTGATGAAATAAGAAAATGGCAGAAACATGTAAATATGTTTATCCTGAGATCTTATTTTATGACTTTCCAAAGTCCTGAGAGAGCATCTAGTGTTGAGGTACTGAGCTTATGAGAAAAAAAAATAAAAAACCCATGGAGAAAAACATAGCCATAAGAGCAAGTCTTTGCATAAGTCCTGGTGAAACAGTGCTTTTAATTATACAAGCATCCCAGCCTGTGCGGAAAACAAGCAAAGATCAAGCTTAATGAAGTAACAAGATAATTCTTAGAACTGTACTAATTTCATAATAAACCCAATCTATATTTGGAGTATCTATTCAAAGATGTAATCAATGCTTGTATGATGCCTAATATTTAAAGTACCTTGTTTTCATATTGTCATTCATATGCACCATTAAGTGTTTCTGTGTTTTATAAGTAATAAAAACAAATAATGAAATAAACAATACAGGAATACCGAGGAACCTATATTTGGGAAAAAAAATATTAAGTTAAAACTAACCTACACTTATATATTGTAGTGCTGATCAGATGAAAATGTATTACTCCACTAAGCATCTAAACAGGTAAAACAGAAAACACGTTCTTTAAAAAATAATGGAAATCAAGTTTACATAGTGATGTAAAAATCAATGACACATATTCGGCAGATTGTGAAACCCAAGGCTAAAGTACAAGCATAGCCCTCAAAGTTACTCTTCATTTATAGGGAAACAGTGACATATGGTGGCAATTTGGGGTAAATGCAGATGTGTCAGCTGATTATGGCAAACATGTTTCATATAGAAATGAGTCTGTATATTAGCAACATTTATTAACATTAAATTCAAGCTATCTATTGCATCATTCTTGTTATTTCATTTAAGTGCAGAGCACTTTTGCGGGTACTATAAAGTAAAATAATAAGCTCCATTAACTTTGGCTCAACTCGGATGACGTTGCTTAGGAACATAAACACAGGCAATTGCACATTAACAATTTATGATATACTATCTGACACGCTAGAGAGAATTTTCATTTTCATTGTACCTGATTGAAGATAATTATGTTGGTCTTGATACTGGGGAATTAAATGAACTGTTTTTAGTTCTCTTGTGCCAGAACTGTTTATACAGAGTATTTGAGTACCTCCATCCAACTGGTATATCACCTGGAATAAATAACTAATGATTATCTCCATCTAAGAAACGGTAATTCCCTGCATATAGGTGCAAAGGTTTTCACGAGTGTGCCATGTGGGGGGAAAAAAAAAAATGCATAATCACAGACTGGAGTCTGAGATGAATGTATCATTATACACTTAGATATTTGCTTTTTGACCTTTATTTTCAATTTGTTTATTCTTGGAACCAACTATTGAGCAATAACACTATAGCTCTTTAGCCCAGGTGAGATGAATTCCTGGTTCTCTGTAGTGCTCTGTGGGGTTTGGCAGAACTTACTCTAATTAGCTTTGTAGTATGCTGGCTTAGCACTCAGTTTCCTGACTGGAACATGAAACCAAAATGAAACTATTCAGTTTCACTTAATTTATTTCTGTAAATCTAGATTTTCCTGGGTAAAAACAAATACAGTGATAAAATACCACTATCAATAGATATCATTTAGAATGAATCTGAGGAAGCAACTGCTTTATTATTCTAGCTACAACACCTAGTAAGTGGGATCTTTTGCTGCTAGAATGTTACAAATAAATTAATAACTTCTTTTAGCATATAATTCTACTATCAATTTCAAGATGTAATTACCACAGGATTGGAATCATTTCTGTGTGAACAGTTGGGTTCTTCCAGGACACTGTGCAATGCTAATAACTTGCAGCCAGACTCGCCTACATCTGAATTCTGAAAAATAGCTTCATCTTGGTCATTCTCCATAACGTTACTAACTGCCTCTCTTATTTCAGCCTGAAAAAAATAAATACCTTCACATATTAAAAGGTATATTTTAAAAGATACTTTAAATTCCAATGCAAATACATAAATTTTAACTGTATAAATAATGCAATTAAAGCAAATAATGTAATATGGGGAACAGCTAGCTTACTTGCTAATACTCAGACAGAATGATTTTTGTCTAATTCTCTTGGAGCTGCCCAATCCTTAATTGGTGTAAACATGAAATTGGCCAGAACATGAAAGTCACAGAGAGCAGTCAATTGGATTTGAGCCAATAGGAACAAAAATAGCTGAAAAATCCAGATTCTATTTGCCCTTCCTGTATTGTGTAGCACTGTATCACATCTATGGAGCAGCATTTTTCGTTTGCTCTTCCATGAAAAGATTAGATTTGGAAATAGATCTGTGTCTGAAAGAACCTTTGGCCTGCTGGCACTTGGAAAAAGAAACTGGTTTAGATATTTAGTTCTTCTTTAAAAAAAAAAAAAAAAAATCAACAAATTCCTTTCAATAACAACAACAAAATCTTACATACATACTTACAATTTCATCATAGACAGAAGCACTTGTCTGAGGTAAGGCACAGTCACCAGTGGCAGAGTCTATTATATAAAATAAAGAACACTTTACTTACTACGAGGTCAGTATTGTATACCAGGAGCCTCTAACAGGATCAACAAGAAAAAAGGATTTCAGTGCCACTACAGCACTGCATTCTCATGGAAAAAAATATTGACTATTTTCTTACAAGAAACTTAATTTCCAGACTGTTGGGAAAGAAGCTTCTATGTGTATCTGTTTGATGCTTCTCCAAAGGTTTATTTGCCTTTCTGCTAAAACTCACTTAGCAATGACTGATATGAACACACAAACACAAACAACTTAAAGATTATAGCTTAAGTAGCAGATATGAACATAGCCTCTTCACTGTTCTTGGTACAGTCAGACTCCACGATAAACCTTCTAAGACCAAATCTGGTCTTAGTTAAACTGTGAGCAGGGTTGTGAAAAAGCCACAAGCAGAACACTAACAGGAACTTAACATCAGCAGCAGCATGGGTGCAACTTGTCTAAATGTCATCCTCCGCAGTCAACCCTTAAAACAAAATAAAAACTTTGTTCCTCTCAGTATGAAAGAAAAAAAACCGTGCTGCAGGGAGGAATATCTTCTCCTCAGTCCATGAAGGAATAGGAAAGAAGTATGGGAACAGACAAAAAAAAAAAAAAAAAAAAAAAANCCCCAATCCAAGAAGGAAAAGAAAAAAAGTAGGGGAAAAGAAAAAAAAAAAAAAAAAAAAAAAAGAACACAAACAAACAGGCAATGACTCAATGACTCATTCTCAAATCCTCTTAGTTAAACTGGCATACCAGGTAAGTAAAGGATTATGCTGCAATCTCTCATCTCCTGAAATTATTGCATTATCTATTTTCATCTTTCGTTAAGCTTGTAAGTGGAGGCAAAAGCACAACAAAACAAAACAAACACCACTAAGCCACTTTGGGCACTTACCATTTAAGCAATCTGGCAAGTTTTGTGATTGCATAGAACTGTTATGGATTCCTTTGAACTGATCATAGCAAATATAGTTATTCTCACCTGCAACTTGAGGTATTAATGACCTGAACACCTGAGGAAAAAAACATTTTACTTGTAACTATTCTATGCAATAATTCTTTGATTTTTAAAAAGCCAAACAAACAAAAAAGTATTTTACAGCAACATTAAAAATTGAAAGTCATTTATATTGTAGGATGTATTAAACATGTAAACGTTCAAGCTAAATGTACAAGCTACCACATCACCATGCAAGCTGAATGACTCCTTTTTCTGTTTTCCATATAGATATGGTTTGGAGAAAACATATTAGCGTTAATACCTACATTTCCATTTTCAAATATAAAAGCTGTGAAAACAGAACAAACACAAATGAACAAATCTGTAGTACCAAATTACAACCAAAATTGTTCAAAATAGACAATTTGCTCTCTATCTGTATATGTTTCTCTTAACATATATAACAGTTTAGGAGAGCAAGTGAGCAGCACATAGACAGGCTATCAGTTTTCTCCGCTTCAGCAAAAGCGGTCGTAATCTTACTGTAAGTTTGTCCTAAGACCTTGAGGAAACAAGGCAAACTCAGCATTCATGTGATGACACGGCGTGATGAACTAAAAGGACACAGATTTTGTCCAACTCCCCTATTTTAGTGCCTTGCAGAGGAAAGTGAAGCCTAACATTCTTCTCATTTTCAGCCTGATCCAACTGCAATGCCTTAATTGCATCTTCCCTTTCTAAAGGCTTCCACCAACATTTGGCATCTCATTAATGGTTCAAAAGATTGAACCTGTTGGTGATCAAAGGACTCCTGGTTATGTAGATCACCTGTGCAAACAGCCTTTCAAACAGAGGTGCTTTTAAACCAAATCTGCCATCTCAAATCAGAAAGGAAGCTAAGCCTCATAAGATAAGTCACAGCAGACTTCAAGTAGCTTGAAATGAAGTGGCACTGGGAAATCCAGTGCATTTGGTGGTGCTGAGTTTTATTTGCTTTTTTGTTTCTTCAATGGGAGGTTTCCCCAGGTTCCGTCTGGCTTCTTCTGGGAGCATCACAGACTTTCCTTGGGGGACAACTCACTGGATTACGTTTTTTTTTGTTGTTAGGGGTTTTTTTTTGTTTTTTTGCTTTTTTGTTTTTTTTTCTTTTTTTTAGCCTTATTAAATAATTAATGTGGAATAAATGTCGACTGGAAGTTCAGTCATTTCAAGATAGCTGGTCAGCGAACAGTTGCCCCCGAGAAGTGACTGCAGTACAAAAGCAAAATTACAAACACACAAAAACATCATAAATAGGAACATCCTGCATGAAATACTGATCATGGATTTAGTCCTGGGCAGATCACAAATGCTTTATACTACACACCTCTCTAGAGAGTAATTTACCTAACATAGAAATAAAAACTTTTAAACAGTCAAAAAAAATTAAAATCTGATATGCAACAGAAAACCTCTTACCAGATTACTTTGCGCATGAAGAGTTAACAACAGAGACTAAAATTTATTGTTGTAAGTATATTCCTTTCTTACATATGTTCACTGCATGCTAATTTTAGCAATATAACTGAGAAATCTAATTCAGTATTACTACTAAATTTGTTCTGGTATGAAATTACGCCGTAACTTTAAATGTGCTATGAAGCCTACGTGAATTTTAACATGTTGATATCTTGCACTTCAATCACGAATAAACAATGCTAAAAACTACTTTGTTTAATCTTACTGGAATCATTCTGACATTCTGACCCACCGCTCCTTCTAGAGAGGAAATGCTTGAAGAGGGATCACTGCAATTTTTATGCTGCATCGCTACAGAAGAAAGAAAATGGACACCATTTGAAGCCAGGTAAGGAGAGTGCAAATTTTCGTCGTCTTGGTAATTCAATTCCTTATATTTTTCGAGATCTTCATGGTCACAGCCGCTGTTTGCATGTGGACACATTTCAACCTTTCCTACTGCATTTGGATTTTCAAAAGCAAGAGGATACTTGAAGTGATCTAACAAAGTCTCTCCCACCGCTACGGTGCATAAGTGATTGTCTTGACCAGATGCCAATCCCTCTTCAAGGGGATTATTAATTAAAGCGGTTTCCAAATTAAAGTTTTCAGAGCTAATGGGACTGTTTTGGCTAAATATTTCAGTCACAAGCCCACCATCTATAACCGATCTTATGTCAAGCAGTATCTGTTTCTCCATAGCCACAGCCAAACTCTCAGCTGGTTCATATCTGTTTTTTTCTTTGAAGATGACCAATTTTTCTAGTTCAGTATCCTTCAGAGTAGTTTTTAGATCTAGAAATGAATGAAACAGTTAAATAAGGAGCACTTACGTATAATACTTAAGACTACCCAATTAAAATGAAACGGCAAGACTTCAAAACATAAAATTGGCAGTGGTTGCTGATGGACTTCCAAAAGTACAGCTCACAGTGACAACACGAACAGCTCCTTATATGTTGAAGCAACAGCAACAAGAAAAACACACATCTAACTTTTAAACGTGTTAGTACTTCAGATTTAGACCCGGATTTTACGCTTAGCTTGGGGAGATGATACTTAGCTTTGGAAAATGATATAAAATCATCGAATCTGGCCCGGCACGTTAACAGCTCAAAAGTTAACGCTGCTTTAGCTCTGTGCCACTGATGAGGCGCCTCCACCACCCACGGGCTGAGAGCGGCCCGCAGCACCCTCCCCGTGCCGCCATTTCGGGATCTAGAGCCTGCCGAGGCGGGAAGCTCCCGCCGCCTGCACCCCCTGGGGCTGCGACCCGGCAGCCCTCTCTGCCCGCCCAGGCCAGGATGAGCCTCCTTCCCCCCGGCCCCAGCCCGTCCTTCACCTTCCCCCATGGCGCCCGCCCGCCCGCGCTCTCCCGCTCTCGCCTGTGCGGGGCGCACGCGAGCGGCCGTTAGCGCGGCCGTTAACGGCTGCGGGGCGGGGGCGGGGCGCCGCGGCCGCCTCCAGGGAGCGCGAGGACAGGAGAGGCGGCCGCTCCGTCCCGGGAGCTCCTGGGCCCGGGGGAGCCCCCTTCCGCCCTGCCGAGGGCCCCCTTTTCCTCACACACAGGAGCCCGCTTATTTCTGAGCTCTCCTCCTTCCAAGTCCAGAGAAAAAAAAAAAAAAGATGCAAGAGACATTAAACACTGGGTTAAGTAGTGGTAATCGTGAAATTTTATTTTTTATTTACTTTTTTTTTTTTTAAAGTAGAAGAGGGTAGAACATAAATATATTGGAGACAAAGTGCTGGATGTAAATAGGCAACCATAGAAGTAGAGTTAAGTAAACAAGATTAAAAAAATGGCTTAAATTAATACATTTTATACAAGAAAGCAATTGGTACAAAGGCTAAATTTGAACCATGATTTTCAAGGTGAGGCACCTACCTCCTTGCTCCCTCAGAAACCCACCCCTCAGTATGGAGCTTGGTGTGCTGGTACTCCTGAACAGCCGTCGCCTCCAAACGCACCTAAGCCCTCCCGATCTCTCTCATGAAATAGCTGAAATGGTAAGAAATGCTGGAAATGCACAGTCGAGGTATTCCATCAAGGCCTCACTGCTGTGTAAGAAACAGGTCAATTATCGCCCGACCTGACTTCAACTTTGAGCCCTTAAATCACTAGCTGAGAATGTGCGATTCAAGGCTTCAGTAACAGATAAATCATTTATTTCTAAAATATAAACAATTTAACTCTAATATTAAAGGACGCTGTATTAGAAAGTTCATTCAAATCTATGTAATTTCAGTTACGTTCCTATGGCTTTTGAGCAAAAAAAAAGCAAGCAGTTTTACTGTATGTACATACTATTCCACATCAAGATTTAAATTATTTATTAATAACCTACATCCACTGTGCATGTCTAAGATTTACATCCAAAAGGCATATTTTATTTACATGCTGTAGACATTTTAAAGAAGGTGACATAAAATTGTTTAGGAAATATGATCTACCCCAATTAAACACAAAACAAGAACATTTAAACACTTACCACCCTTTTAAACATTTACAATAAAACCCAACTTCCTGTGCCAATCATACTTACTCTCTCCTTAAGAAGGTAAAATTGCATTGATAACTGCACTAACTACAATTAGACTCAAAACATTTAAAACCTGAGAGTCAAATCTAATTTTTTTTTTTAAGAAAATCCTACAAACCTTAGGCCCTAATGTTACTGTAAGCACAGATTGGTCAGTGGTTAATAAGACAGTGCATTATTTCTGCAGCTTCAAATAAACGGGTCACTATGAAGGCAGATGTTGCAGCAGTTTGATAAATGCCAGCCTGCATTCAGCTGCAGTAAGGCTTGTTTCAACCCCTCCCTGCCTGCACACCATACCCAGCCGAATAAAGAGCATCTTTGGCCAATTCCTGGGGGGACTCCTGCCTTCCCGTAAGCATGGATTGCCTCAAGTATGCATCTGTTGAAGCTTCCCACCTCAAAGTAGAGACACAAGAATTTTGATATCTAGATCAGAGTGGAAGAAAGTGAACAGACATAAAAAATTAAAATACTGGCCAGAAAACACCCCCAAATCCAGAAAGTTTTGTATCAACTGCCAGAGGGCTTTTAAAGCTCTGCAGCAGCATTCACTGTAGTACCGAATACCTTGGTATTCTTGAAAGAAAACATTGTTGCTCCAACAGGTACCCTTCACAGCACTGTTCAATCTAAAAAGTAGCTACCCCCATAAAGCTTAGGAAGGAAGTGTCACACGCAAAGCAACTTCAGTTTTTACAGTAGCTGCAAGCTATTCAACTTCCTGGAAAGCAATAAGCCCCTTTTTGAGTGAAAACCTCTTCCTCGTGGCATCCTTCAGCAACCGTGCCACAGCCCTGGATACATCAAGAGCCTCTCCTGCACCTGTGGTTTTGAGATGGCGGCAATTCCCCGCTCTGGGGCTGCCTCCCATCGCCCTCAAGGTTAGCCTTTCTCATGTAAAAGCTTGACAGTGCGCTAGTGGTCCCTCCAGGCTGCAAGCAGGCGAGTTCTGATTGTGCGGTGTCTGCAGGCTATCCAGCAGCTTTGAATTTAATTGCATTTACATTCCTGGGACCCAGAAACTGTGCGTAACATGGAGCTCTTATCTCAGATGACAGCTGATACCACGTGGCAAAACAAGTATTTGAATGTCTGCAGCTCTGAAACAAAGTTGCTCCTGCTTTGCATAGGGACCCATCGCCTGCCATGTGAGATAAGAGTGTTTCATTACAGCTTTAAACCTAAATGCACCATTCAGAAGCACACTTAAGTATGCTTGTGTCACACTCACTTAGATTACAATTTGAAAACGAAATCTGCAGCACTACTTCCACTTGTCCACCATTAAAATAATGCTAAACCAACCCCCAGTGGTAACATTTTCCCTTGTTTAGGATCTTTGTTTTCTAAAGCGCTGGCATGAACAAGCATGTAGGTCCATTTATACAGAAATAAATTGAAAATGTGGCAAATATGCTTGTAAGAAATTATAAAAAGTGGTATCTGCTAACTTAGGCGACATATTCTACTACCTACTGTAGCAAATACTTCTCCACAAAAAAAAAATCTAGTAGTTGGTGTGTTACAGTGGGTCATATGAGGGTTATTCTGTATGTTAAGTTACCTTTCCAAAAATGGTCAAATTAAGGTAAACAGTTCTGTCACTCACTGACATAAAGCATTAGACAGATTAATGAACATTTTGCTATTAATTCATATCAAATAAAACCTTTTCTAGGATTAATAGCTTAAGCCTTGATATGCTTTACCCCTTCATTTATGGAATAAAAGTACACTCCAATTTTAAGAAAAAAAAAGAACAAGTGTATACAACTTAGGAAAAAAAACTGCAGTAGTTGGAATATACATGCCTTCATGCAATGGTGCTATCCTTCGACCCTGGGAATATACAAAATGTCAAAAGTGGTCCTCTGTGGAAAGAAACTCTTCCAGACTATTGGCAAATAATGAAACACAAGCTACTGCTATGGTTTTCATAGATGATTGAGGGGATGGAGACTCAGGCGGTCCTTCAGCTATGTTGTCTTGACAAACCTTGCTCTCATGCACTGTTCAGAAAAGTTCTCATTCCAACAACAGAGTCTACTTTGCACCAGTAAGGCAGATCACTTGGTACAGTTCTTAACGGGGTCAACTAAAGACATCATGTCTATCATAGCTTTTTGGATATTTTTTCCGAAACGATGAGAATCCTAGAAAGCAAAGAAAAAAACCTGTATCAAGACATCACTTACCTTTTAAGCAAAGACACACACCTTTTAATATTTTGTAATTTGGCCTTAATGTAGAATTTGAAATCACAAACGAATTCTAATGCAATATAAAATAACCCAGGTTTATGCTACTAACAACAAGTTCTTCATTATGAATCTACTCTCCTACAGAGAGAACTCAGATAATCTCTTACTGAAATCACATTTGTCCATAGCTTTTGTTGTTGTTTGTTTTGTTTTAGTAGCAATAAATACTGTTGTTTATAAAAGATGATTTCACAAAAGCTGGTTTTCAGAGGGCCACAAAAAGGAGAAAACACAATATAGATAACCCGTAAGTGCCAAAAGTCAGAGCCATATTTCATTTTTGAGTTCGTATCTGAATCTTCTACCTTTCTGTCAATGAAGAACTGTATAAAGTAGTGAAAATAATCAAGTGACCTTAAGTGTTAGCAAACTATGAGCCTGCTCTATTTCTTATGTCAGACAAATGGTACAAGGAAGAAAGTAAGATAAAGTGTAAATTACTAGTGACATTATATAGCCTACTACAGAAAAAGACACCCTGATAAAATCAAGGCCAAGCACACAAAGAAGTGCCACCTTCTTTCTGTATGGAACTTTGACCTGACTGATAAGGAGAAAAATACAGGAAAACTCAAAGTACAAATTAAAAGGCATCTGAAGAACAATTTAAACTATGCAAGGACAAAGCAGTATTTCCTTATCTTTAAGGATTAACCAAAGGCACCAAGATTTCTCAGGCAATTAAAGATTGAAAGAGGCTTGATGAATGTAATGTGGCCAGAGCTCATCAAGCTTAACAGAGTTATAAAATATGAAGAGGAAGGATGAATTGAAGGTTGCCCAGTGCAAGCCTCCACAGTAGCAGGATATGCAATAGATAACATCTACTAGAAGCTAATACTTGCTTTTTATTCCAATAAAATCTGAACTTTAAGTGTTTCTCAAGCACTGATAACTTCTATAAGTACTATTTAGACCAAGGAGATTTAAAAAAAAGGGATCATTATTTTATACTCTCTCTACAAGACCGCCCAGGGCCAAGTCAAAGCCAAATTGTAGTAAACAAAGATGGGAGGCACCCATCTGTTTACAGGACAGATACACATTACTTTGTTCAACTTCCAAGCAACAGCACCTGTTCAAAGATAACCTTTGAGCCATGTACTTTATTTCACCTGAAAACATAGGTGAAAGAACAATCCAATTACTTGCTTCATAAAGCGATTAAATGGAATTTGAGGAAAAAAATACATACAGATTTTAAGATAGAAGAAAGAGAGAACATATGTTTTAAGTCACGCTAAGTCTTTAGACTGAGTAAAACACTCTTTATAAGTAAGGATAAGAATACAATTATTAAACTAAAAGAAAAGGGTTGTCCCATACCGTTTCAGAACATGAGACTTTGCTTGAGACATGGAAGTGGATGGAATTTTCACCTAAGATAATGTAGGAAACACCATAGCCATCATCGGCCACCTGGAGAAAAAAGAGAAGTGGTTGCTAAACTCCCCACTCCCTTCCATTTTTAAGTTCATCTGATACATAGTTACAGTTGTTTTCTATGAATTTTTTTAAAATCAGTTCCAATTTTTCCTAAGCAAAGATAATCTTCCACATTTTATATATCATTTCTAGAGAGTACTGTTTCTTAGTGGAAACAGCTCTGGTCTCACCGGAAGTGGATGGAATTAACATTGTCAGAACATGATCTGCAACATATTTCCTTTCAAAAACCTTTGAAGTGCAACAGTAAGGTATTATGGAACTGAAACTTTTAGACTACCACATTCAAAGACCTGTGTATAAAATGGATACTTTTATAGTTAGCAAACATACTGGCCCAAATCCTCCACCACAGGATAACATCTCAGGGTTCTTCTTTAGATCAATAAGTTGTTGCGGTGTCTGACTCGTTGACAGCCTCCAAGGCTCTGACAAAACCTATAATAGATATGAAAAGGATGTAATTAAATGTAACACTCTTCAACTTATCATCAAAACAATTTAGAAAATATTCAATAAAGCAACAGTAAGAATTAACTCTGGCTCATACTTCAATAGAACGAACAGTTGAGAAGATTATAAAAGAAAAGGCAGCAAAACACCAGTCTATGTGGAAACCATTAATATGCAAGGCCCTCATGTCAATCCAGGGAATGGAAATATTTTCAGTAAAAAAACAGAAGGATCTGCCTGATACCGTCTGCTTAACAGTTCCTTGTTTTGTTTTTTAAAGCAACCACCACAACCACCATCCACCACAAGAATTACCATATCTTCATCAGCAGTGGCCATTCAAGTTCTAGTAAACTAAATGCAGCAAGTCAGAAGTCTCTAGCTAATATCTAATAATATACAAGTTTTGTGTAATTCTAAGGAAGCTGTAGAAGGTTTAACTTGATGGCTACTCACACTTAAAGATGACAAAGCCGCAAATGTGAGTAGCTTCGCTTGCAGAAGAGCAAGAACATATAAATATATATATTTATTAAATCAGGAAATATAGGCAAAGTCATTTTGGCACAATTTCCAGAGAAAAACAACCCTGAGGTAAGAATCAAAGCCCTCATTGTATTGCTTTGAAGATATGGTAAAATCCATGAGCACCCAACATTCTTTAACATCTACTTCAATCCTCAATAACATTATACTATAGTACTGCTTTCTGTGGATTTTGTGATTAAAAAGCGTAAGTACAAAGCAAAGTAATAGTACATTTATAATCTACCAGCAAAGGGTACTGTTGACCAAAGTTCATTTAAACCTACCTTTTTCCTTGAAAAGATAAGCAGAATCAGAAAACATTAAGTAAACAGAGGGTTAATTAGCACGGCTAACAATTATCAATGAAATCCACTTACTTCTTTAAGGAAAGGAGAATCAACAGCAAGGTATTTGGACACAACATAAAGGCAGAATAGATGACGGTCAATACCAGCACCAGTCATTGCAAGACGATATAAAAGCTGATGTTTGGTAGCAGCAGTCCTCAAGAGTTTGAGCTTGTTTTCATTCTGATGAAAGAAAAATACAGGAAAAAAGGTAGAATGCGCAAACTGCGCTACAGCAATGGCTCTCAAGCCTATGACATGCAAGGCAATGGATGCATCTAACATCAAGTACCAGGATTCTCTAATTTTTCAGTCTGTCAATTCTCTATTTCAGGTATTAAAAAAAAAAAAAAAAAAAAGTGTTGACTATTTTCTGTTGAAGACAGAATAAAGAAAACATTTATATTTTAAGTATGACCTAGCTACAGAATTGAATAGCATAAAAACCACATTATTATAATTTGAGTTTACTACTCCCTGGTGAATTTATCTTCTAGAGATATTAGACTTAGAAAGCTGTAGAAAAGTAAATCTCAACTTTTGATAAAAAAGGAATTGCAAGAGCCATTTCAGAAGAAAGATCGACAACACTAAGTGTAGTGTAAATGAATACTACTTAAGTGTACTGTAAATGTAAAATGTCTGTTAGAACTCCCTTCTAGATAGCCATTTCATTAGAGTTTATAATGTGGAATGGCAACTGAGTATACGGTACCCAGTCACTTGCTACCTCCACTATCACAATTTGATTCTATCTCTTTCAGAAGTGATAAGCAGCCTATCTGTTTTCAGCACGAGAGGCTGATAAACTATTTGTAGTCACGCTAAGCACCCCTATCACTGGTATTCTGGAGTAAAGCTTTGTGGGAAGAGAACAGTCCCCCATCTTTTTCTGCCTCTCTCTCGGACTCCTCACCCCCTAACCTCCCCAGGGGAGGTCAGAAGCATGTTTGATCCAGCCTTCCCATAGGGTACTCCCAGCCCAGGACTTTCCAGCAGCAATATTAAAATGTTTGTTTTTTCCAGTTATCAAAGATTACCACCTCAGTTATAAACTCAAATATTAAGAAACATTAGAAGAAAAAGCAGCATGTATTTCAAAGAACTAGAATTATTTACAAAACAGCCTCTGCATTATTATTTAGGCATAGCCACATTTTGATAAAACCAACACTCACTACACAGCTTCACAACTAGCAATTCAACCTTTCATTAAGTATCAAATTAAAAACCTCTGTTTTAGTATTTTAAGTTTTATAGTTTAGTTTTATTCTAAGACTTTATTCAGTCTGATCTCTGTAAAAAGCCCCCTGTTCAAATTTAACACAGATAAGCAACCTCCTTCCCCATAAAGTTCCCTCAAGAGAGTTAAGGGCTCGGTTTCATAGAGAGACCACAGTTATCTGAAAAACTATTAGTATAAATGTGAACATGTAAGCAGTCTTTGCAGCAAGTGGTTCACACCTATACTCCTCTCACTAAACCGTAAAGAGCCCAGACTGTTTGCAAACAAAATGTTTTCTTTCTATTTTAAAGAAATAGGTGGATATTTGAGATCAACAGATCTGCAGCTGCCCAGTGACAAAGATTGGCAGGGTGTTGTGAATCTTACAGTGAAATGGGAGACAACTGTTCAGCACTTTCCTCATGACTGTGTCACTTGGTGCACCAGATGATGTAAACCATCAGCCAAATTCAGTTGTTACCAATGCTCACAAGGTGGCATAACAAGCACTACTAAATATTTACTTTTAAAATGTATACAGCATATAGAAGGATGCAGAGAGGGAAAGGAGCAAGAGTGCAAGACAGGCCAAGCTCCACAGAACAGCCTTTCTCACAATGGCGTAGCAACGGGGCAGCATCCTACATTAGTGTTCAGTTACTGATTATAGTCCCAGATGTCAATTTTTTTCCTTACAGAAACGTAGAAAAAAATCCCACTCTTCTGCAGAAAAATGGAAACCCCTTTCAGCTTAGGTCATTAAATTTGCAGATTTTGTTATTTCAACAACTTCATCAATGAAAATAATGACTAGCATGAATTCTAGACGGACCATCCTCAAGACAACTGTGACACCAGATAATCTTTCACCTGATGATGCATTCTTCCACTGACATCAAACCTTTTAATCAGTATTGTCCAATTTTTCCAGACCAAGAGGCTTTCACTTAGACTCCGATTCCTTTACTGGATGATTAAAACATCAAATTTAAAACTCTACTGAGATAATATATGAAATCAACTGTTTCTTCCCAAGCTTCCCAAGAATATTTGCTTCTTTATCATGAAATGAAAGCTTAACTGATATAATTTACTTTTTACAGATCTACAAAGATTCACAAATCCTAAGTGTTCCATGAGTCATTTTAGTTTTCCAAGTTGGAAAAATTAGTGTATCTGGTTAAGTTATTGTCATTCTTTTTTGTTGTAGTCTTAGAAGTCATGTCCTATCATTGACAGAGGATATTAATAATTATCTTACATTGCAATTCATTCCTCAAAACAAACACATCTGTTTTTAAGCGTTTAAAATCTATGTGGGAATGACATGGTGATACAGTGATAATGCATTGCCTCATACAACATATTAGGAAATAAGGTAGTAAGCTTACAGTTTCAGTTGGATCTTCCATGGCTCGAACAAAATTACAGGATTCGACAGTACATGAACGAACAGTTTCAGTCCTGCCTTCTCTGAACAAGCGGGTCATAGAGGCTTCATACGTTAAACAAAATTTCCCCATGTCCTTGAAAGAGGAAAAAAACAACTTCAGAAGTTTATCTAGACTTTGCTCCTCTTTCTTAAGCAAGAGTTCAAGGTAAGCATACAGGATATGAATCACTCCCCAAATTAAACTCAACAACATATAATTAGTAGCCCACTGTTAACCATTTTACCTAAAGACAATCAAGACAAACTAAGGTGAGTAACAGCAATATGGTGAGTGTTATCAGAAAAGTCAAATTACTACTTTACACATCCTACATTGTCATCTTTGGCCTCTTTACAACTGGAGCAGATTCAAACACTATCAAAAACACATCAGGAAGCACAGGGGCTTCCTAAACTAATACGGCTGTGGTAGGGAACTAGGTACAGCTGTAGTCTAGGGAACTATGATGCCCATAAGAATTTTTTCATTGTAACATTTTATAGCATGGAGAGGCAGGCAGCATGGAGATTTTCAAGTACAAGAGAACTGAAAAAGGTCTGCTAGCCCAAAAAGCATGACTCCTGTATCTCCTGTAGACACACACAATATACAGATTAAAGCTTACTAAATGACATGAGTTTATAAATCAAATTATTTGCCAAGTAGCCACCCTAACCAGTGGCAGCAAAGATTAAGTGGTGAGAACAACCAGGAGACCTAGATGTTTCATCATTCCATTTGGAATTACATAAAGGCAATATCTTAACAAATAAAACAGATGAAATCTAATACACAGGTGTTGTCTTAAAGCATGCAATAGAAAAGACAAACTAGGAGGAAAACACAGGCAGTAATCTCATCATTAATCTTGTTAGGGAGTGCCTACAATTACTGCACTAAGGGAGCCTCCAAACTAAAAATAATTTTAATATGGTTAAAAAGTATAAAGTTACTAACAACTACTTGAATTTTCCTATCTGCTGCTCTCAGGTCCAAAATATCTGATTGATCTGTCTCCAGTCAGAAGAGAAAAATCTGCTTAAGTGTCAAATAGCCAACCTTTCAACAACAAATTTCTAGTTAGTAATCTTGGAAGCTTGTTCCTGCTTCCGCTAAATGCCTTTATTAATCTTGCAGACTCATACCCATCTACTTTACTCAGCCATATATTTTTAAATTAGATATGGTACCTTTGTGTACTTGTAATCAATGAGCTTCTGTAAGATCAAAACAATCTGTTCTTACCCGAGAGTGAGCAAGTTGCAAGGCAAGTTGCACAAAGGCATCAGGGCTGACTTTTGCTTTCTTGATTAGTCCCTTTCCAAAGGCATCAAAGTAAAATGAATGGAAGTCTACGTCATCTGCCAGAGCTTTTGCAGTGCTCAGAGACCTCTCAATCACTTCTTGACACTGAAGGGAAGTAGGGGGGAGGCAGAAATTATACACAAATCAATACAGCGTTATGTATAATCCATTTTATATATTACATATTATACAAAATATACAAAATGTCGTTTAAATTTTAACTTTTATATAAAACATTTATACATGTGCAATACATACATACACATTCACTCAATGGCACCTGAAAGTGGAGATTGAAAAAGTACAAATATATTTTTAATTGATAAATAAGATACCTTGCCATTATGCATGTTGGTCATCAACAATGTCTACACACTCTTCCTCTTAGAGCAGAATAGAAATAATCTTTGCCTAACTGTTAAGATTCAAATAGCAAAAAACAGACATAGAGATGGAATGGCAATGGTTGTGTCTAATCTGCCATATATGCTTAATCAAACATGTTACCAACCACTATCACTTTAAAGTTAAAATTCAAATAGGGTTAGCACAGTTTGTCTTAAATTCATGCCCAAAAAAAAAATCCTTATTAGATATGCAGACAAAATTTTGGACACAAGAAAAGACAGACTCAGGGAAACCTCCTACTCAAGAATATCTATTGCAACAACAGCAATGAAACCTCAACACCTTAAATCTCACTCTGCTATAGTATTTAAAATGGGTGGCCACTTATTTTTGATCAAGTGGCATTTGTCACCAAGAATTCCACAAGTTCCCTAACCAGAATTTTAAAAGTGGGATAAAACAAAGCAAAAGCCACCAAACACCTTACTACGTCTTGGCAAACCACTAATGGGACCTTCAAGAAGTTAAAGCACCGTATCAGTAAGGCAGGCAGCTACTCCAGAAAACCATAAATATTCTTCCAACCCATTAGTGGTTCAGTACTCACTTCTTCGGGAATTTCCCACTGTAGTTTGGTAGGAATAGGAATATTTTGATTGGTATCTCCTCTGCAATGTCCATCTTCTGAATAGCCCAGTTCAATATATTCTGTGAACATTACATTCTGTAAAGAACAGAAAATCTTCTGAGTTAGAACATATTACATACGGCTGTTAAAATAGAATTTCACTGCTAAAGCAGTATACTTCACTTTCAATACATGGTGAAATACAATATACAATCATTTTCATATTCTGAAAAAAGCTGCAAGGAAAGCCCTCTCTACCTCTTCTTTCAAGGCATTTTTACTTCTGAGTGAAATAAAACCAAGTATGCAAAAAAATGCCCACACAGCTAGACTGGGCTTTTGCCGCATGTTACTGATAAAATTACCATATTTTAATTAAAACAAAACAAAAACAAAACAAACAAAACAAAAACAATACACACCCTAGAGCAAGACCTGGATTTCACAAGGTTTGTCCAGCCTACATTCTAGGAAGATTTTGCAAATTTGTTACCTGTTAATACTTGTTCATCAAGAAACAGTTTATTTCACAGCACATCCCTCTGCAAGAACTACTTCCTTTTTAAAATTTACATCCTACTTAGTACTTTAGTGTATTATACTTCAGAGTTTTTGGTGGTGAAGTGTAATGTTTATGACTATTGATAGGGCAAAGAATAGAGAAGAGGGGAAGAAAAAAAAAAAAAAAGCTGCTCTTTCCTACCAGATTCCAAGCAACATTCTTAACTAAAAGTCAAAGATCTGCTCAACATGGAAGGGCAGACTTGAGAAAAATCTATTACACATTCTACATACAGATTTCTAATTGCTCATTTAATTTACCTTTCTCATTTAGGAGACAGAATATGCCATCCATGAAAAAAGTCTAATTCACTGTATTTTTTCCTAAAAATAGACAGGTAATTTCCTAAGAAATATGATTTGTTTTAGGCTTTTGAAATTCTTAGCAGGAAATGAGGCAACTAATAATAATTCTCAAGTACAGAGATATGAACTGAAGTGTAACAAATCATTCCCTAGAAGAAAAAAATAACTAAATTTTGAATGCAAGTGCATGTTTTTAAGATTTTGTGTGCATGCAAAATAAAGTGTCCTATCATAGAGGACATCAGTCGACTGATTTAGATAAGTTAGTTCTATCAGTTTTGCAATGAACACACTGATGTTCATTAAACTACAACTACCTAGCAAGCTCCTTTAAATTCCACAGTCAAAGTCAGACAGAAGCAGTCCCATACTCACTTTTAAACAGCATAAGCATATGGAACTCCTAATCCTCCGGACTGTTTCATGGACAACATCGTCATCTTTTGCATTAACTGTGTGTATAAAACACTTACCTCCCAAAGATGCCCAACAATAGGAGCATCTGCCCAAGAGTGTTCTGCATTCAGACCCATTTTGCCATTCTTGAACACAATAAGAGTGAATGTTTTATCAAACCACCTAAAAAAAAAAAAAAAAGATTTCTTTCTAGGGTTTTGTAGCTTTAAAAAAAACTTAGATCGCAAGAGAAATTTGTTCTCTCTACAAGCATGCAAATTTTTGTTTTAAATCAACAGGCCTAAGTCTATCAGTTTGTAAGACATCAATTCATATGTATTAGATGATTGAATCAGTCCTGCTATATCAAAAAGAAGGGATTTTCCACAAAGTGAACACCGTACCTGTCATAACATCTGCCATGTAATATGGACTTTGCATACATATCCAGCGATGCCACTGGATCTTCTTTCCTGTACCCTCCCTCGAGGTCATCCAGGGATACAAAAAATGCTGCTTTTTCTATAGCATCTAGGGACTGTTTGTTCTTTCCATGGCTAAAATAAGCCTGCCGAGCCTTAGCCCACGGTACCCTGTAGAAAGAATTTGGTTTATAGCCAGCTTACATAACTTATTCAAAATTTTAGCAATGTTAAGATCACTACAAGACACATCGCACATTTTAAAACACATTTAAAGCATACACTTTAATTGCACTGAAACTATATTATCATGGAAAAGTTCTAGAAATACATGTACAACAGAATCCCAGGAACTAACTCACATATCACACTGATTTTAAGCTTTTCTTCCAAAATTCAGCAGCTTGCCTACATGCAAGACAAATAGTCTGTATCATCTGGTCCAGAAGCAACCAGATATATTGAACTGTAAAACCTATCAACAATTTAACTGAATTCAGTTATCTTGCATCTAGAATCAACTGGTTAAGTACTGCTTTATTTTGCAGAATCAAATGAGTATATGACAGGACTTACTGAGCTCACATTTTCAACCTTAATTTTTAAGATTTTTTTAAAGACACAGATTGAACCTATTCAAAGCCAACACTTAACTAGTAAGTAGCTCCAAATATCAAAAAAAAAAAAAAAAAGAAAGAAAAAAAGGACCCCTACCTATCTCCTGCAGTAAGAGCCGCTAGCTTCAGCTCCCCAGGCTGCGGCTCTGAAACATCATCAAGAATTCTTTGCATCTGCTGTTCAATTTCCCGGGGTTTCAACAGTCTACCATCATGGTAGAGCCACACTTTGAAGTAACGCCCCTTATGATACACTACAATGTGTTTGCTGTCTTTCACATGCTGGATAGTATCTGCAATTACAATCAGTTACAACAAAACGTTAATACACCAAACATTTGGCATTAAATAACAAACACTTACTGCATATACTACCAGTTAGCACGGCTTGTTTTTGACGAGTAGCAAGAAAAGTAGGATTGTTGTGAGAGAGCAGTAGGACTTGCCTAAGCACCACTGCCCAACTGTCAAGTAGATTCCCAAACCCATTAATATAATGAACTGAAAACTAAGGAGAAAGTACACATTCACTTTTTTCTGCTCCTGCACTAGATACAGTAGCCCTCAGAAGGGTGAAAAGCAGCAGCAAAGCAATCATTTAGTGAGGTCGCTTTGCCCTTCCTCACAGAGTTAGGAAAGCACCTGTGCTTGTAGCATATACATGACATGTCCATACAAAAGGACAACTCCTGAGTGCAAATGCAAAAAGAAGAGATCAATTGATGGTGTAGGCGACTAATGACTTGACAATAATTGTGCAGCACCAACAATTATCTTTTAGACCTATTATCTATAGGCATAAATATAAATTTAAGTACCTGCAGTAGAGATTTGTTTAAACTATTAAAAAACACCCTTTCCATTTTTTCTGCTGGTACAGGAATTAGTGTACATCTGAAGATGGACATAACATACTGCATGGGTTTCCTCGGATTAATGTGAAAGACATAAAGGTTCTTCTCTGCTTAAAATAAATAGCTTACTCCACCATGTACTTAATCATAAGACATAAAAATCAAGCAATTATCAGGCTATAATATCTATTAAGATTTTTTATGCTTTTATGCTATTACTGATAAATGAGATGCATGCTGTTTCTGTAGCAGCCTTAATATACTTGAATATCATTGAAAGGAGACAGCAAGAAAGCAACCTATTGTTCAGAATTTAAGAAAAATGTGTTTTCGGTATGTAATTGAAAAATGAAGTCACTTGTGCATGAGCAAAAGAAAAAATGTTATTTTTCTTTCAGAAAAACATGAAAAACATCAAGAAGCAGAATGGGAATTGAAAAGCATTTTTAAAAAAGTTAGATTTACAAAGCTGAGTGTGCTTTTATTTGACATACTTTAGGTCTGAAG
Organism: Crypturellus undulatus; assembly: GCA_013389825.1. Lineage (NCBI taxonomy): Eukaryota > Metazoa > Chordata > Aves > Tinamiformes > Tinamidae > Crypturellus > Crypturellus undulatus. Next base: position 143,914 of record VWPW01018761.1, read on the forward strand.
CAGGAAAGAACAGGGAGAAATATAAATAGGTGGATGAAGGATGAAGACGGCACCCATCTCTAAGCCACATAAGCAACTTCTGTTGAACATATGTTCATACTGAGAACACCACACTGGTGTTGTGAATCAAAAACCAAAAGGAAAAAAAAGGGAGAGTCAGGTAAACAAAAGACAATACTTTAAAACGACTGAGGTAAGAGAACACAGCTTTCACAAAGATAACATGATACCTTAAGAGTCTGAAGGAGCAAAACAGAGAAAAGTAAAGGTTACATTTAAAACAGAGGGCATACAACAATTTCCTGAAGGCAGTTTTTAAATAATAAAAAAAGAAATAAATAAAAGGAGGAAACAAAGTCACTCTAAAAGGAAAAAATATTTTATGCACTCTGTATGACTCATCAAATTCTGAGAAACAATTATAACTGACCTTCGCATCTTTCAGATCCTTATCTGGGAAAATAAGATTTCTAGCAGAAAATACCCCCAAAACCTGTCTGGATTCCCTGAAAGTGTTCCTTCTCCTTGGCTGGTCCTGCTTACCTGTTTCCTCTCCTGGGATTCGGGAAGTGTTAAACATCCGCTCCCACTGAGCTGAGCAGAGTGGAACAGTAGATCCCAGGAGAAGAATCTATGCCATAAACAGATCAAAATTCTAATTATATATAGTCAGCAAATAAAAAGGAAAGTAAAAACAGTCTGTTTAAAGAAAAGTTACAGAAAATTTAAAATGTAAACTCAAATTTGTATTCCTTGTCTTCCTTTGAACTACGTGTGGAAGAGACCACAGATATTCCAGTAGCTGCACTTTCTTCCTCCCTATTAAAATCTCTCCCTTCTAAGGGTGGATGGAAACAAGGTATCAGCTGAAACCCAAGCAGCTTGCAGGGGCCAGTCTGGATGCAAAACAAACAGGGAGCTGGCATCATCTCTTAATTTCTCTTAGTTTGCTCCAACAGGCTGGGTAATGTATACAAACAAAACAGGATTTTTTTCTCTAGAATATCTGTTTTGAAGTGTACAACCACTAAGAAAAACATTTCTTTATGTTTCTTTAGGTATATGACTGTAGGTGCACACTGCCCTCATTTCACTGACATAAGAGGAGTATGCAGGCTGGGGTTTTGTTTAAATAAAATACAAAACAAACAAGCCTAAACACTTGATTTGAAGGATACCAAAATTTTCAGGAAGTCAGTGTCCTGAGGTAGTGTGAGATTAATATTTTAAGTAAATCATGAAGTCTCTTGTATTTAATTTCAGAGTTGTTGAGTTTTTGGGGGGTAGTTGTTTGGTTTTAAATTACCTTTCATTTCAAGTAGCTTCAGGATTACATCAGGTTAAGAAAAGATTAAATGCAAGTTAAAATCATATTTTAATTTCCTCTTCGATAAATCAAGTCAATGGCTTTTTTGCTCCACTTGGGAGACTTATTTAAGGTAGTCAACTACATGAGGAAGTCCGAGACACAAGTATGTCCTGCTTGCTTTCCAGTATCATCTAAAGTTTCACGTACAATACAATCAATCATTTCACGATTCATCTGCTGCTAGCCCAAAGATTATTTTAAATCCTCCCTTAGAATGGCTTTAGCAGGAAATATGCAAGTGTTTTCTGCTCAGAAACTGGGATTTCAGCAGCTCAAAAGTTATTATATATGTAGTACATACCAGTAGCTTCTGCTCTATGGTATACTTAACAAATGCGAACACAAGCTCCTATTTGTCATGAGCAATTTAGCTGACATTTGAATCCACACATTCAGGTACATCGTATGTGCAGTTCTGGCATAAGACATTCTCTCCTCCTCAAATTTTGAAAAAGGATCTACTTCTTACAGAGTGTGCTAGAAAAGATCAGCAACAGCTTAAGCCAATATACATACTGGCTTGATTTCTTGTCTGTCCAGTTTCTTCCGGTAGAGCAAGATGGCATGGATAGCATTACCAGCTCTAGCTGCCTGCAAGGTAGTTGGAATTAAATAAAGGAAGTCCTGTAAAATACACAGATATAGGAAGTTAATATGAGTATCATATTAATTAATGAGTTAATTGAGTACCATATTGAGAAAAGCACTCATGTACTTCTGGTCCACTTTTTTCCTTGATTATTATTCTGATGTCATTATAGAAAAGGCTTTAATATACACAAAGTGCACTATTGTGGTGACTGGGTAGCTTCAAACTTGACTACAGTATCTTGTATTTCTGTTTTTAATACCAGGGTCTTCTACATATTTACTTCCAGAAGAGATACTTGTGAATATGAGCACAAAACCCCACTGAACCACATTATTCACAAAGTTTTGCATGGAGCCTTTGCGAGGTCACACAACTTACTGCAGTAAGCAAATAGCTATAAAAAGTCATTGCTGCATGAGTCTGCCTACTCGGCAGGCATGCTAAGCCTCAATTATAAGTTACCTCTATACGGGCTGCCTCATACTAGAAGAGAAACAAAGGTCACATGCTTAGTGGCAATGGAGTTCTAGAAGGTAGGTAGCACTTCAACAGTGCCTCTTTGACATAAGCTGTTTATAGTACTTACCATTGCAAAATAGTTACTATTAACCATAATTGGTCCACGTCCTCTAAGGTAGATATATTCTTCCCACCAATCACTAACCTGCAGAATGAAGAAAAAATAAAGTTACATTGTTATCTCTAGGTTAATAACACCACCACCCTTTGCAATATAATCCTTAAAATAGGAACCATGCCCTCCATGCATACTATTTGCATGAATAAGGGCAACTAGCCAAGAGAGTCAGACAATAAAATCAAAATTACAGCTGCAATTCTGATAATATGCTTCTGAAGAAGTTGTCTTCAACTAACATTTAAAATACACCAGATCTCCAGCCTAAACAACGGTAACTGTGTAGAACTAAGGGTTTAGAAGGGAATTATGTTACACATATTTCACCGGGGTGTTGGGACACAGGTTTCCTTTCTGGTAAGGAACAAATATTATTCTGATACTTTTCTTTTTTGTATGCTCTAAACAAACCACTTAAATCTCTCTTGTAAACTACCTGGGCAGCCAAGCCCAGCACTAAGTTTTAAATGAACTGAACAAACAAACAGAACTCAAAAGCTACCAGGTAAGTAGCCTGCTCCAGAATAATGAGCACAAGCCTCGGATGCCTGCATTTAAATTCTGCTCACTATGTCACTTGCTTACCATTTTATCCACATCAAATTATTGCTCTCCAAATTAAGTGGTCTCAAATGCAGTCTATTAAGGAAAAAAATGCAACAGGGAACAAGCTAAACTGGCAGTACCTCTTATTTATCTACTTACATAGTTTGTGGCCCACCAAGACTTTAGCTTCAAATACCACTGAAGTCTTGGTCCCAAGTTATACGCAAAGTCTTTGGCAAGCCCCTCCATTCTTCTGAACTCTTCATCATTCATGAGCGGCCGAACTGATTCCAGATACTAGAAGACAAGAATCAATGTTTGAGTAGTCACTGATCTGTGGCTTGTCACCATTCCTTCACAAAGCATTTGAACAGCTGACAAGGAATACTTGACTCGTCTAATTCATAGGGTTGCAAGTACTATAAATTAAAGGTATAACCTCAAGTTCTGAGTGCACACTTTCAAACTATAGAAACTTCAAATTGTACAAACGATAGAATACTCTCCAGGCACTTGGCAGTAAGTCACACATGAAAAAGGTGAGTTTTTTTTAAAGATATATTTTCCCCATAACAGGGGAAAAGATATTTTGCATACAGACTTCAATATTTGAGTTTAAGTTATCTCTTTCCATCCACTCCATGCTATATTAAGTTGTCAGCTTCTGGAATTGCTTTTGTTGCTTAAATTTGCTTCTTCCAGAAGGGGAGGGAGGACCTTTAAGCCTCTAGAAATCAAATAATCAGTTTCTGTGACATTCCTACTTGAACATACAGCATGTGCCTTATGACACAAAAGGTTATAGCAAAGTGTGCAAGTTGTGAAAGAAAAACAGATCTGTCGGACGCTAATACATACCCCTGGAAGCCATGCTTCACTACACAGTGCCACATCGACCAACATCACAATTGCCCAATAAACTAGCATGCTACCTTCAGCTTAAAATCATCACGTGATTCAGTGGTCTCTTGCAGTCTTTATTTAAATTTCTATGCAGTAGTTTTAATCTGGTGGACCATATTTTCCTGCTTGGGCAGGGGGGCTGGACTATATGATCTCTAGAGGTCCCCTTCCAACCTCAGCCATTCTGTGATATTAATACAATANCACATCGACTAACATCACAATTGCCCAATAAACTTGCATGCCACCTTCAGCTTAAAATCATCACGTGATCCAGTGGTCTCTTGCAGTCTTTAAATTTCTATGCAGCAGTTTTAATCTGGTGGACCATATTTCCCTGCTTGGGCAGGGGGACTGGAGTATATGATCTCTAGAGGTCCCCTTCCAACCTCAGCCATTCTGTGATATTAATACAATAATTATACAAGGCATGGAAAAAAACCCACCAGGACACCTATATATGGATTCAATGCTACCAAAAAAAAAAAAAAAAAAAAAAAAAAAAAAANAAAGGGGGCAACATACCCTATTGACTGTGTCTTTCACAGACGGAACTGGCAGCCGCGGCAAAGATGTCTGGAAGCTGTATAACATGGGCTTACGTCCCGAGAAGAATTTTACAAGCGCCTGGAAATAGACAAAACCAAAATACTTGCCTCAAATTACTAAGTTCAAAGGAGCATAGCACAACTAAGAGAAGTGATGCAACTCACGGTTCTTTTCACCAGTAAACGATGCTGCACTGAACTTAGAGCACCGATATTCATATTGCTGCTTCACAAAGGAAGCAAAGCACTGAAACCAGCTTCCTAAATGTTAAACAATCTGTGGAACTGGAAGCAATTCAGTGGAACAGAGAGGGACATTGAGACCTCCTGACTTCCTAGATAACACTCTTGTCTCTAAGTATATTAAGATATCCTTGCCTACCTATACTGTGCTTCAAAAGAGGAATTATCAAGCCTGTCAGCTAAGAATCCTAGATAGCTATAGTCATCATAAAATATAACTATGCTTGTGAAACCTGGTTCAGTATTTTCTAAAATTATAGCTCAGCAGCAATAATAGTATTGCTGTTACACGGTTTCTCTTCAAGTTTGAGTGTCTCAGGTATGGTCTACTACAGGACTGGAACATACCAAGCTGTGAAAGTACTGTGTTATACTCAGTACTTTCTATTACAAAGAGAACAGCCAAAGCAAAACAGCTCCCATCTCAGCTTCAAGTTTTACAGTATCCTCTATTTTCCACAGGAGACAGGGGTAGCATTTCCATCCAGGAGCGTTCCTCAGCTGTAACATGCTCTAGGCTGAATGTCTAGAGCATGCAGCTTCTGGGCTACGCATGGGAGGATCCTGATGCATCACTCCACTTCTGCATCAAACTATACACCAACATCCAGTGAAAGATTCTTTGTTAAGTCCGATATTTTAACTGAGGACAAAAGAAAATAGATCACAAAATTTCATTACTAAATTCCTAGAGTTTGGCCTAGATAACATGATTTTCAGCAACTGGCATAACAAATTTATCAGAAGAGAGCTTTTTCTCCTCTCGTTTCCTTGCTCAGAACAGCTACAGCAGGTTGTTTCAGGCAGTGTAGCTGTTAAGAACCACAGAAAGACCCTCCGACAAAAGGATTTGCATCAGAGATGTTAGATGTACATGCACATGCTATGGTGATCAGCTCAACTAAATCCAGTTGTGCTTCATGACAAGACATGTTTAAAGCCACAGCAGAAAGACAGCTCAGACTGTCCTAAGAGAAGCTGTTTTCTGTTCATGCAGAAAGGCAACAGTTTTACTCCAAACTTTAAAGCCATGCAAGTCTGAAATTTTATCAGATAGAAAGAGGGTACCTGCTCAACTGACATTAAATATCTTGAAATGTTTGCTCTCACCTATTAAGTAAACTTCTACTAGAAAATTAAGTTTGAGACCAACAAGGTGATTTGATATACACACATATACACTTAACTTCCCTGATTTCCTATCCAGACACTGCAAATTATCTTATTCTAGTGGTGTTTGTATCTGTTTGCAGATATTTTATTTTAACTGCGTCGACTACTTAGATTCCCCTCCCTGCCCTTAGACTCCTACATGAAATTTAATTTATTAGGAAGATTAAATATTTTCCTTAAAAGTGGTACCAGATTTCCCACTAGGCTGGGAAAAAACTTTGCCTTGAGACTAAGCTCAAAGCCTGTTTTTTCCAGCTGCTTGACTGTTTGAACAAAGGACAGTAAATTCACAGTAATGGTTCTTCATGCTTTTAATCAGAGAAACAGCTACGAAAAATAAATAAGAATAAAAATAAACAAACCCTTCCAACAAATTACAGAATATCAATAGGTTAACAGACCTCTGCATTTCAAACCAATAAAAAATAAAAGCTTCTTTAGAACCCAGATATATAATAAATGGCAGAGCATGGTAAGCAGCATCACAGTTCACACTGTTTAAGGCTGGTGTTATACAGAAAATTATCAGCTTTAAAATATCCAGTTGGTAGGACATGCTGAAAATCCAGACAGTGAGAACATCAAGCAACTGACAGGAAGCCTTACCATTCAGAGTCTGTACTGTACAGATTCAAGTCATGAGGCTCCTGATACCACTCCCAGAAGAAACTATCAATTAGAAACTTCATTTGTAACAAATGAACACTAAACTCAGTTTAGTGTATCATTTTGTATGCTCATTACAGAACACTTCCCATAATAAATCACCACATTTTTGTTAGCCTAACATGTAAATTCAAATTTTGATGCTGCGGAGACAAATTTTATCTTTGTAGGAAACTAAGTCATTTCCACAGCACTGAAGAAAGAATTAAAACTGAGTGAGTTTGAATAAAGGGTTCTTTCTATCCTTAGGTGTACCAGGATGTATACTCCCTCGCTTAACCCCCACCACACCCTTTTAGGGAAACAACAGTCTCTTAAATTCTTTTCCTAAACCCTATAATCATCAACAAGAGCCAGATGTGTTCATCTCATCCTGTTAAGACACATCACTACCACCTCTGTCACTGTTCCCACATCCAGAGAATGGGACACTTCAGGTGTAAGATGGATATCAGTTACTAGCCTGAAAGGATTTAGTACAACATCACTAAAGAAGACTTATCATAGAAACAAAATAAAGAACTTCAACGCAAACTGCTTTGCATTAGACAGTCTCTCAAAACAGTTTGCTTGGGCTCTCAGGCAAAAGGACAAAATATTTGAGCCTACCACCAACTCTTTTAGGTCAGGCTCCACAGGCCAGGAAACCACATTACCATAAGCTGCAGTGTACTTTAAAAGTGAAAAGATTACATTCATTCTCAGAAATAATGGTGCATAGAGTGCATGTTGGAAATCCCAACACTTCAGCATCAACAAAGAATTAGGGTGGCACTCCCTGGAGTAGGATTGTCCTGCAACTGCAACCCACATTCATTTCACTGTATTTGCACATAGAGAAAGAGTCGGTATTTGAATCATACAGTCCCAAGGTGTTGTCAAATACAGAAGTGATTTTTCAAATCATCTTTCTTTTACAAGGCTATTCCAAGTAGATTTTAACATCAAAAGTGAGACAGTAATTACTAGAATCTCTACCTAGCAGCATCCCATCTCCACCACATACAAAGAACAAGGAGGAGAAAAAAAACAAAACAAAACAGTCCTCTTTAAGGCTTTGAATATAGATATGATAGAAATTAAGGTACAAAAAGTCAGTATATCCTTACCATCCATAATCTGTTGCCTGCCGAAAGTTTGCCATATTCAGCGAAGATCCAGCCGTGATAAGAAAGCAGCATTTTTAGTGAGTAACGCATTGTGACAATAAGGGCCACCCAAAGCCCTGTGCCAAAAAGTATTCCACTCACAATATTCTGTGTTTGGTTTGACATATAGCCTCTATTTGAAACAAAAGCCAGTAGGTATCAGTTAATATCAGTTTGACATGAATTTAACAGTGCCATTCTAAGCCCCATGATACAGCAGGTAGACATTACACAAGCTTCGTATTAGTTAGTCCCCTTTTAATACATTCTTCTAAGCATCCTCTCATCTAACAAGGGCAAAGACAACAGAAGTGGCCAACTGTGCTACTCAAATGCTCTTTAAAAAAAATAAAATTAAAATGCAGTAATATTGGTATAACAAGCTATACATTTTACATCTCTTCAATCTTTCGCTTAAGCTTTCTCTGTCACAAACATGCTGTTCAAATATGGACTGCACTTCAGTGGGCTTTACAGAAAGAGTTGTTATAAATCAAACTGATGTGGTTTAGAGGAATAATGCAAGATACTTACGTTGTATCAAGAGTTCGGTTGATTTTAGCTATTATTCCTAAAGAAGGATCGATTTTGGCATACATTGTAGACATCACACCCACAACTACAATAAGCCAGCTAGATGGGCTAGCAGGATAAACGCCTGTGATAATTCCATTCTGGAAAGAAAAGCCTTCACATAATTTTTTCATACCAAAGTGGTTGACTTCATATTACCATGGAAAGAAACAAAAAAGATCAACATATTCAAGTCATTCAGTTTTAAGCAAGAAGTTAGGATTTTCCAACATTTTCTTCCATTTGCTTAACTCATAAGGTAGGGAATGGATATAGTGAGCTTCAACTACTGGAGGAATAAAAAAGAGCTATGGTGCTCACCACAGCGAATGAGAGGACCTGGAAGCTTCTTTGCAGATAATACCGATTCTTTGCAGATAATACCGATTCTGCCTGTAAGGCTTTGCTAAAAACACTGAAATTGGTAAACTCCAAAACGAATAGTTCTGAAGGAGTTTCCACTTGCACCAAGACAGATTTGCTAAATGGATACTCTACACAGCAAAAATATTCTGCTAATCATGATACTGAAAATTAGAATCAAGTCTTTCTATGGCATTTAAACAGTTCCTCACATAGTTTTATAAGACAATTCTTTTTAAGACTTTAAGACTTATTTACTTTTAAGATTTTTAAGACTTAAGACTTTTAAGACTTATTTACTACATTTAAGTAGTAAATATTTGAAAAAATGAAGTAACCTTTGTTACTATTAATAAAGCAGATGAGGTCATAAATGGTACTATGAATAAAACTTAATACATTCCAAACAATCTAGATCAAATACCTCAGACAGCTGCATTTATATCCATAACACACAGCTGAAACATTACTACTTAGCATAACTTAGAGATATTCAAAAAATTACCTGAAAGTACTCAACTCCCCGATTTCAAATCCTATTTCCTGTAAAGAGTACTTACAGAAACATATATTCTCATACCTCTATATGTGATGTGAATTAACTCTCTTCCCCCCAAAAGTTGCATTTATGACTTAAACTAAATATAGCCAAAATGATATACTGTGAAGAGAATGAATTAAATTAAAACCCTAATTAACTGACATCTGCATCATATTGGTTCCACAGACTAGACCAAAAGGACACATCTTTTCAGCCTTCACATTGTAATATTAGCACAGCATCACCCAGTGTCATCTTTCCCAGCTTCCCTTTTCTTAACCTCAAGACCACGCAAGTCTTTCACAATAAGAATGCTTACTTGCCATATAGCATTTGTACTTAAACAAAACTCTAGTAAGTTTATAAAACATTAAACAAACAGCAAGTATGGTAGGCTTGACTCCATCAGTCTTAAATACCTTGAATCTGATGAACTTTTTCTTCCATGAATGGACACCAGATAGGTATATTTGCTTGAGCGCCTCATGGCTCATGCGCAGGTCGATCCCATCTGGAGTTACTGTAAATTGAAATGCTACCGCTTGATGGGCTTCTGCCATTTTTAGGGAGACTTCTGCCAATAAAATAAAAATAAATTAAATAAATTTAAATTTCTTCCATTTTCTTCATAGGAACTAAAAGATCACCATTTTGCAGTAAGATATCATCAATGCACTCAGTCAAACATCTCAAAATATACCAAACTTATGTATGACACTACCTCTTTCTCACAGGCTACACTCACACTTCAATCTTGTCTCCAGTAGACTAAGTTACTTCTAATCTGAATTGCTGAAAATGGAACTAAAACTTTCTGACGTAACTTAGGCATTTTTGGCATGATTGCAGCCAGTTAAACATTGGGCATACAAAAAGCTGGTAAGAGCTCGAGTGAGAACAAAGGACTAAAGCTCTTTTTGGAAAAAGGGTATATGGGTGGATAACTTCTCATTCTACAGCAATAAAGGAGATATAAAAAAATGCTTTGTTTTAGTCAGTCTTACTGACAAATCAAAGCCAAACCAAAGCTGAGCAGAAATGAGGAAATGAAATCACAACTCTCAGAAAAATGACCTTCAGATAAACAAATCTGAAGTTGAGTGAAGAGGAAATTCAATACAGCTTCTGCTCAATTTAACTATGCAAACAAGGAGAAAGAAGGCACAACAATTGTGCTAACACGAAAAGGAGAGACCATCATAATGGGCAGGCAGAGCAGGCAGGCTCAGAGAGTGCTAGCAGTTAAAACAAATGTAGTCTAAGTTGCCTATACGTCTCAAATCAGTTTGACAATACATTCAACTGGAAATGAACTTTCTCCACTCCTCTTTGTAGCATAATTTCCTTCTGTAATCAGTATTTCTATATATACATACCCTAAAAATTATTTCTGCTCAGTGTTGTTCAAGTATCTATATTCAGAACACAGAAAACCAGTGCAGAGACACGCTGTAACTATAATATTGGAAAGGTTCAATGCACACACTCCAGGAGACCACTGTGACTCCAAAGTTTTTGCAAACCTGTAGGCTAGACATCTTAAATTCTGGTATTTTATTCGTTTAAACAGCTAGTGAAGGCATGCAGCCAAGTGCAGTTACCAGCTGGGCACTTCAAAAACAATCTATTATGACTGCTCCCATGCTGTAAATACCTTACTGCATCAAAATCCTCTGGGGCAGAGAAGGGTGGCAGAATTGCACAAGTAGGCAGTTAGGAAATGTAAGGATTGTGGGAATCTTGCCATGATAGTAGGCATAGAAAATAAATAGGGAACATAGGAAAAGAGAGCATTAGGCAGGAATGACTAGGTTAAGGGATGTTGCGCAGTATCTAACAATGGGAGTTTAGCAACAGAAAGTGACTGCCTGTAATACTGAAAGTACCTGTTCCTAAGTCAGCTGCCAAAAAACAACCTCAGCAATACACCTGCTGCTTACAGTGGCTGGTGGTAATTCACCAATCCTCAAAATCCACCAGATACTGCTTAAGTTTTCAAAACGGAGAGTCCTGGTCCTCTTGGTTTCAGAAAAGCAGCTAAAGCTCACAGCATCCTACAGCCAATCTGCAGCATAGATCTGAGCATATACAGGGTCAAATCAGGACATCAGAGGAACCAAACGAGCGTTGAATGCAAACCACAAGAGCTTGAAGACAGCCCTGTGTGCCCTAGTGACAACTGTGGCTTCTGGGACTTCGTGACTCAGTCATTAATGACAGCTTATTCATAGGAGTCCTACTGTAGACCAATATCAGGGAGTCAAAGTCTGCTGTCTACCCATTCGTTTCAATTTGGAATCACCAGCTCCCGCCTCAGCCCATAGCTACAAGACAGCAATAGAACAGAGTCAGGCAACAGTATCACATGGTAGAACCTAGATGCAGCAAGGTTAGCAAAGAACACAGTGCTTAAATCATTAATTCCTTATATGCTTAGTGGTACTATTAAGACAAAGGATTGTGATGCAAGAACAAAACAAAATAAGAAAAAGAGAGAAATCCACATCTGTGTGGAAAGTCAAGTCCTCACATTTGTCTCAAGAATGATCAACTGGCTCTCCAGCTTACTCATGGAATTTTACACGCTGGGACGCTATAAGTACTGCATCAGCTAGTTTCTATTACCCTTCAGCTGCCCTCAGACTTTGAGGCCTGGAGATTTGTAAATATCAGCTTCTCTACTTCTGAAGAGAAAGAATTTTATGAACTTCTTCCCTCTTTTGCACAAACATTTCTAATAAACTAAAACAGTAAAGAAAAAAAGTGTTAATCATAAAACACAGTGATATCCTCAAACAGACGTTTTAATGAATTCAAGTTTAACCTGATCATAAAATGAAATGAGCTTCCGCAAGGAATTTATTCCTCATTCCTCAAAGTGCAAAATAATGAGCCTTCATGTGCTCAGAATTAATCCTTAATCAAATAAACAAATCCAGAAAACAGAGAAAAGTCTAGTTCTAGTAGTGCATTACTTCACCCTGAAACCTACAGGAAAGAAAAATAAAAAGCAAGAACACAACCAAACACGTATGATTTGTTCCTTTTTCATTCTAAAGCAGCCTGAGCCGAGACTACTATTTATCTGAATTACAATGGCAGAACAGCAAGAGACTTCCTGGAGTCTTTCTTTGGCTGCTTCTTTTGCTCTTAAAGGCCAATTTAATCATAAGCTGCTGTGCACTTCCCTCCGCCGCATTCCTGCGCAGTCGCATGCTTGCTGGCCAAGTAGGGGAAAGGGCAGAGGCCCAAGGCGCATGCGTGCGATTTGCGAACTTGACTCGCTGAGCGGGCACGGCAGCGCCCACAGCAGCCACTTCACTCACCGCTGGAATAGCAACTCCTTCGCACCGCGGGCCCTTTGGTCAGCAAGGTATTTTTGCACACCGTGTGTTAATTAACCTTGTTTCCAACACTGAGATGTGAACAAGAGCTTATGGCTTTATTTTATTTCTTAGCAGTTTAGCCCAGACTTTAAGTACAATTTTGAGAAATTACCTGAAATGGTCATTTGCATGACTAAGTGTTCTTTCAAAACATTGTGGGTTTTTGTGTTTTTTTTTTTAAGCTGTTCCTTATTCTTTTCTGTTTTTAGTTTTACTCAAACATGTTCTAACAGCTGCAGATTCTCCTCCTCCCTTCTTGTACTTCTGCTTAAGACAGCCAAAATTTACCACATTTTTTTCCATTGATACAAACAAAATACTGCTTGGAATTCAGGCTTCACTTGAGGAAAACACACAGCCTAAGTCCTGACATTATGCTCTTAAAAAAAAACATGTTGCTCTGTCCATTTAAACAGGCATGTAAAAAGTCACTTCTCACTGGGAAGTCTATAATACAGAATGCAAAATCTAGAAGACAGAAAAACTACCAAATATGTTAAAAATATATTTATACGTTTCTACAGATTTCATAAACTTTATAAAGATAAATTGACATGACGAGTTACCAGTAAGAGAAAGTTAGACAAAGTCATCATCGCCACCTCACAAAAAGCAACTTATCTACCTTTAAATAGATCTTCCTGTCACTTCTTTTCTCAGAACTAATTTTAGTCATCTGCTTCCAAATGTCCACTGGAAAGAGACATATTATTTAACCTTAGTTTTAGCATCCATAACTGATTTTTATTGCAAAAAAGGCAAGTTAGTAAATGCAGAGAAAGAAAAAATGAAGAGAAATTTTACTCACTTCGCTCAGAAGAGCTAAACGTTGGTGAAAGTTTTAATTCTGTGATTACCACTTACAAGCCAACTGATCAATTTAGTTTTGCTTTAGCAACCAAAGATTAACAAATTTCTTGGAAAAGCAGTGACCGTTGCACGTGGTTTCCCTGAAAGCATTGCCATGCACTACCCCACGCTAAGTTTCATACTGCCAGAGCCTTCACACAGCCAACTCTGGCACCCAAACTGCCCACAGGTTGCTCAAGACAGTAGGCAAGTTGCATGCTACCATAAACATGAAGCTGTAGGCTGGAAAACTTTACATTGTAAAGTCTGCTGGCACCACCTGTTGTGGGCTCAGAAGTACCTGGAAGCCCTTACCTCATGCAGGGGAAAGGTATCACAAAAACAGCATTGAGAAACATATTGTGCTAGAGGTCATGTCTCCTGCCTCCAGCCAAATTCCTACTAGCAAGCTTAAGCTCTACCTTAAAGGCAAACCCAAGCTTAAAAAAAAAGTCCTGCTTCATTCTTGAAATCCACAACTGCAGAGCCGCACTGAAGCTGTCAATAGGGATAGAGACAGGTGAGGAGAAAGTGATACTAACCACTTACAGCTGTTTTGTTTAAGGCTGTTTTCCAGATGGAAAGTAATAGTTAAAAGTACATTCAATCCAATTTTAGCTAAGAAGCAGACCACGTCCTAATGTTTGGGGCCATATTAAGCTTGCCATTTAAAGCTAGACATTTTGAACTAGGAAGGTCTTGGGAAAAAAAGCAATTGGCTCAATGCCTTTGAATTAAAACTGCTTCAGACAGGCAGAGAGCAAAGAAAATAAATCCATTTCTATCAACAAGAAGTTAGAATATTACAAGAAGCCATACATAATATTGGAAAAGTTCAAGATATCTCACAAGTTCTCTTTTAACAGATTCAAAGTTAAAGTAAAAGACCTTTAAAAAGTTCTGTCTGGTACATTCTCATCTATGCATTCCTTTTAAGGAAGGAAACCAATTAAATCTCTCTCTCTCGGAGCTGACCTTGCTTTCAGAAAGAAACAAATGCAGAAACCTCATTTCTTTCTTTCTTTCCTAAGAGGCCACCAGTATCTTCACATTCTAGAATATTTTGGCCTCTTCAAATACATCACTGAATTCCAAGAGTGAGTACAGACTGAGTGAAATCAGAGCCAGTACTTAAAAAAAAAAAGCAACAAACAACAACAACAACAACAAAAAAAAAACTAAAACACTTCTGCTGCATCTTTGTTGAAGGCGGTGATCAAGTGTTTCCTCTTGCCTGTTTGGTAACCCTTTATTCCTACATAAATTTGCATTTTCTACTTTCATACGAAAGCAAAGCTAGGCATAAATAGTAACAGGTTTATGTGAATAATTGTTTATGCTCAAATCTGTTGTTTTTATCCCAGAACTAAATTAAAAGCAAGATAATTTCAAAGACTGAGAAAGCATCTATGACTCCTAATGGATTGTGCCAAATTTCTCTTTAGTGACTTCGTGATGCTTTGTCAGTGCAAACTTCCAGTGCTCCCTACTTAAAGGAATACACGCAATGACACTCTGTGGTAGAAGACTTCGCCTAGACACTCTTCCGGCAACAGTGACATGTTCTGAAGCACAAAGCCAGTGCCAGCATCCAAAAATAACTTCCTAGTATGACAGTTTACTTCCACTTCGACACCAACTGCAGTTTCATGGTAACCTAATACTCCAAAAAGCAGTCTCAGAAGTGGATGTAAATTGAAGGATAAGCAAAGGTTTTTAGGACATGTGTAACAAGAGTTACCAGAAAGTATCAAGAATATTATACCAAACAGCAGGATCTCTTCTCATTCAAATGTAAATGGGTAGAGGCAAACAAAAATTTTCTGTTAGTTTCATGTGTGAGATTTACCAAGTATGCCTTCATCTCCCTGAATTCTCCATGGGATTTTAAGTCAATTAGTCTAACATCCTCCCAGATGTTTGGTGCAAAAGTAGTTGCTACAAAACTTATTTCAAAGGTTGGGACACAAGAGAGAAAAGAGCGGAGGCGAGGAAAAAATAAAAAAGGTCCAACCTGTAGATGGATTTACAACTAAAGAGTCTGCTGGAATATAGCATATATATATATGTATATATATATACACACACACATACATATACACACACACACACGTTCTTTTAGTAACCGGAAATCTGGTGTTAAAATAGCTTAAGTCCTGCAACCTGTGAGATGAAAAGAAGCACCATATACATCACAGAAGACTTTTCTTCTTTATAGAAGATTTTTTCCATTCTGTTTAACACTCCCATATATTGGGCATACCATTTCAGCAGAAAAAAAAGCAATGGAAGAACACCTTTGTAGATGTGGAAAAATACAAAGTTTAGTATTTCAATAATGGCTTCAGAGGAAAAATCATCCAGAAAAAGAGATCTGAAAGTTTTTGTTCCCCTGCTGGCATTTAGAATTTTGGGATTGTCCAAATACAATAGACATTTACTCCACTCATCAGTACTTATAAAAAAAATTACATTCAGATCCAGAACAAAACTCCCAAGTCATGATTGCCACTGCTCATGTTGCATATAAATACAAAAAAAGCAGCTGTAAAAGGCATACTTCTAACTGCAAACCTATCAGCAGAAAATGTTCTTCGTGTAACTTAACACCAGAGATTTTATAACAGAACTGCTTCAAAAAATATATAAACTTAATAAATCAAGAAAAACCGTGCATAAACAGTACAATGAACTGCACAAATTAGAAGTCAATTGGCTTGGAAGATGAGGAAATAAAGATTTTGCATTGTTGCACTATGTTGTCCAGCAAGTCAGTTAGTCTTAGGGTAGCAGGCAGATTTCTAGAGCTGTCCTCAAATGCCACTTACATTATGCCAAATGATAAGAGAGAACCAGCACAGTTCCTATCAAAACAAGAGCCTACGTTATCAATAATAAAATTAATGGGATTTTGGTAGCATTTTGAGCTTGCTATGAATGGAATACTCACTCACTAATGTTCAGCACTAACTCAGTAACTCAAGGTTCCACCCACTCTTATGCAAGTACCCCCACTTCTGTCTGACACAATCTACCCTCTAGCACTACAGCAGAATTTTCATTTCCAAGAAAGGTAGCCTAACCAAACATAATTAAAGATGCCAATAAATAAATATTTTCTTCACATGCATCTGGGGCTCCTTTGATGCATATTTGAACATAATTAAAGTCAAAGCTAAAGTAAAACAGTTCAGTTTAACAAAAAGAAAAAAAAAAAAAAAGGCTGCCTACAATCTCATACATTCACACATAACTCTCCAAAAAGGTCACAATGCTTCTCAAATGAGAACTGAGGTTTGAGCTATAAAGTCTTTAGAAAACAGTAGGAAATATATCATTCAAATACTTAAATAGACACCCAGAAAAACACCTGTCTGATGAATATTTTACTAGCCAACATGACTTTTTTGAAACATATACTAAGTTTCTTCAAAACAAGACGCTGGAGCCTTAAAAAGAGTAGATGGCTTATTCACAGGTCATGTGATATTCTGAAGTCACTGACTTCTGAACTTACCATAAAGATTAACCAGACACTTATTCTCTGAAGAATTCCTATTTCAAAACAGCTTCCTTGCATACTAACCTTCAGTAATATCTAATCATGCTATTTGGCTTCTAAAGGGACAGGCCGATTGTTGCTGTTCTCAAGTCTTAACAAAAGATCATTCACTTTATAATAATTAACTATATTCTAATAAGGCTACAGGTGCACCAGATCATTACAGGAAGCCTGAAAGAAACAAGGTCAAGTCATTCCTATGCAGTAAACTCATGTGGATGAGAACTTAAATTTACATAAAATGCCTCTCAGCTGAACCTAATGGTTGTAGCATAAATATGGAAGAAAACAATCACCTTTAAAATTTGAATTAATTCAACCAATCATCATTTGATTGGGATAAAAATTAAAACCAACAGGTTCTCTTATACAATGGAAAGCATAATAGGTCCCAGGTCCCCAAAATTTGCCTTTGATTCTTACACGAGAGTTTTCTCTCAGAGGGTCCTCTAGGTCACATTAGAACCACCAAATTCCCTTACAGCTAAGGGCAGTGGTCCCTCGGAAGCACAGTATTTTAAGTTACTCATGTCTAAAAATGTGCAAGTAGTGTGGCTCAAGACAAGCTGAAGAGAATAAAACCTCCTTTCCCACGCACAGCAACAGTGGGTCGTACTTACAAGCCTCATCCACAGCAGGTAGTCAATGTCAGAGCAGCTTGCAGAGACTCCCTGTCCCACTGGGAAAGGCACAGGCTATTGGCTTGTGTCCTGTCCTCAGCAGCCTTCCAGGATTATGTGCAGGTGGATGTTAGCTACCTGCTGCAGGTATTTCCTTTGGAATCTTTGCCCCATTCCTTTGCACCCTTCCCAAGGGATAAAGCGAGGGAACAGGCGCATCAGGAAGCGAAGAGATTAAAACAAAAATCCAACAGCCTCACGCAAGCATCCCACGGCAGAGAGAGTGAAGGCAACACAAGCATACCTGCACAGCTCCGTCTTCCTCAAGAGTGCTTGGGGTGTTCTCGTCACACGGAAACAGCCTCTCCTTAGTCGTGCTGACTGCAGCCAGAACCTTGAACTTCAGGTTAAAACAGTAAAAGGCAGACTCATTCCAATGCTACTAAGTGCTAATATCCATTCAACTGCAGCAACAGAAGCAGTCTATTGCAGCTCTGAAACAGAAAGTCGAGAGAAAACAGGCTGAGTTTTGGATACATGCTCAGCTTTCAACTGTTCAGAGGGACGGGATCAGGGACCAGAACAATTTAGGAAAAGCTGCTGCCAAAGAATAGCTACCAAGATTAGTTTTGAAACGGTATTTTCCAGTACATTGGATGAATGTACACCCTGGATTGGTCTGTTCTCCTTTAACAAGTTGGAAACAGTAAATATGGGGTTAGAAAAAAAATAAAATAACCTCTTAGTTATTTCTCAACAGTAAAGGTGCCAGAGCACTGGAACAGGCTGCCCAGAGAGGTTGTGCAGTCTCCTTCTCTGGAGATCTTCAAGACCCGCTTGGATGCAGCCCTGTGCCACGTGCTCTAGAAGACCCTGCACGTGCAGGGGGGTTGGACTAGATGACCTCCTGAGGTCCTTCCAACTTTAGGCATTCTGTGATTCTATGATTTCTACTGACCACTAGAGTAGTAAGCAAGGCGATCTTAGGAGCTAGATACGTTGACTAGTTTCAGCTTACAGATTAAGACATTCAAATACACTTCTTGGCTTGCAGGCTTTAAGCTTCCTTACAGCCAACACAGATCCCATAAAGATTTCCTGATAGAGGGATGTTCCTAGACAGACTGCTTTCATCAGCACCTCAGGCCCAAAGGCCAAGGATAGCAAGCTGTCTTCCCACACCTGATCAGGCCAGAGACCCCCAGCAAAAAAGCAGTGTAGAAAGGACAGTCTATCACAGACCATTAATTACTGGCTTAACACAAAGGATCACTAATCTCTGAAACACTGACACGTGGCTGTCTTCAAAAGAAGAAACTTTTACAGTTGTCGTATTACTTACCAATTTCCTTCCTAAGCACAGAGTAGGACGTACTGTACTCTTCCTAGATTTTTAGGACATTATTCTAGCCTGTATTTCAATACATGTTATACTGTATAGACCCATGCTACAGCCACCTCTTCTGACCTTCTAGAAATTCAGAATAATCCTGCTGAATAAGAGACAAGCACACAAAACCAAAGCACTGCACAGCCATGGTACTATGCAGAGAGAAAACAAAAAAAAAATAAAATAAACCCTCCAAACTAGGCTCTAGGCTGTTATTTAACCGCTATTATAAAAGGACACACCAGAGGCACTGAGATTCTAGTGATTTTACCAGTTTTCTCTCCACTCGCACTAACTGCTTCTATCCACAGGGTAAGGGAGAACGGCAGAGGTAGCAATGTCTCCAGACCGACAGCACTTCTACCCGGCACGCCAGGTGCCCGTTTCCCTGCGGCTCGGCAGCCTCGAGCACCGAGCCCCCGCCTGCTCACTTCAGGCCAGCAAAGCGCCCGCTCTCGCGGCCGCCTTCACCCGGTATTCACCGTGCGCGCCCGGCCGGACAACGGAGGAGCCGCATCCAAACACCTCAGCAGCATTTGAACAGACCTTCCAAGACGCTAACGCACGCGGGGGAAGCAAGGCGGCCTTCCAGCCGCTCACATCTAGCTTCCCTGAACACCCGGAGACGTGGGCTAGGACAGAGTGAGTCAGGCCGCAAGAGCAACGTCTTTGCGAAGTACAAGGAAAACAGAGGCTCACGTGGTATTCTTTTTTTCTCTTTACTTTATGTAAATACTTTAAGCGACCCAGGTCACCTTTTAGTTCAAGGATTTTTTTTTCTTTCTTTTTTTTTTTTTTTCTTTTTTCCCCTCCCACAGCCCATCCCCTCCACACGCAGCAGGGGGCCAGGAAGCCCTCCCGGCAGGAGCGCGGCCGCCCGCCGGCAGCTCCAAAGGGAGGAGATGGATAAATAAACGCGGGGAGAGCGGAGAAGCGGTCACGTCCCCCCGCGCCCCCCGGGGCAGCCGCCGCAGGGCGCGGCCGTTGCGCCGCCCCGCCCTCCCCAACGGCCGCCGGGCGCGCGCGCCGCCACGTGACCGCGGCGGGAAGTAGGGGAAAGGTCGCGGCGCCGCAGCGCGCGGGGACGCCGAGGCGCCGCACGGGAGGAACAGCCGAAAAAACACCCAAAAAAAAAAGGGAACCCGCAAGTTACCCTCGCGACATCGCCTCCTATTGCCGCTCTCAGTCACAATGAGCCGCAATTTCCGAACTTTTGTTTTTTTCTTAAGTAATGCTTTCTGTCAGGGAGGGGCTGCGAAAAATAAAAATAAAAAGCCAGAAGCGGTTACTCAGGAGGCCCCGGGAAAACCCCGCTGCGTTCGGGAAGAAGGGCAGGGCGAGGGCTCCAGCGAGGGCATCTTCCCCCTTCGCCCGGGCTGCGCCATGAGGAAGTCCGCAGCTTCCCGCAGCCTCCCGCCGCCCGCGGAGCTCCGAACCGCCAGCCGGGGGCTGGGAACCGCCAGCCGGGGCTTCGCTTAAGGATTATATCTTGATCTTGCTTCACGCTTCTCCCTTCCCAGAGATGCCCTTTCCGCTGCAGCGCTGCGGCCGCTTATAAGCGACCGAAGTTGGCGCTTCCGTTCGATCTTCCTATCTAAAACCGCCGCTTTCGAAGCATGAAGGCTGCATCAAAAGCAACCAAACCAACGCAAACGGAGAGGGCAGGACGCGGAGCGCCCGGCCGGCAGCCCGCCTCCTGCGCCAGCTCTCCCGGCAAAGCCGCCGCCGC
>VWPW01018765.1:0-24218 GCA_013389825.1 Crypturellus undulatus
AGTGGGAAGGGCCTTTTTCTTTAATAATCTGGGGTAGAGGATATGCTTATGTTACTACAGGCTCAGAGTCAAGATGGGTACCTGCTCGGTGGATCAAGCCTTTCTTATCACAGACATCGCCATCATCTGCACCACTGTGATGTCATCCACACAACAGTGGATACAGTCCCCATCTAAAACCTGCAGAGTAGCTCTAGCCACTCGAATGAGACAGGACACATTATATTCATCATCATCATCTAATTCAGGAGAAACTTTTGTAACCTGTCTAGTAAGATAGCCTGTTGATAGTCTGTGATTATTGGCATATTTGGTTTATTATTAGCAGATTTGCTATGTGTTTAATAATTGATTGATGTTTAACTATTGTTCAACTTTAACTATTAACTTCAACTGTTCATTTAACTATTGTTCAACTAAAAACAAATATAAAAGGGTGATATGTGGAGGTTGGTTCACCAACAATAGTGCCTTGTTAGCAGATAGTTAAGCGCCAGGATGTCAGCACCTGGGGGACAGAGCCGGAACAAGGAGGACTGCAGAAGATCTCCCCCCGCCCTGTGTGGAAACAAAGCCAGGACAACCGCGCGCAGGTGTCAAGCTGCTGATTGGCTGTGAGCCTTGCTAGTTTGTGTTAAGAAAGTATAAAAAGAAGTTAGTTTGCAAATAAACTTGTCTCACTCTGCACCCCAGACTGAGTCCGTTCTTTCACGAGATGCAACATGTGGCCAAGAAGGCCAATGGGATCCTGGCAGGCTTTAGGAGGAGTGTTCCCAGTAGGTCGAGGGAGGTCACCCTGCCCCGTTCCTCAGCTCTGGTGAGGAGAGCACCTGGAATACTGTGTGCAGTTCTGGGCTCCCCAGTACAAGGGGGACATGGAACTTCCAGAAAGGGTCTATTGGAGAGCAACAAAAATGATTTAGGAAATGGAGCATCTATCTTATGAGGAAAGACTGAACAAACTTGGCCTGTTTAGCATAGAGAAGACTGAGAGCAGATCTGATTAATATGTATAAATACGTGAGGGGAGAATGTAGGGAGAATGGGGCTAAACTCTGTGGTGGCTCATGATAGGACAAGTGGTAATGGGTACAAGTTGAAACACAGGAAATTCCATCTCCATGTGAAAAAGAACTTTCTTAGTGTGAGGGTGACAGAGCCCTGGAACAGGCTGCCCAGAGAGGCTGTGGAGTCTCCTTCTCTGGAGATCTTCCAAACCCACCTGGATGGGATCCTGTGCCATATGCTGTAGGTGTCCCTGCTTGAGCAGGGATGTTGGACTAGATGATCTCTAGAGCTCCCTTCCAAGTTCAACCATTCTGTGATTCTCTGATCCTGTGAAACGCAGTAACTGAATTAGATTTGATGAAGCTAAACAGCAAGGTATGTTTTGGGGATGCACTGTGTACTTTCAGACATCATCTGACAACTAGACTATGGGGACCACTGTAGTACAATTTTAGACTAAAAGCCCTGCAAGAAGTACAATGTGGACATCAAATCCTCAGCACTAGCTGTTTTTCTTCCTGTTATGTGCTCCTGTTAGATGGTTTTACTTGTTAATGTAGACATAGCCTTTGGTGGCCTGTATTCCTTTTATATGATTTCACAGAACCTAATTTCCTCACACTTTAATTAACTATTCTAGGTGACAGTTGACTGGAAGCTTCTTGCATGAGAAATACTGAAGCAGACAGATACATGCATGAACATCTTTGAACGTGTGCATAAATATACACATGCATGTTTACACATAGAGTTTCAGATCAAAATAAACCAACATTCATTTTTCTTTTTATAGTATTAAATTAAGCAGGATTTCCTACATGCTATTTGGATAAAAATGAACTGACATTTCACAGCTTTCCAGAATGTCCAGGGGCTCATAGGCTAGATTAACTAGATCTACCACTCTTAAACTAGGAGGCAAATTAGGTCACAAAGTGGACATAATCTACTAGATCCTGCTAGACTGCTACTTCTTCATTTGAAGAAAGAAAATTTAGGAATCTTCCAGCCACTCATCCCTAGTACCTACTCTTATGAGGGAGGAAATTCTATCAGATTAATATTTGCTGATGGGAAACCATTTCACTGGCAAATTCTGAATAGTTCTGTTCTCAACACTCTGTTTCTATCTATGCACAGATGCATTTATGAAATTCATCCCCCTTGTACATATTGACATGACAGGGCATCATGGCTCCAATGAAGCAGTAACAGAGTATCATGTCAGTAATTTGACAGATCAAGGACTCCTCAAGGACTCTATTATGAAGAATACACCATTCACTTCTCTCACATATGCATAATTATTTTAGCTTCCTCAAATTTTCTTCTTAGTCTCTCTTAGAACTGTAATGATGTTATTGAAATTCAGTTTATACTCAGTAGATTTTAAGATACCATTAAAATTAAAACAAGCTTGGTCTGGATCAAGTATAATTTCATACCTAAAAAAAGATACATTACATTAGAGAACAGAATACTTGTGCTCTGAGTGACAATTCTCTATTAAAAACAAAGTAGACAGTGAACACTGGAAATTGTGTTTACATATCATCAATAGTTTAATTTACGCCAATGAAAATATACATCTTCAGAATTAGAGCTCTGACATTCAGCAAAACTCTGCCCTTGCTTCTCAGCAGGCAAACACACTTCGTTAGGGATTGCTATCAAAGGCTATCACTTCAGGGACTCACACACTATCAAAGGCAGAATTTATCCCTCTGTTCATAACTCTGATGTACCTACTGCTGCAGAGAGCTCTTAATGGCATGTGATCTTAAACTGGCATTGCCTCTGTGGGTGCTGGAGCATTCATTTTCAAATAGTTATGGAACACATGCAGAATGATAAGGAACAGCTAGTGCCATAAATCTGAGAGATCTTGCCAACCCTACATGGCAATTCAAGGAACAGAAGCTTTCTACCCTCAGTAGGTCTGTGTTCCTCACATTTACTGACTTGTAAGTTCCAGCTCATAGGATTCAAGCCTTGTGGTAAGATTCTTAGCCCACATTCATTAAAAGCTTTGAATATCACACATTTTAGGGCAGTCATAGCCTCATCGAATTTAATCTTCACTGAACTGAGTATCTGCTTCCTTGTTCTTAATATATGTAAAGGAATGACTCTTAGCTTGCAGCTAGATCCTAGATGTTCTAACACTCCCATTAACTTATTTTTGCACTAAAAATCCTTAAGCCTTTCAAAGTTTTTGAAAGATGTAAGTTTGGAAATGTGACTATGAAACTCTGGTTATAAGGAGTGTAATAATATACAAAAATAACACTCCAAGATATTATTAAATTAATTTCATGCAGTGAAATAATTTCATGCAGTGAAATTAATTTCAGCATTACTGAATTAGTATGTTTTAAATACTGCTCATTTTTAGCGATTAAATAAGATTTCTGTAAAGCTAGAATTTCGTATACATATTAATTGGGCTGTGAATAGGAAGATATTTCAGAAAATACAGTTGAGGCCTCATTACATTATTGTGTTTTAGAGATATTTTTCTTCCTAGATGATTTTGATCCATGTCAGTAGGGATAATCTGTGAATGAAAAATGAAATAATAATAAAAAAAATTAAAAAAAAAGAAAGAAATGAAATCTTGTGAAGATGTCTATGGGAGCTAATTAACAAAGTGGTAGGTAATTGTATTTGGGAATTAATGCATTACAAGATAAATTCTGTCCTCTGTTTTTGATGTCTCAACAAAATCCTGCACTGTTATTCTTTCTTATATGTAAGTGAAATTGACATAAATTACCTTAATTTTTACTGCTTCTTCTGAGTTCTGTCAACAAGGTAACTCCTTCATGTACAAAATAATTGTTAAATATTTCTTACTAAAAAAATAAATATTTCTTAAGCTAATAGGTTTAGGAAATAGCTCACTGCAGCTCTCACAAGCTTTTGGTTACAGGAAATAACCTTCATGGTCTTTTCTTAACCTTAAACAATGTTTCAGCTTAACAGTTTTTAGCAGTTTCAGCTAAAATGGATCCACAACTGCTCAGTACAAATCCTGATCAAGTTTGCAGGCATGAGTTAAGTTAGCAGAAAACTTGTGGCCTACTGTGGCTAGTAGCTGCCGCCTGCTATCAACAATAGCAGCATGGCTTATTTACTTACGATCTTTGCACATTTATTTATGGTCTTTACACTTCACTCCTTAGAGTTCTGCTAATACAGGCGGTGCAGCTGAGGGACTTGTTCAGTTCATAGACATCTACATATGGTCAGCTGAACAACTGTCCCTGAAATAAAAAAAAATACAGCTGTCTGGTATCAAATGAGATATTTAATGGTGTTTGAAATATCCTTGGAAAATAAATAATTTTTTAAAATGGGATGTGCATCAGATTCTTACGCACCTGGAGTGTTAGATATTGGTGTCTAGGTAGTGAGGTCCTGCTTTCACACTGCCAACATCCAGTTCTGTTCAGTTGCCTAAGTGTGTCACTTGACATGCCCTAGACCACTCTCTTGGCCTCTAGCTGCCACTCTAAAATGTTACAGACAAACCAGAGGAATTCTATTATAACTGCCAGACATGAGGATGCCTCAAACATCATAGAGTGCCTTGATGGTGCTAGATGAGGGTAACTGAATCCCAGCCTCTGAAGTAGCACCTTAGACTGTCTTTAGATTCATTGAAAAAAATGTTCATTTTCTGGGTAGGATTCATGTCATTGGAAAGTAGACGTCTAGAATACTTCCAATGATGTGTACCCCAAAAGTGGCTTCATTGCCTGCAAGCTATTCACCAATGATTACAGAGTAAGGGTCGAATAGTTATATAAGGGCATCTCTTCATTAACTGGGGGAGATGAATTACCCTAAGAAGCATTCTCCTGAATGATTTGAATTCCTTAATCAAACCAGTCTGCAAACATTGATTATTGTATATTTAATAATACTATGATCTGATTTGAAAGCGCGCGCGCACCCCTTACCTGCGGGGCCACCCCTTAAAGGTCCGCTCGCAGTGCCACGCTCCCAGGCTGCATGTTCTTTTTACAGCTTCCGGGCTCTGGNCTCCATGGGCGAGGCTCCCACGTAACTTACGAAGACCGCCGCAGGGGATCTCAGCAGCTCCGAAGCTCTGGACCTCAGGTAGGTATGACTACCTAAAGTGACCCGATCCGTAGGGATGCGAGCACACTCAACCCAGCTATCTACGCTCCCTAGGAGTATGGCTGGGGAGACCGGATCCCACCCAAAAGAGGCGGACGAAAAGGCCCAATAAAGGGAGGGCAAAAGAACGGAGGACTGCACCAAGGATCTGGCAGGTAACAGCCAACTTCATTCAGGTGAGCAAGGGTTTATATAGATTGGGAAGGGGGAGGAGAGTGGGAGGAGAAGGGGCGGTACAAGGTGAGGGCTATCACTGATTGGTGGTAATCAGTTGCTAGGCAGGCGGCCCAGAGCGGCAGGCCACTCCGGGCCCCCACCCTTGGGATTCTAGATCCTTCTAGGGGGTTCTAGCCCAGGTGCAGCCATCCGGGGTCATACAGGGGGCACCGGGACCCCCCTGTACAATCGACCGGTGCGCATGCTCCGAGGTAAAATCATATATTAAATTAATGGAGCCCTAAAATCCCAGTTTCAACCCCCAACACTGATTGGATAACTAAGTCAGATGAGTTTTGTATGTGAGAAGACAAAATTAATTACATTTCAGAAGTTTTCAGGATAATTTAATTATGTAGGATCAGAAGTTCTCTCCTTTTAATGCTGGATTCTGATTTAATGTTGGAGACTGAAATCTTATGCTAACTTTAGGTTTATCTCTGATAAGTATAACAGAGACATATGTCTTTTTAGTACGGAATAAAAACTTTGAAAATGCTTAAAACTGACATGCACTAGATGTATCGTGTCTTTTCCATGCATGTGACTTGATTTTCAATAGCTTTGTTTTTTAGGTCATTGAAAAGTGTCTGCGAAATAATAACTCTGTGGTATAGAGTTATTCCCGCTAGCTCATACAGCATCTGATACTAATGGCCTAGTCTGGATAGCCTAAATTAACTTCTAGGACATGTTTTTTTGATCTAATTAGAGTATCTGTAATTTTGCTGTGGCATATAGGCCTTAACAATCTCTGACCTGGTGTCATCTGCACTCATTTAGAGTTAAAAGGTAACAGATGATGTTCAGAGCAGTGATTAGCCAGATCTATCTGTTTTCAGTGAACAAATACTTAAATGCTTAATGAGGAATGGTATAAAAAGAAGCATTCGAGGTTTAATTTTCTTCTTTTCTGGCACTGAGGGCAAGCTGATGAAATGTCTAGGACCACTCTATACCCTTCTAGTTTTTGAAATGCTGACTATATTGCTGCTAAATATTTAGCAAGATGACATTTTATTTGATTGGAAAATTGGAGCGCTTTATGTTAGAATGCACAGAAGCATCAATTTAATTAAAAAAGTACTAGAAGCCTGTCTTGTGCTTTACCTGTTATATTAGGAGAAAACATCTCAAGTAATAGAAAGTAAGGATTTCATCTACTAGTCAGTGAGAATTGAGTTTTAATTTCTGAATATATTTATCAAAATTCTGATAGGATCAAAAAGGAAGGAAAAGGCTCCTGGCCTTCAGTCACTGCTGAAAGGAAGGAGCTAAAGAAAAACAGTGATTCATTTGCATCATCATCATTATCACTATTGCTATTACATGTTAGTATAGGAGTCAGGAAGTCTTGTAGCACCACCAAGCCCACAGGTTTTTTGTGTAACAGTTTTTACAGGCATCAATACTAATGAGATTTTTTTTTCTGCTTTAATTTGTATTGTAAATATTATTATAATAGGAATCATGATAACTTTGTTACACTTTGATTAGACTCTTTAGATTGTAATTGGACTAGTAATTCCTGGCTTCATGTATGAATGATTAAAGACACACACACACATCTATATATAAGTATATACATATTTATTTATGCTATATTTATGCTACATTTATGTTATGTATGCTACATATATTTATGCTACATATATTTGTGTATGCTACCTTTCTTTTTTTTTTTCACAAGATTTGAAGTGTAACAGGCTTTGTCCTGAAACTATGTAAGAGAGCAGAACAGAATAAACATTGCAGGATCCTCCAGCATAGCCATTAAATGAATTTATAACAGTTTAAATGTGTTTCCCTCCGTTCAGCCTAACCTTGTGGGGTTTTTTGGTTGATTTGTTTGTTTTTCAGTGTTACCTAAAAATCTGCCTTATATACTCTTAATGTTCCTAATAATTTCTGACATTGTACAGGAAATCTGCAATGTCAAGGAGACCAAGCAATTTGTAGTCAGAAAATTTATTGAGAAAGCTTCTTGGAAAGGTGACTACACACATCAAGCCAGAATGATGGATGAGCAGAGGTATAAAGTTGTCTAATATTTTAAAATATATAATATAGTATTAGTATGGACTTGACATATTAATGACAAGCAGAATCAAAGGCAACTGAAGAGCCCTTAGCCACATTTGAATCAATTTCTACCAAAAAAATCTCACCAGAAGAGAAGATACCTGCAAAGCTATTTTGCAGTATTGCAGTTTCTTTTCAGCATACCTAATGAATATGCTTTGTCAGGAAAGATCACATCTCAAAATCCGTGATATACATTTTCCTATAGTGTGATAGCGTGTTATAAAATATACAAAAAAAACAAAACAAAACACATCATCGATATAATTAGGTTTTCAATATTAACAGAAGGTACATTACATTGAGGGACCAACTGTTAGCAGATACTATGCAAAATATTTACATGCATATTTAAAGTTGATTAGAAATATACTTTGTCACAATTTCAAGTTGGCTTTGGCCCAATATAAACAACTTCAGCAGAGTATAGGAAAATTACAATAGTAGGTTCAGAGATAAATTTGCTAAAAAGAATATCTTATTGCTTTACGATATCAGAATGAAGGTAATGTATCTGCCATTAATATACAGGGAATTTTTGTATAATTAATAACTTTTTGTTATAATGCAAACTAGTAGTACTATCATCTCCATTCTTCGTGTGGGAAAAATGAAACACAAGAAGTATATTGAATGATTCAGCTAATCCACTCTCTGGTCTTGTAGTGTAGTGTTCTCTTCAGAAGTCCATTAACAAAACTTTTTTTTTTTTTTCCATTACTGATTAACGTAGTAGATGATGACTAACTCCAGTTTTGGCTTGACTGAAGTTACATCTTTTAGACCTTTCAGCTCTAAAATCATGTCAGAAAAAAAAAAACTATTCCTCTAAAGGAGGCCTCTACTCTAAAGGAGTAATTTCTCTAATAGTAATTACATTTTTAAGGAGGGTTGTATCCTGACCTACATTGTCAAGATATGCCCTGCTTCAACGCTTATTTAAGCTACTTACAGGATGCATCTTAATAGTTACAAGAAGTCTTGTGTTTTTATTGTTGTTGTTGTTGTTGTTTGATTGATTTTAAATAAAACATTCTATGGCAAGTGAAACACAGCTTTTAAAAGTTTCTTTGAAGTCACTGATGCATTTTTCTCAGGAAATAAATATGAAAAAAATAGCACACCACATATAAAATGAAAATTATTTTCCCAGCAGTACTGGCACCAGCAGGGCATTGGTCTTTTACAGAAATATAAATAGAAATCTGGATGTTGTTGCTCATATAGATTCCCACTTTCACTCTTCATTACTGAAACAAGGATCCTAATAAAAGTCCTTTATTACTAATTATCATTTGTCACCATTGTTCAAGTACTTTGTGGCAATATAGTACTTTACTTTGTTAAATTTTTGACTGTAGTGAAATAAAATAAATTTGAAGGTGTTTAGTCTAAATATATATCTCTCTAAATATCTATTTATTCATATACACATATACATATGTTTCTAAAGAGAGGGAGAAAAATATTTTAAAAACAACAGAAAAAAATATGATCTATCAATTTATAAACTCTAGTAAACTTGCAACTTGCAACAATTTGCTGATCATATGTCACAGTGAAAATCTAAGAATCATGAGCTGGATGATTATTTTTTGATATACTTGTTAAAAATCACATTATTCCTCAAGCTAGTGGAGAAATAAACAAAGGTTTGGAAGCATTTGATGTTATGCCTCACAGAATCAGACTTATGAAATTAATTTTTCTTTGAGTTATCAACATATGGATTGAATTTGTCTGAAATGCACAAAGGGTAAATTGCACTGTATTAAATAGGTATGAAAGTGTGTCCATTGAGGTTCTAAAGCAATACCATTATTGGATTTAGTCTTTGTTAACTTCTTAATGAGGCAGAACCTCATTGAGAAAAATCTGAAGGGGTTTAGACACATCATAAATATAGGTAAAAGCAAAAAAAAAAAAAAAAAAGGCAAAAAAAAGAGATTAAACCTTGAAGGAGGCAAGATAATGGCAAGATAATAATAAGAAAGACAGATGATACTGATGAGGCTCTGTCAACAATATTGCATTTACTTCTGATCATCTCATTCCTTGAGAAGTTCAAGAAAACTATTAAAAATTATTAAGGCACTACAGGAACTGACTTAGTTAAGAAGGAGGACTATAAGGATTAATCATGTGCATTTCCAACAAAGCCTGAAGCTTAGTCCTTAATTTTGTAGAGTAAATTTCTGTCTGTACTGTACAAGTACACAGTTACCTTTATCCCTGTAATTTATCTGGATGAATTGAAAGGTAAAGGACAAGTCTTAGCCACCAATAACTACCCATTGCACAATATCCTTTTTTTTTTAATCGCTAGGTGTGCATAGCCTAAGTTAGACATGACTTGAATGTTAATT
This sequence comes from Crypturellus undulatus, assembly GCA_013389825.1. Taxonomy (NCBI): domain Eukaryota; kingdom Metazoa; phylum Chordata; class Aves; order Tinamiformes; family Tinamidae; genus Crypturellus; species Crypturellus undulatus. The sequence goes on from VWPW01018765.1 coordinate 9,819, forward strand.
AATGGTTAAGCAATATCAACAGAATACTGTCACTATCTAGGGAATTTTAGTTATAAATTATCATTAGGACACCTCCTTATCACATGACCCGGATGACAATGTTGCAGAATCACAAATCACAGATCCGGATGACAATGTTGCAGAATCACAAATCACAGATTGTCCAAGGTTGAAAAGGACCTCTAGAGATCATCTAGTCCAACCCCGCCCTGCTCAATGAGAGACACCTACAGCACGTGGCACAGAGTGGCATTCAGGTGGATTTGGAAGATCTCCAGAGAAGGAGACTCCAAAACCTCCCTGAGCAGCCTGTTCCAGGGCTCTGTTACCCTCACAGTCTGTTATGAATATTTTACTCTTCTTGCATAATAAGATACTACTAAAATTTTTATCTTACACATAATTTTGATTGAGTCTCTTTATGCAAACACAACAATCTCACAACAAGTTGATGTGTTAAAAAAGATTCTGTTACTGTAAAATAAACCTAGTGGGTTAGACACCTCTTCTATAAGCAATTACATCTAGAAATACCATAGTGAATTTCTAAGTTCCAGGCTTTACTTCACACATCATCCACTTTTCCTACATATGAGACTCAAAAAATACCTGTGCTAACCTTCACCCTACAATTCCTGGTTTCTGTGGGAAGAAATCCACACATAGGTCACCAACTGAAAATGTTTTCAAGGTGTATCTGTCATTAATAATCAGGAACCTGTGTCCGTGACCATATCTTGCACAGCCGAGCAGACAAATTTGGATGTAGCCTCAAAGTACCACTCTGTTTCCTGTTCTCCTTTCAGCTTTGTTGCTTCTTTGCTGTGGAAACAGCCATTATTTTGCAGTTTATTCACAAAAAGGAATGGCTTATTCTTTATATAGCCATAGGAATGGCTATACTTGTTCTTTCATACATATAGGTAACTGCAGTGATGCTAAACTTCTGAAAATAACAAATTGCCATAATGTTGCATTGGCTTTCTCATATGGGTAATCAAGCTGACATACATTCCAGCCATGTATATTTTAATATACAAGTCTCTTGTATATCTTATATAAGTCTCTTATATATAATTTCTCTCCATATATATTCATTTCTCTCCATTTTCAGTATTTGACATAAAAAATGTAGTTTCACAATGATTTTTTTTTCTTATTTTTTCATTCTGTCTCTGTATTTGGTACCATCAAAAATCACAGTAGGGAAATAATTATCTTTTTGATTGAGATAAGAAGGAAGGGATTTGTTGAAATATCTTAAAAAATCTTGGTCTGGGTTATAAGTAACTGAACTGATAAAAATGGAGTTGGGGAGAAGCAGCTACTGTCTCCTGCAAAATTAAAAAAATGACAGAACATTTGGGAGAAAGACAAAAGGTTTTAAATAGACTTTTCTTGACTAGTTCCAAATGGAGAAACAACACTGGGAAATACTTTAAGATTTTTTTCTTTGCTTGTTTGTTTCCTTTTCCATTATCCTTTGTATGCTTTTCACAATGTCTAAAGTAGTAGGTAAAACAAACTATCATGCAAAAGAGACTATTGAACAAAACATTTAACAGTTTGTCAAACACAGCTGTTTGATAGGTTTACTCTCAGTGATCTATGGAAACTCTAAATTGGTATGTTTTTTATACTGTTTCTTGCACATGAGCCTTTCCTCCCTTCTCTTTAAGAGCAGCTAGAAATGGGGCTAGGATTTAAGCCTAGCCTTCAATTTCAACAAAGGCTTTTTTGACGGCCTGAGTGAAGAAAGGGGACATTGTATGTCATTTCTAGACCAAACCTTCTCAGAGGGGAATGAAGGCAGCAGTATTTTTGGTCAAGTAGATACCAGACTCAAAGTGGGAGTCCTCTCTTTCAGGGGACTGTTATAAACAGGGAGAGTTAAGCTAGTCAGAGATACTGTCTCCTTCCCTTGATGACTGAGACAAACTGGCCACTCTTCTGTAGTGAGCACCTGAAGGAAGGAAAAGGCCCATTCTACAGCATGGAACAAGAGCTTGCAGCTTATTTGGAAACAGAGAGACTTCTGTGATAAACAGTGAACAGATCAGTAATCCTTATGGATTATGGGAAAAGTCTTCCCTCAGAGTAGAGAAAACAGAGCCTGCTGCAGAAAGGTGATGACTTGACTGAAATAAAACCAAGAAACATGATACATCTTCAAGAATGCCATGAATAGGGGCAGATTATTTATACTTATATTTATTTTTTTTTCCTCAAAAAGTCACTCTGAGATTTCTTTACTTACAAAAAAAAGATATTCTAGTCTATGTGCAAATAAATTCAGGGGATTTTTGATTTGAAATCAAATGCTCATCTCTGAGAGCATTCTGTGAGAAGAGAAATAAAGGTAGATCCACCCCAAATCTTTGTCTGACTTTGCATCTCATGACAGATCACTTCATGAAGAAGATAAAATCTTTCACAACCAAAGGATTTTGTACACAAATTGGAGTAACTGATAAATCAGTGTACTCCAAAAGTAGTTTTCGTAGTTTAGTCTTTAGTTTTGATAACACCCTCAATCTCTGCAAATTTTCATTTTTTTCTGTATGAGATTATGCACTCCATATGTTTACTAACCTTTGAAATTCTCTGTGGATAAATGACCTATGCTTTCACTCTGATATGTAATGTTGCTTCTGTGTTTAGATCAGGAAGGGCACCACTGCGGAATGAACTATAAAAGAAATGAAAGGTTATACCTGTAAAACTATAGCTAACATGAAAAACAAAATAACACTTATTCCCATCGTTACCCTCAAAATCTTGTTGACAGCAAAAGGTAACAAAAGCTCACATATTACTTGTGAGTCCAATTTAGGACTTCGTAGTTAAATCTAAAGATGAGTAGGTGATGCAGCAGATGCGATGCAGCGAGCTTTTAAGAGTGCTGAATATTTTGCTAGGATCTTAAATATTGGGGATTGCATGAGGCAATGTATGTTGCCCTTCCACCCACCTGGATGCCTTCTTTTCAAGGAAGACCTCTCTCTACCCTGCATCACAACAGACTATTGTGTTTTGTTTTTGTTACTTTTTGTTTTGATATTTTTGGTTGGTTGGTTGGTTTTCCAGCAGGGAAGCCTGAGGCCCTAGCCACAAGCAGCAGTAGCAGAGCTACAGCTACAGCTGGAAGAAGTCACTTGACCATCAGACAATTATAGCTTGTGGTGTTGCTTTTAGGGGCAAAAATCATATCTACTGGCCCACAATATCAAAGAAAAAAATATTTCCAGATTAATCTATATTGGCAACACAGTAGCTCAAAAGAAGCTTGCCTGATCATCTGATAAGAGGTTGGCATCCTCTGGGTGGATGAAAAGTTATCTGAAAAAAGTTCAGGAGATACAAGTAATTCATCTTTTAAAAATGTTTTCAATATTGCTCCATTTCCTGCTATCTTTCTCATACTGATGTTCTGGATGGGCTCGGGTTTCAGCAATAATCACACCAGAACGAGGTGACTACATCGAGCATTTATTCAGGTGAAAGCACATAAAAGCAGCAAAATATGGATAACTACCAAGATGATACCTGCTGGTGGGATACTGGACCCGAACCTCCTCTCGAGCTGGCAGATCAGAGAGAGAGAGTTGCTGACTGGCTCCTGCAGAGCCAGCGTAGGCCTCAGAGTTAGGAGTTTGTCCTTCCCCCTCTCTCCTCACTGTCCTCTTTATGCCCAGTGCATCCTGGCACACAGGGTCTGTACGACCCAGCAGGCAGGCCGGGGGGCGGACAAACTCTGCCTTCAATTGTGCAGCTCTCCCTGCTGAGTGCGCAGGTGCACATGCCAATCGGGGGTCCCAGCCCTCAATTTGAGGGTCCTGCCTTCCTCCTCCTCTTCCTCCTCATTTCCCAGTGTTTGACCTCCAAAGACAATTTGGAGGACATCTGCGGTTAGGTTGGCTACAAGCCCGGTCGTGCCGCCACCTTCAACAGGTTTTCGGAGGGGGCTGCCTGTGAACCAGGCTAAGTGGCTCCATCTGTGCTCCTTATCGCTCAGCCTAGGCAGGCAAACATCTTCCCTCTCAAGGTCTGGCCTCTGCTTCCCACAGGAGATTTTTATGACTCTACAGATCATAGAAATTTCCATCCCCAATACAACTGGCTAGCCCCAGATTGGACACAATACTCTAGTTGTGGTCTCACAAATGCCGAAGAGAGGGAAATAACCTCTTCCTAAACCGACTTTCTACATTCTTGCTCATACAACTGGTATGAAGATCTTTGCTCTGGGGGAACATGGTTGAGTTGGGTTGAACTGATTGTCCATCAAAACCTTAGGTCATTTTCTGCAAAGCTGTTTTCTGCACATGGCCAGCCTGTACTATTGCATGGTTTTATTTCACTGGTTCTGAGGGAGGCTATTGGTCCCCATTTGATTGGACATCAAATCATTGGTGACCAGCTTTTGACCCAACCAGTCCAGAGAATTTTACACCTGATACAGTCTTCCACTGTATCTTACAATTCACCTATCCTGTTACTAGCTTATGATCAGTTGTTGCTAAGGAATTCTCTATTCGCCGCAGGACACAACATAATCACTTTGCTTTATTCTCTTTTATTATAGCAGCCTATTTGTTCATGCTGTTTTCCTCTTGCCTTCCTCTGAGCTGTACCTGTCCTTGGCTGCCTGTGTTTGACCACAGGAGTTGAAACCACATAATTTGAGACTGCAAAAAGGTAGTTTGTTTTTATTTTTGTTTTTGTTTTTCGTAAGATCAGAATAGTCTATCCCTTTCTCCTTTTCACTTATGAGTTGTTGTTGATTATCAGAGATTATGTTGTATAGCTGAGTTGAGTGGGATGGATATATTGTTTTTTAAGTGAAAAAGGAATATGAGCCTATGAATCTAAGAGTAACAGAAAACTATAGTCAAAGATGTTTTAATTCAGTGAGGAAATATGGTTTCTGATTGTGGCATATTGGTGTATGTGATCTTGTGGCATCTTCAGAACATGATGGATCAAGGAAAATTAGTGATGAAACAGTAGACTCATTGCAAAAAAAAAACCATGCAGTTGGAATGAATTATACTACTTAGGACATAATTTCACTGATTTTGAGTGATACTGAGTAGTATAATTCATTCATATTTAAGTCAAGAGGGAACAGCAAAAACATCTTGCTGTATCAGGTGCTTAAGGAGAAACTAAATATTTAATGCAAAGGAATCAGAGGAATATGATGTCTCACCAACTGTTAGGAATGCTAATAAATTATCTTAAATATATTCCATTAGATGATGTTGTACAAATGAGGGAAAGGGTGAGCAAACATGTAGCTTTTATTTAATTTAAATTCACCAAATTTATTTTTCATTTTCATTCAGTAATTTTTTTATGTCTGAATCTGGTCTTCAATTCTTGCACTTATTCTTGATAATGGAGGAGTGTTAAATGAAAATATGCCATTTAATCTGAATTTCTACGGTGAGGTATTTGATAGGGTCTGTTCATGACCTCAGAAGGACCATGGTTTGTAGTCCAGAGGTTTGCAGGCCTCAGAGTGTGGATGTCTGGATGCACGATATTCTCAATCTTGACAGAACACAAATAAGGCATATAAAGTTGCTCAGTAAACATCTCAAGTAAAAAAAGGTGCACTGGGGTGAAGATTACTTACCTACCCTGTGTTGAAACCCATGATCTCTATCAAACCTTCTTTCAGGGGCCTCATAGAGCCGTATGTTCTTAGTCAGGACTGGGAAATGATATTAACTGTCTGCATGCAGCCATTTACAAAGTACAGGATGTGACTACACACTCAGAGATAACGGAAAAAAAAACACTAAGGCAAAGGAATCTGAAGGGCAAAAGGATTCTTTGCTTGGGGGGCAATGTTTACTCTTTGCTCTTCCTGAAGAGTGGGGAACTAGAATGGGTCTGTATTGTTCCCTCATAGGAATCTAGCAATGAGCCTCATGCTTTCCCTCCAGTATGGAAGAAATAAACTGTTACTCTACAAATCTGAAACACTAATTTACTCTGCTATGGAAACACTCCAGTACCCTGGAATTGTATTTGTGACAGACTAAAGGATTAGTAAGCATCCTTTCAGTATGGGCAGCGTGTCCTCCTGAATCTTTTTTTTTTTCCAAATTTTTGACAGCTTGAAGATTTTTTTATTGTTCATGCTGAAACTAACATAGTATAAGCACAGTGATAAGCTGTGGCCTGTGAGAAGCAGTGGCTTTTCCTAATAGCTCTGCTATATTGCACACAATCACAGAATGGTTGAGCTTGGAAGGAACCTCTGGAGATCATCTAGTCCAACCTCCCTGCTCAAGAACAAATACCCAGACCACGTGGCACAGGGTGGCATTCAGGTAGGTTTGGAAGATCTCCAGAGAAGGAAACTCCACAACCTCTCTGGGCAGCCTGTTCCAGGGCTCTGTCACCCTCACAGGAAAGAAGTTCTTCCTCATATGGAGGTGGAACTTCCTGTGGTTCAACTTACACCCGTTACCCCTTGTCCTGTCACTGGCCACCACGGAGAAGAGCCTGGGCCCATCCCGCCTACAATCACCCCTCAGATACTTAAACATGTTAATCAAATCTTCTCTCAACCTTCTTTTTTCCAGACTAAACAGGCCCAGCTCGCTTAGTCTTTCCTCATATGAAAAAGCTCCAGTCCTCTAATCATCTTTGTGGCTCTACGATGGACCCTCTCTAGAAGCTCGATGTCCCCCTTGTACTGGGGAGCCCAGAACTGCACACAATATGCCAGGTGCGGCCTCACCAGAGCTGAGCAGAGGGGCAGGATCACCTCCCTCAACCTGCTGGCAATGCTCCTCCTGATGCAGGCCAGGATCCCATTTGCCTTCTTGGTCATGAGGGCACATTGCTGACTCATGGTTAACTTGTTGTCAAGCAGGACTCCCAAATCTCAATCTGTTGAGCTGCTTTCCAACAGGTCAACCCCTAAGGTGTCCTGGTGTCTGGGGTTATTCCTCCCCAGGTGCAGGACCCTGCATTTGTCCTTGTTGAACCTCATGAGGTTCCTCTCTGCCCAACTCACTATCCTGTCTAGGTCTCTCTGAAGGGCAGCACAGCCCTCGAGAATATTGGCCATTCCTCCCAGTTTGGTGTCATGTGCAAACTTAATGAGGATGCACTCTAAGCCCTCGTCCAAATTATTGTTGAAGAAGTTGAAGAGCATCGAGCCCAGTACTGACCCTTGCGGGACACCAGTGGTCACAGGCCTCCAACCAGACTCAGCCCCATTTATCACCACCCTCTGGGATCTGCCATCCGATCCACTTCACAGTCCACTCATCCAGTCCCCTCATCCAGTCCACACTTCCTAAGCTTTCCTATGAGGATGTTATGGAAGACTGTGTCAAAAGCCTTGCTGAAGTCAAGGCAGACAAGATCCACAGCTCAGTGTAATAAAATATGAGAGAAAAAAAAGATGCTCACTTCATGGCAACCCATCAATGAAAGACTTTTATATTTATATATGTATTGATTACATGTATGCTAAAGTAAAACGCCGCTGGGCCTTACGGCTCGGGTGCGAGCCTGCCTCTGCCGCGTGCTGTCGGGTCCCAATGACGTCTCGTATCCCGGCCTCCCCTCAGGTAAGAGTCGAAGCTCCCTCTTACCCGGTCCCGGAGTTAGTTGATGAGGGAGGATCGACTCCTGATGGATACTGCTCCAGGACAACCTTCAGATTAGGTAGGTGCCGTCAGGTAAGGGCTCAAAAGTGGGCGTGTCCCCTGGACGACTGACAAGAAACCACTCCACAGAAGTGAGGGTCAGGCACCAACTTTATTGTCGAAACATCAACTTAAATAGGGACAGAGTGGGGAGGAGATAGGGAGAAGCAAGGGTCACGATTGGTCTTATGATAATTACTGCCCCTAGGTGGTTGGCGGAGCCCTGTAGGTGGGCGGTCAGCTGGCCGGAGCAGATCGCTCCGGCCCCCATCTCCAGGGACTCCGGCCCCCACCACAGGGCTTCTGGAGCCTTCTCCTGGTGTGCGATGAGTTGCTCAGTCAGGCCGACAGCATGCTCCACCTCAGGGGTCACACAGGGGGCACATGTACCCCCCTGTACAGTCCCTGACGGAGCATGTGCAAGCCCCGAGGTCGCGAGAGGGGCATACGCCAGCTCCAGGGTTATCAAGAGGGCAGAGATGTCCTTTCACACATGCGCAGATGTTCTTACGCCTGGCTCCATATACTCCTACAGTATGCAGTACATGTAACCTCATTTTTAGGGATTTTTCAAGTTAGTATGCTATATTTAATGTAGTACTACATCAGGTAAGTTATTTTTTTAACAACACAACATGACAGGTTCATTGCTAGCATACCTAAATCGAAATTTATAATCTCGTGGGATGAGCACTCCACACCATGAAAGGACTCTCCAAAATTTATCCACTTTTGCCCTGAATGCTTTAGGAAATATATAAATTAACTTGCCTATATATACATATATCTCTCATTGTAAATTCTATCTTACTTTGGCAGATAACAACTTTTCTGTATAACCCAATATGCAGGCTAAACCAAGTGAGTCCTCGTCAAAAACTGTGCACTATGACATTCTAGATTTATACATTATTCATTTGCAGAATTTCAAGGTCTATATTATTTGTTCCAGAAATGTATTTCTCAAGTTCCCTTCATGTGAATTTTCCCAATGCTAGTTTTGAGGCTCTGTATGCATTTCTTTCTGTCATGTACTAAATTAAATGTTTTCTTGAGACACTTCATTTATTTAAACTGTTTTTATTTTCTCCTTGTTCTCAGTTGTTTCAGTTAAAAATTAATCATACAGTCATAGCTAGGTGTCTCCTCCTCTGGTAGCACTATTTTTATTCATGCTCAAGTGACATGATAGAGGGTAGAGTAATTTAAAGTGAAAAAGACAAACAAGCAAATTGTAGTTTTCTACTGCACAGCAGAACCATAATGGAATAAATGTGGCAGGCACAGAAAGAAATTTAAGGAGAAATCTCAAGCTGTAACCACTCTGTTTCATAGAAAAATTTGCGCCATCAAGAAAGAAAATATCATTCCCTGGAATAAAAAACAACAAAAAAAATGCTTGTGGTATGGGGAGTGAAAATGTTTCAACTTCAGTGCCTATTAATATTATCATACACACCAAAAAATTCAAGGAAGAAAACTGTTCGATAACAGAGACTTGCAACTTTTAGTATAACAATTATGTTTACAGTTGAATGTGATGTAAAGAGCCTGAGCACCCCTGCCTTCCTCACATTGATTTAATGTGGTTTAAGTGTTGATTTTTTGAGGCTGCAGTTAAAAAACAAAAAAGAAAGGAAGAAAACTAATTATTAGTAGTATTCAGAGCAGCTCCTATAATGGAGTAACTTGTCAGCTACCAAAATTCTCTCCTACAATCATCTCCCTTTATTCTAACAGCTAGTCTTCCTTATATGATTAAAGCCAGCAGCCCTTCAGCTAGATTTCCCATTTTGTTTTGTATCCTTTCCTGTGTTTATGTAAAACAGCTTTTGGTACTCTATTTAAATAAGGATCTGTTTCTGTTCTATAAGTAAATGTGGCAGGCTGGTTAAACATGTGGGAACATTTTTTTCTCAACTGAGTGACCTGTTTGTGAGATGAGAACTTGATAATACTGTCAGACATATTATTACTCTTTTAATCCAGATAGAGAAATACTTATTGAAATATATTCTTAGCACATATTTTCTCCTAGCTTGTATCAGTGAAAGATATGGCCAGCATTTACAGGCAATCAGTTCTGTTTCCATAATAAATTATTTTATAAACTCAAGTCAGGCATATAATTTGGTGCCTAGTTGGTTTAGATGAGCATGGACTACATTTCTGAACATGAAATGTGTCTCTGGGGTTGACAAATGTTCTTCAAATAGTGAAATGGTTCACTGTTGGAAATGGGTTGTGAATTTTGCCCTCATTCATAAATTAAAATTGTTTTGTGTTCATTTCTTTCCATGCCTCTATCTGTAAGCCATGCCACAGAGGGTCATCTGTATATATATAATTCTCCATTTTTTTGTCTGTAGAGTCATGAAATTCATTTTGTTACCTTGTTAATAGCACCACAGATCAGGATCAGCCACCTGTATGCATACTACTACTCTATTACACAGAGACAGTAATGGATTTTTCCCCGTTGTTCTCATTGCTTTGTTTTGATTTTGACAAGCTTTTTTAACTGAAGAAATAAATACTGTTTTTTTGATAATTTCCTTTAATCAAGTCACTATCAAATCAAATTTCAATGTTTATACACATTCTGAACCTTCCCTTACATAAAAAAGATTAATTAACAGTCATGGAAATTATTAGTGATCTTTATTTGGATCAAATTAAGGAAAAATGATTAAATATTATTTGGAGCTACTTGATGATAGCCATTCCTTATGTTCATGAAAAATAAATTCTCATGGAGAGCTAATTAAAAAAGGATTTAAGTATCCTTGTCCTTTTTTTTTTTCTTTTTTTCCTTTATCCCAAGAACAACACCTATTTGAAATGATCAGTTTGAAGTGATTTTCTAACCCTATATGATTTTCTTAAGCTTCACTAAATGGTAATTTCTCTTGGATAAGAAAATCTTAATTTACTGCCAAATAATAGAAGATCAGGCTCTTCATTTACATTACTGTATATTCGTTATGCATGATATGCACTGTTTCACTTTTAGAAAATCAGACTTCTATACCAACACATGGATACCAGGGTGGGGATTGAGAAGTATGCAGCAACAATTTCATAAATAACTAACTTCGTATTTAAAACTAGAGGAATTTCTTATTATGAAAGCATTTTAGTATATACTCGTGCAGTGTAAACAACACTTTGTCAAGATATTCACGGAACGTTAATTGCTGAAGTAACATATAATTTTACTCAAAATATAGTTTTATATAGAGTGATGGTTTAAAAGTTTGCTCTGGACATCATCCTCCCTGACAGTGAAGAAACTGAATACAATAGCCTGCCAAAATTTTGTCCCTGAGATTTGTCAATATGCAATAGTGCTTCAAACGCTGTTTTGTATTCCTGCTTTGTTTGTATAGCCTTAAAATTTCCAGCAGTTTAAAATCAAGACTGACGTGTCTTTTAGCACAATTTTCTGAATGTACTTTAACCTAACAGTCTTCCTATCATTTATAACATGATTTATTAGATGTCTACGTTATCACCTTCAAATAACTTCTCTGACCCTGTTACATGGCGCCGCATCGATCATCTGTCAACAGAACTGCACTTGTGTGCATTACTGTACTTTTTTTTGTCCTTATTATTGAAACATATTGCTGTTCATAGCTTATTATTAAAATAACAGTAATAAATGAAAATGTATTGGCATCCATACGGTTTTTAATTTCAATAGATTATTTCATAGAATGCTAATCTCTAGCCTGGTACATTTAAAAGTTCTGCTTCTTGCTGGTTCATTTATGACTCTGATGATCAATATTGACGTAAATACAGAGTAGATGAACGTCTATATCAGTTTCAATTATCTGGATTGACCTTGGTTCAGTCCTGTAGTGGATTGACCTTGGTTCAATCCTGTAGTGCTCAGCTTTATAAAAAATACAGTAGCTGGAACAATCAGTGTATGCTTTTAGACAAATATTTCAAATGTTGCCATTTTGATGGAGAAGAAACAGAACAACCAAAAACAAACAAAAAAGGATATGGTAGAACTTCCAAATGCCTATTTTGTTATTTTTAAACTTCCATATATTTTTCATATAAGATATAAAATATAGCAAGTGTTTGTTTTTATTTTTGTTTCCCCCGCCCCCTTTTTTTTAATATGAGTCTTTTTCCTCTTAAAATAATTTATTTTTCAGAGTGTTTATTAGGCACTTTCTTACAAATCAAGCCAAAGTATTCTTGCCATATATAACTATCTTAAGTCTTAGGTCTGACTATCCGGTCTTAGGATTAATAGCTTTACAGCTATTTTTAAATGTCTCTCAGACATTCATGCATGAGAGAACATTATTTACCTTAGTTTATGCTATTTTTTATATATTAACAGCCTTGGATTCTGTTGTACGGATCTGTAGGAAAAAAGGAAAAGGGGAAGGGAAAAGAGAAGGAAGAGAAAAAAGGGGAAGGGGAACCAAGGCAGAAGGGAAAAGAGGAAGAGAAGAAGGGAAGGGAAAGAAGGTGAAAGGAAAAGAAAACAGTTCTTCAGACTTTAAATTCAGAAGTTATCTATCAGTTATCCAGATCTACAGCAGATATTATCTAAATATTGTCAAACAATTATACAAATGTTAGCCTAATGCTTTCCTTATATTGTTTTAAACTTCTTAGTACAGAGCACATTTTAGAATATTTCTGAAATACATTATAGTCCATATCAGAACGTTTCAGTGTTTTCTGCAGCTTCAATAGCAGAAAGACTTAAAGGAAATTTTAAAATGTTATGTTTTTGAAATATTTCTTCTTCCAGATTATATTTCTTTTGGCCATTAATCAATATTACGTGGCAGAGGCTCAAAACCTCCAGGACAAAAGAAATACAAATATAACATTATTTTTAATAGACTAAAATAAATGAAAATCAATAAAAGTTTACATAAATTATACAAAGTACTGGTGAAGAATAATACTCTTGCTGTATCCTTGGGTTTACATTTGGAGACCCAATAATACACATAAATAAATCTAAATAATCTTTACAAGGACAAGTGCAGGGTCCTGCACCTGGGGAGGAATAACCCCAGACACCAGGACAGATTAGGGGTTGACCTGTTGGAAAGCAGTTCAACGGATTGGCATTTGGGAGTCCTGGCTGACAACAGGTTAACCATGAGTCAGCAATGTGCCCTCACGACCAAGAAGGCAAATGGGATCCTGGCCTGCATCAGGAGGAGCATTGCCAGCAGGTTGAGGGAGGTGATCCTGCCCCTCTGCTCAGCTCTGGTGAGGCCGCACCTGGCGTATTGTGTGCAGTTCTGGGCTCCCCAGTACAAGAAGGACATTGAACTTCTAGAGAGGGTCCATTGTAGAGCCACAAAGATGATTAAGGGACTGGAGCTTTTTCATATGAGGAAAGACTAAGCGAGTTGGGCCTGTTTAGTCTGGAAAAAAGAAGGCTGAGACAAGATTTGATTAACATGTTCAAGTACCTGAGAGGCCTGGATGCCATCCTGTGCCACGTGCCCTACTTGTCCCTGCTGGAGCAGGCAGTTTGGACCTGATGATCTCTAGAGGTCCCTTCAAACCTTAAGCATTCTATAATTCTGTAAGCAACCAAAAACATGTATTAGTCTTTCCCCAATCAGCACACACTCCAGATAATACTAACAGCGTAAGTCGACACAGTAGGGGAAAAATGATACGGGGGATCACCTGTGGCTGGACAGGGAATGCTTAGAGTAGGATACTCACCTGGGGTTGCTATCACTTCTGTTCCCAGTGGTCATTGGAAAGAATTTATCTTTTCTCTCATGTACCCTCTCTCTTTCTCTTTCTCCCCCCTGCACTGCAAATTCTCTTTTTATTTTTTTTTCCCAAAAGTCATTTGCAGCAATAGAGTGGATGCAGGCCATCAGCTACCAACTCCAACAATAATTTTTTGTTTATGTGAACTGGCCTTAGCATCTTTTGTGCGTTAGCATATCTTTGGAATAACACCTTTTTACCCACTTTCTGCTTTGCATCCAGAGAAAGGATCATTTCTGTTGTAGCCCTGGTATATTCACTTGGAGCATGGCAAAACAGTTCCTTCAGATGTTCTTTTCTAAAGAGAAAATTCTAATTTTGGCTGTGAGAGGAAGCAGCTACTAGGAAATAAACTAAGCTTTTTTCATGACTCTACATGACCAGTTTACAAATTACAACTCTCAAAAGGTTTAACTGCGAGACAAGAGAGGTCGCAAGAAGTGATGCCAAGATTTGTGGATTTTGTATTTCTGGAGGTGCTTATGAAAGTGCCTGCCCCTGAATTTGTAATGAAGATGAATTTAATCAAACAAAATGTTCACTGGCAAAGAAAGAAACGTGATGAAGATGGATCTCTTTGTGCCATTTCTGTCAGACTACTAGCACCACAGGTTTCAGCAGAAACTGAGCACAAACAAACAAACAAACAGACAAACCCAAAACACCATTTTCTGTCACAAAACATACATATATAGACATTAAAAATTCACAGCTATTGTAGGTGACAGGTTTAAAGCCAAGTTCCTTGCCTATCCACACAACGCTACACACTAGGAGACTTAAAATAATCTTGAGGACACCTTTCATCTCTTCCCCCTTTGGTAGTCTACAAGGTTTGACAACTGAGAAAGCAAAACTCTTCATTAGATGGATTACCAATGCATATTTCAGAAAAGTGTACAGCAGAAAATGCACCAGTGTTGCATCTCGCAAAAGAACGGAC
>VWPW01018768.1:0-28257 GCA_013389825.1 Crypturellus undulatus
AAAAAAAATAGTTATTTTTGGCTCCAGCCCAATTATTTTGATGTGAGAAGCTCTCACAGCATCTTGCAGGCTGTCTGTCTCAGGCAGGAGGTGTGGGGGAGCCCTTGCGGCACATGCAGTGTCGGCCCCTAAGCCTGGCCCAGTGGTCCCCAGCTCCAGAAAGGGGTGGACAGGTCACTTAGGGCTGTAAGAAATTAGAGAGATCTGAATCCTCTCCATGTTTTTCTACCCGATGGAGCGAGGATTGCAGGGACATCCCTCCTCGCAGCATTTGCTGTGATTTATGTGCAATTCTGGGCCATCCCAGTGCTCCAAGGCCAGCAAGGGGCATCATCTTGCTCTCACCTCCATAGCAGTGTCATGCTTAGGGGTGCAGTGAGGGGACAGCTGATAGCCGTGAGCCACCAGCTCCTTGCAGGGTGCCTGTTTGGCAGGGACGAGAGTGAGAGCAGGAGCCGCCGGCAGCTCCTCGCCTGCCTTTGCCAGCAAGGAGTTATTTTTGCCACCCTGTATTTGGGGTTTCCCTGCCAAAGCCAGGTCCATCGCAGAGTCTGCCCGGCAGATGCCACGAATCCCACTCCCATTTCAAACTCTATTTTTCAAGTCATTACAGCAAAGTACTTGAGCTGGATGAATGAGCCATGCGCTGCCTGGCCTCCGAAGGCTCCCGTCGCAGATCCAGCAAAATGAACCGCGGCTGCCGCTGATCTCCGTGTTGATTTATGATTAGGAATCGTGGCTCGGGATGCTTCTTATGATGAGAAATTGTAGCTGCGGCCCCCAGAGATAACTCTTCTCTGTGGGGCTTAATGCAGTGCGTGATAAGAAAGGCTGAGCTCCTAATTAAACTGCTCGCGAAGAATTAGGTTTGCAGCGGGGAGGTAGGTAAGGGTCTTGCAGGCTTTTTATGGGATTGTAATGAAAGGCGTACTGGAAAGCGAACATGGATTTAGGGAATAAGAACTAGGTGGGGAGGTGATTCTTGTCCTTTTGCAAGGCTGCTTGGGAACACCAAGCTGGCTGCAAACAGGTAGTTCAGCTACCAAGGGACTGCGTGGCCAAATCCTGCTGTAAATGCATCAAGTTTTGCCATCTTCAGTCACCTTCAGAGGGAGGAAGAGCTGTAACTCTGGCCACTTTTTTGCTCTGAAACATGACAATTTCTTCTCCTTCTCCTTCCCTTCCTGCACGATGACCTCCCTTCTGTGTCTCCCCTGAAGGTCTCCTCATCCAACAAGTGATTTTCTTCATCTGCCTGGTGGCTTTTGCCTTCTTCGTTGTCATCCCGCTCCAGTCGGGCACGAACATGCTCCTCTTCAAGGTCCTCCAGAACATGTGGTGAGTGTCTGTCTGTCCTCAGAGGAGAGGCAAGACAAGGGGGAGACCTGCGGGCACCTTGCCCAGTGCAGGAGCCCCAGGAACATTTCCTGTCAATGAACAGGCCACAACGTGACCTACCTCTCTGCCAAGTTTGGGGATTCTCTGTTAAGGAAAGTTGTTGAAGTCTCTTGCTGGAGGCTGCTGGCACCTGGGCTGGTGTTTCCTGCCTGGGACCCTTCTGGTTTCCAACCTGCCTCTTCCCTCCTGGCCAGGCCCTTTTGGCTGACCCTCGTCATTGCTGTGATTGTGCAAAATCTGGCGGCTCACTACCAATTCCTGGAGCAGCATCCCCTGCGGAAGGAGCTCACCAACAGGTATGGGCATGGGGAGGCCTTCTGGGAAGTGGAGGGGCATCAGTGTCCCCTTCTGATGCCCAGGGAACCTTACAGGGCGGTTAACGTGTAGCTCGGGTATCTCGTCTTGCTCTTTGCAGTATCTCTTTTGTGGGATGGGGGCAGGACACAGCCTGCAACCCAAACCAGGTTTGGGTTTTTTTAGGGGCTTGGCTCGCAGAGATGATTCTTTGGTGGCTGTGGGTAAGGCTGTGGTCCATACGCAGCCTTGCCCTTGCTCTTGGGTTGGAGCAAGCAAGAACTCTGTTCCCTCCATCCTCCTTCTCTCCTATCCGCAGACGAGCCCTCTACATCGTCACCTTCTTGCTCTTCCCAATCAATGTGCTCGTGGGCATCTTGGCCGGGCTCTGGAGGATGATCATCTCCGCCCTGTACAACACCGTCCACTTCTGCCAGTTGGACATCAGCCTCCTGCACCGCGGCGTGGAGACCTTTGACCCAGGTAGGGGCTGGACTCCAGCCCCCAACATGGAGGCAGCATGTGGGGCACCTTGCGGAGGTCCTTCTCCTGCTCCCACGGGTGCCTGCATCTCCGGATGCTCGTGAGCAAGGGGTGCTCCGAGCCCTTGAGCTTGGAAAAGGGTAGGGCAATGGGGTTTGCTGATGCCCACTCGATCCTGCTTTTCCCTCTGTTCCTGAGGGTGGGTGACCCCTGTGTCCAAGAGCGATGGTCCCCCTGCACCTCCCAGGGCTTCCTGCGCGCCCAGCACTGCATGGACAGATGGGACCTGCTGCCACCACAGAGGACAGCAGGTCCTTGCAGGAGGCAGCTCAGCCCTTCCGCTGTCCTTGCTGCCAAGGCCTGAGAGCAGAGCCAGGCTCCCTGCAGGGAGAAAGCACAGAGTGGGGAGGATTAAATGGGACAGGGCCCGTGTGGTGCCCGCTCCGGGGCGATGCTGACCCCACTCCATGCGGTTCCCGCGCGCCGCGTTCCTGCAGGCTACCGCGTGTACTGCCACTATCTGAAAATCGAGGTCAGCCAGTCGCACCCGGTGATGAAGGCATTCTGCTCGCTGCTGCTGCAGCCGGCGAGGCCCGAGGGCCGCCGTGGGCTCAGCCCCACCAGCGTGGAAGAGGGTAAGTGCCGGTGTCCTCCCGCGGTGCCAGCGCGGAGGCACTGGTGTCCCCTCCCCTGGGGCCACTTCCACACTGCCGTGGTCCCTGCGCCATGTAGTGGGCAGGATGGCCCCGCTCGGCAGGAGGGGCGCAGAGTGTCCTCTTTGGGGCACGCTGAGTCCCCTTGTCCCCTTCGCCCTGCCAGGCATCCAGCTGATGCAGACGGCGCCAGCGAGCGGAGCACGGCGGCGGCGGCAGAGCCGGGCGCGCTGGGCGCTGGCCTACACACTGCTGCGCAACCCGGCGCTGGCCACATGCCGCAAAGCCGCCCTGCTTGACCCCGCAGCCAACGGCACCCAGCCCGGCGCCCCCTGACCCCCACCCCGGCCCCTGCCTCCTGCGTGCGCCTGTCCCCTCCCTGTCACCCACTGGCTCCCCGTGGGCGTGGGCAGGAGTCTTGAGTGCTTCCTTGGCCCCATCCCTTACCCTGGCTCCCAGCCCCGTGTCTGCACTGAGGCGCTGCCAGGACCGGGGTGACGACGTAGCCCAGGCAGACGGGTCACCCGGGCGCCAGCTCCAGCCTTGGGAAGGGCAACAAGGAAGGAGGGAGATGGGGGGTGCGTGTGTTTTTTGCGCATGGAGGGATCCCCAAGCAACCCAAGCACGAGGAGCTCGCTGTTCTCCCTGACTCCCTGCTCCGAGCTCTGATCCGGGCCCTCCTCGGCCCCCGCACAGAGCCCTCTGCCTGCCCCGCTCCGTGCTGCGAGGCTGCAGAGCCCTCAGCTTTTGTCTTCCCATCACTTTTGCTGTCTAGTTTGCTCTAAAGCAGGGTATTTCCTCCCCTCAGCTCCTCATGTCACTTATAACCCATCCCTGCACCCCGCTGTGTTGTTTAAAGTGAGACGCTCCCTGGGAGCAGGAAGCCTCCAAGCGAGTTAAAAGCAGTAGAACAGTCTTTAGCCCTCACTTGGGTGTGCCAAGATGGGGGAGAATAATAAATAATAAATAATATACCTCATTCCTACCCCGCAGAGTGCTCTGGGTCCTTCCCCAAGGACGCCCGACTGTGGGCATGGGTGGGATGTGAAGGGACCTGCTGGGAGTCCCGATGGGGTCCAGGCTGTGTCCTTGGGTGCTGCTTGGGCAGTCCCAGGTGTCACTTGCTCTGTTGGGCCCCCGCGGCCCATCCTTCAGCATCTGCCTCCAGCCCTGGCCAGTCCCGAGGCCTCGGCAATGCCCGAAACGTCCCGCAGCTCCGCGCCGGGGGTGGAGCTGGATTTCTGCATCTGTTGACGCAGCGGCGCGACCTTCCCCGCGCCGCCTGGGCGGGCGCCGGGCTAGCCCGAGATGGGGAGGATGAGAGCCCTGCGGGGGACGGCGGGAGATGGCTCCTTCTCTCAGTGTTTCCCCTGTGCCACCGGCCTCAGCAGCGGCTCTCGGCCACGCAGGGGTCTCCCCGACCCTTTGTGGACATCTCGGCACGGCCACGGGATGGCTGCTGCCCGGGGCTGCCTCCGTCCGCGTTATGCATCTCCCAGCACTCGTGTCTGGGTTTTTTTTTTCACCCTTTCTGCCTGTAATGGGAAAAATATGTGGCCGCCTGCTTGCATCAAAGCTTTTCCTTGGAGGAAGCACTGGGGCTGCCTCCCTGCCTCCTGGGTGCCTTGTGACTAAGCAAATTGTGGAAGTGAGACACCCCCTCCAGGCTAAGGAGGTTGTGGGGCTTGGGTGCAGCACAGAAGCAGCTTGCGCTGGTTGTTTAAAAAAGATATTTATTGTGCTTGGTGCATGGCTGTGGTGCATGGCTTTGGCTACAAGGCGGTGCTGGCGGCTGCAATCTCTGCGGCTCCATCCTGGGATACAGGGGACCCACGGCCTTTCCCTTTGGGAGAGCGAGGCTGGCGACGGAGGAGCACGGAGCTTCCCCCTGGGATGCATGGCGTATCCATCCCGTGCCAGATGCTGAAGCGCGACGGGTACTTGTGGCTACAGCGCGACGGGGCCACTCCGCTCTCTGCGGACTCCAGCCTGGCAAAGGTGCGGACGCCCCGGATGCTCCAAGGATCCAGCCAGCAGGAGCTACTTGGGCTCCTGCAGGGATGGAAGTGGCAGAAAAGCTTCCATAAGTGGAGCCCAGTGGGTGCCTGTGACTGGGTGCAATGCGCTCGCTGTTCCCTGGTGTGCGCAGCACCAACGGGCACCCCGTGCTCACCACTCTGGGATGCTGCGCTGGGGTTGATTCCCCAGCCTCAGCCAGGCATTTTTGCTCTCTGCACAGCAGCAGGGCGGCAAGCGCGTGGCTAGCGAAGCGAGCAGGTGTGTGGCCATCTGGCTCCTGGCTGGGCTCCGCTCCTCACTTCCCTCGCGCTCGCCAGAGGGGCGGGAGCCTCCTGGAGAGCCCAGCCCTGACTGATGCCTCCTGAGGGCTCGAAACAACAGCCCTGAGCTCGAGGCTCTGATCCCTTTCGCCTCCAGGCCTCCTGCGCTTCCCAGAAGCTCAGCAAACGCGTGGCACTATGTGAAGAGAGAAGATGCAGAAGGAGAGGGCAGCCCCGAGGCGCTGGTTCCTACTCCTTCCTTCAGCAACACAGAGCGAGACCCAAAGTCAGCAGGAGGGTCCCCAGGGACATCTGGGGCACCGCTCCGGCCCTGCTCTTGGACTCCCTTGGCACATGGTAAACGATCACCAGCTTCTCTCCGGCACCAGAGGGATCCAAGTCGTCTCCTTTGTAGCAACTCCGGCCGCCCAGGTGACTGGCCTGGGGGGCATTTCGGAGCAGGTCATCAGCTGGGTTCTCCGACCCAGCCAAGGCCACGTTGACCGAGACCTCCCGTGTGCCCACGTCGTTGACAGCGAGGCATGTGTAGATGCCTTCGTCTTCCTTGCTGAAGTTGGGGATGGCCATGGTGCCGTTCTTGAAGACCAGGAAGCGCTCTTGGCTCTGCTTGGCGTGCCGCGGAGGCAGGACCTTCCCGTCCCGTGCCACGTTGGGCCCGTTGATCTCGGTGCTCCGGCTGGACGTCTGGATCTTCCACCTGATCTCGGGCAGGGGATTGCCGGCCACGCTGCAGTGCAGAGTGAGCGTGAGGCCGTCGTACATGACGGTGTTGTCCAGGTTGGAGAGGTAGGTGAGCTGCACAGACGGGGCGACGCAGAAGTGGTCGGGGATGTCGGTCACGGCCCTCCCTTTGAGCCTGCTGGGAGTCATGCACAGGATGGAGCCCCCTTTGGTGATGGAGACAGAGGTGTTCTCTGTCCACTTCTTCAACCAGAAGACCTTGCAGGAGCAGTTGAAGGGGTTGTTGAAGATCTGCAGCTGGGACAAGGAGGGCAGGTGGTCGAAAGTGCCTTCAGCCAGGGTGGTCAGCTCGTTGTCATTGAGCCACAGGGAACGCAGGTCCTTCAGGGAGTGGAAGGCCCCCCGGGGCAGCCCGGCCAGGCGGTTGTTGTTCATCTTGAGGATCTGCAGGCCGCTGAGGTTGCGGAGGTCCTTCCAGGGGAAATCCAGCAGCTTGTTGTGGCTCAGGTCCAGGTTCTTCAAATGCACCAGGTGTGCGAAGGCGCCCGCCTCAACAGTACTGATCTGGTTGTAGCCGAGCCACAGCGACTGCACTTCGGGTACCTCGGAGAAGGAGGTCTCCCGGAGCGAGCCGATCCTGTTGGCGGACAGCGTGAGGATGGTCACGTTGGGCGACAGCCCCACGGGCACCTCCTGCAAGTCCCTGTAGGCGCATTCGGCCAAGAGGCGCCCGTTCTTTTTGACGGAGCACACGCAGCTGCGAGGACAGGCCAGGCTGGAGGCCAGGAGAGCAGCGATGCCCACGCAGCAGAGCAGCGGCGTCATCCTTGCTCCTGCAAACAGAGACACAGAGGGCAATGAACGGGATGGGGCTGCGGGGCCGGCAGAGTCGGGGATCTGCGTCTCCTTGCCAAACAATAATAGGAAACAGCAAAGGGCCGGAATGTCCATGTGATTATCCACAGAAATTCAGCTGGTGTGGTAAGAAGGCTATTTAAAATATTCCCTAATCTGACCAAGGCTTTTCCACGGAAAGATCTGAGCCTTCACATACCTCCACGAGAAAAGCTGGCCAAAAAACTTCTCCCCAAAATGTTTCTTTTCCCTGCTAGGAAATGTCTCTTCATTTAATCTTGCAGAAATACCCAAACCTGGGCCAATTTCCCCAGGTAAACATCCTGCTCTGGGAGCCCTGCGTCCCTCCAGGTTTAAAAGGGGGCGAGTTCATTCCCTTTCTACTAAAATCCATCCAGACAGAGCATCTCAATACTCTTCGGAGCAACCTCTGTTCTCTTTCCCACAGCTCTCACCCTTTCAGGCTTTTCAACACATTTTCAAACCTCAAACCAACCCAGCATCTCCCATTTTCCATGGAAAAAACAAAAAACAAACAAACAAAAAAACACACACGAAAAAACAGCCCCTAAAAAGGCTTTTTCTCTCAGCAAAAGAGACTGGGGTCCCAGGGCTAAACGTTCCTGGCTCCAGGTCTCTGTGCTGGCTCCTTCCTGCCCTGCCTGGGGCCGTGCCCCTATGTGCCCCCCGCCGCGGGGACCGTGTTCGCAGGCCGCGTGGTGGCCGCGTCCCACCGCGCGCAGGGTTAAGCGAGCCCAGCGAGGCGCTGCCAGCGCGACCCCTTTGTCTGTGCCTTAAGTTTTGCTGCTGCTTCCCTTCCCCAGCCCCGTCATTTGGAGCAGGAGGGGGGAGATTTTGTTGGCAGGGAAGGCCCTGAATGCAAAGCCCTGCTCGGAGGGAGGGAGATGGTGGCGGCGTGCAGGGGGATGCGGAGCTGCTGTTGCAAAAGCTGCACCGGGGTGGCCGGTGCGGAGGGCTCCATCCTGCTCCTAGGGGCTCCGCGGGGCGACACAAGACTCGCGTTGGGGTCCAGAGGCTGGTGAAGGATCCCGCAGCGCTCCTGGAGCCGGGGGAGCCCAGCAGCGAGGGGAAAGGGGTGGATTTTTAAAGCCTCCCGGCCCGTCTCCTGCCTCCCCGGTCCCGGGCCCCTCCGCCCGCCGCAGCCGCCGGTGCCGGGGCGCTCCGTGGGGCCGGGACGGTCGTTCCCTCCCCTCCGCGGGGGCCGGGGCGGCGCGAGCCCCGGCGGCCGCTCCGGCACATACCAGAGCCGTGAATANCCCTCCCCGGGCCCCGCGCCCCGGCCCCCCGGCCCCGTCACCGGCAGCTCCCCGGGCCTCGGGGGCTCTGGGCGCCTTCCCCGCGGCGGCTCCGGTGGTGGCAGCGAGCGCGGGGGCAGCCGCGCGGCGGGCACCGACACTCCGCGATCCCGCGGCCCCGGCCGGGCTTCTCCTCCCCCTTCGCCGTCCCCCGGGCCCTTTTGTTTTCCATGGCACCGACCCACGGCAGCTCGCGCCTTCCCAGGCCCTGCGTAAAAAAAAAAAAAATCGCCGGGAAAAATAACTGAGGGCCTTTTCTCCTCCCAGTTGGAGCTGCTGCTGGAGCCGAGCGGCTGCTGGCCCCGCTCTGCACCCGGCGTGTTTGGCTGCTCCTGCCCACGCAGGCAGGATCCTGAGCGCAGAGCCCCAGGGCTCTGTGTTTTGGCAACCTCAGTGCCAAGGGGACCCAAGGGGAACCCCTCCTCACAGGGGACATCTCAGGAACACAGGGACCAAAGATGAGCAGTTTGGGATGGGAGAGGATGGGACGGGTCTCTGGTGAGTCCTCTCAAGGACTTTGTGTCTCAGGGAGCATCGCTGCAGCGGGGTCAGGGCAGAGTTGGAAGGCGGGACATGGCAGCTTCCCATCTGGATATTCTGTGGAGGAGAATGATCGCTAACCTGGATCACAAAGACCCAGCTATTAGTGGAGGTGCCAATAAGCTCAGTAGCAACTCAGCTCTGCCCTTTTCCAGGCTGAAAGCCTCCAGGAAAACCAATGGAGATGGCCTGAGGTGGCGGGTGGAGGTGATGGCCCATGGAGATGATGGCTCATGTCAGCACCCGGCAGGACCTCCTCTGGAAGGAGGCCACGTCGGGCACGTTGGCTCTGCAAGGTGGGAAAGCTCATCCAGGGCAAAATGCTGTTTGGGGAGAGCCAGCACCGCTCACCGCGTTCACACGGCTGCTGACGCAGCTGTCACCGAGGCCAGGCTGCGAACAGGCTTGGCGTTAAAAATAGTTGTTGTAGGAAGGAGAAGGGGGTTATTTTGAATTGAGATCTGTCCATCGACCATGCTTGCAGCACGGCTTCGCTGTGGGGCTGGCAGGAGACAAGGAGCCGGGAGCAGGAATTTTCTGATCCACCGTTGAGATGATGCTACAGCAGCATAAACTCATGGAGCTGGGATCAATACCGGCTCCGCAAGATCCGGAGGGGGCTGAGGCTTTGACAGGGCCAGTACAAGGTTGCTCCCTATCCCCTCTTTTCCTGCTGCCCTGCATCCTGGAGCTAATTTGCAGCAATCCTGCTAGTCACTGCGCAGGCATCAGCCACAGAGCCGAGGGCAGGGAGGATTGAGGAGGATGCCCCGGCACACGGCTCGGATCCAGGCCACCCCAGCAGGCAAATCTAACCCATGCTGAAGGGTTAATGCCTTAGGAAGGGGCCGTGGCCACGCGTTAACCCTTTCCAAGCAGTGCAGGCAGCTGTGGGAGTGCAGCGGGATGTGGATCTGCATCCCCATTCCCTGCTCCTGCCCTGGGCTGTGCGGGTGCTAATTAGGGCCCTCCTGAAGAGGAGCAAATCTCCGAGTAATCCAGCACCAGTAGGCATCTCATCAGAGCGAGATTCCCCGTAGATACATTAGGCAAGCAAATCTATTACTCCCTAATTAATTGGAGGCGGAAAAAAAAAGAAAAAAACACCATTGTTCTTTTTCTATTCCTCGCATGTTTCAAAGCACAAAACTCAATTAAAGTGTGTGCGCAGGAGGGGATTTGGCTGCAATGGGGCCCTCCATTGGGCTCCGGCTTTTAACAGGCGAGCAAACACCTGGGCCGCGGCGGCAGCGTCGGGGCTCGCAGCAGGTCTCGGCGGGATCCCCCCACTCCCGACCTCCTTTGTGTGCCTTTCCTTCCACTGCAGGAAGATGCGGAGGCGGCAGAGGCTGCACCTCCAAGGAAAAACCACCCTCGGAAGGACGCGAAGGCTCTCGGGGGCTGCGTGTGTCTGGGGTGGACAGGTCTGTGAGTCGCTCCACATGGGACATCTCCACGGTCCCCCTTAAACAGAGGCAGACGGAGTTTGCAAACCTGATGGAGCATCCGGAGCTGGGGACCAGTGCGAAGTCCCTGCAGTGGGCTGGTCCCGTTTGCTCAACAGGACACTGCCCCTCGGCTAGGGACGGCTCCAGAAAATCGCATTAAAGGCAGCCCTCCTCCTCGTGGTTCAGCCAGCAGCGGGGCAAGAGGAGGGAGCTGCCAGCGGGCGGGTGTGCGGTGGGGACCCTGCAGGCACAGGGTGACATTGCCTAGGGTAGCCCTGCGGAGCAGGACGGCACCGGGAATGCATCCGTATCCATGTGTGCATACAGGCAACAGGCGTTTGTGCATGGGCAGGAGGACGTGTTTGTGCACAGGTGGCGTAGGTGCCTGCGGCGTGTCTGTGCACATATAGTGAGGCTCCATATGCTGCGCGTGCAGACACAGAGCACTTACGTGAAGGGCACGTATGTATCGTGTGCGCCCATGTAGAGTACAAATATATTTACAAAATTACATGTGTGCTTATGAGGTATGTAAATATAGTACATGCATTTTGTGTAGAAAAAGTGTGCACAGAGTGTGTGTGCGTATGTGAAATATATATTTGACTTATTACATTTTCCTGCATATTCTGTGCTTAAATCTATTTATAATGTGTGCACAGTGTAAGTGTATATATAAAATGTGTGCTCGTTTGTTTTCATAACATTTCTTTGTGTGCATGCACAGTGTGTATATATAAGATGAGCGCATACCTTGTATGTATATATATGTACCTTGTATATATATACCTTGTATATATATATGTACAGACACACATACATAGTATCTGTGCATAGTGCATATAAATCGACTGTATATATATGTGAAAATGTCTATGTGTGTGTGTATATAGGGTGTGTGAGTGTATATTTGCTTGCACACAGGTGCATAAATACACTGTGTGTGCCCAGGGTATGCACAGATGTATATGTATATATGTATTTATAGCACATGTGCCTCTCTTGTACGCGCAGCCCTCCCCTGCTAGCGGCCGCGGTGCTTGTCCCCTCTGTCACCTCCTGGCTCCATGGGGACCCCCCCCGGGCCCCCCCACAACCGCTCCCCCCCAGACAAGCAAAGACCCAGCTCCACTTTCAATCCCTTTTATTGACTCTTTCACAGACAGAAGCGCGAAGAAAAAAAAAAAAAAAGAAAGAAAAGNAAAGAAAAGAAAGAAAAAAGAGAAAAAAACCGAGGTTTTCTCCCTGGCTCCGGGCTTCCTCCGGAGCGGGGGCGCGGGGGGGAGGGCGATGGCCGCTGTTCCCCGCCGCCCGTGGGCACCAAGACACATCTACGGACCAGACACTTCCTACAGCGCTACTCTACAGCGAGCACACGGGGGGCGCCGGCGCCGCGCGGCCTCCCGCTGCGGGCACCGGGAACCGCCGGGGGCGGCGGGGGAGGTGGCGGGGTGCGGGGGGTGGGAGCCGGCCGTCCCCGCCGTCCCCAGCGGCGGCGACCGCACCGGGAGCGACGGGGACACAAGGGAGCGACAGGGACCGCGCCGGGAGCGGCGGGGACAGCACCGGGAGCGACAGGGACCGCGCCGGGAGCGGTGGGGACAGCACCGGGAGCGGCGGAGACCGCGCCGGGAGCAGAGGGGACGCACGGGAGCACCGGGGACCGCGCCGGGAGCGCCGAGGACAGCACCAGGAGCGGCGGGGGCACACGGGAGCACCGGGGACCGCGCCGGGAGTGGAGAGGACCGCGACAGGAGCGGCAGGAACCCACGGGAGCAGCGGGGACGCATGGAGCGGCGAGGACCGCACCGGGGACCCGCGGCAGCAGCGGGGACCGCGCTGGGAGCGGTGGGGAGCCACGAGGGCACAGGGGACGGCACCGGGCTCACTGGGGACCCGCCGAGAACGGTGGGGTCCGCACCGGGGCACGATGGACACTCACCGAGTGACGGCAGGAGGGAACCGGGGGGACCTGCCGGGGCTGCACCGGGGGATTCGGGGAGAGGCGAGGCCCGCGACGCGGCAGGGCCGCTCGTTTTCCGAAAATGTTTTGGGGATTTTTTTCTTTTTTTACCCATCTTTTCTTTCATTTTCGTTCTTTTCCTTTAGGAGGAAGAAGAAAATACAGAGAGGAGGGAGGGTGAAGACAGGCGCGGGGGAGAATCGTTGCGAGGCTGCAGCAAACCCGACAGGGGATCGCGGCCGCGCGCAGCCCCTCGGCGCCGGGCGAATCCAAAGGGAAACGAAATCGTGGGAGAAACGACGCGGGCCGGGATGGGCAGTCCCGAGCGAGGTCCCCTGCGCGGTGGCTGAGCTGTCACCGAGGCTCTGACGGTGGAGGGAGCAGGAGGAGGAGGGACGCACGGGTGTCGCTTAGGAATTTTCGTTCTTTCTTTTTTTTGGCTCCTCTCAAGGAAAGAAGGGAGGGAAGAAGGGAGGGAGGGAGGGAGCAGCAGCACCACGGCGACCCGGCCGCGGGCGGGCTCAGCGGGCCGGCTGCCGGTAGTTGCCGTTGATCTCCTGCGAGATAGTCACGGCCTCGGCGCCCAGCGGCAGCTTGTCGCTGTACTCGGAGCGAACCTCGAACTCCTCGCCGTTGGCTTTGGACTGCGACTCCGCTATGGAGCAGGCTGCCACGCTCTCATCTCGTTCCAGCTCTACGGCCCCTTCGGCTTCTCTCCTCCTCCTCCCCCTCCCTCCTTCATCGTCGTCGTCCTCCTCATCTTCTTCCTCCTCAACGTCCCCTTCACCCACCTCGCTGGGGTTGTAGTTCTTCTCAGACTCCAGGTAGGATGTGCGGGGGTCAAAGTCGGCCGCCATGTGCTTCTCCATCTGGTCCGGGTTCTGGGCTTTCATAATGAGCTTGTAGGTCTTCCCTTGGTACTTGGAGAGGAGATGGCAGCACGTGGCTCCCATCAGGGGTAGGGTGGCCAGGAGCAGCAAGAAGATGCTCACCACAACGATGATGATGAGCGAGGGGATCTCTTTCTTCGTGGTGAAGACCACTTGGACCTGGCAGTCCTCCCCCAGATAGGTGAGACACACAGAGTAGTTGGTGCCAGGGTTCAAGCCCTGGAACCAGTAGGAGTTCACTCCTTCCTCAATCTTGGACCACTGCACCACGGCATGGCCCTGGCTGCTCTCCTGGCACAGGTAGAGCATTCTCAGGTGGACCTTCTCGGGCTGCATGTAGGTGGGTGTGAGCTGCACACGAGCATCCCGCTCCGACACATCCAAGGCAATCACACCCAGGTCGAAGGTGTGCTGCTTGAAGTCACCGCTCCGGTTGAAGGCATGGTTGGAGATGTATCTGCTGGCTTGCGTGGAGCCACATTTCTTCTCAAAGGGAGGAAGCTGGAAGGGTACTTCTCCTGCCATGGACTCTGTCCCAGCTGCTGAGAACGAGTGGCTCTGGCGGGTGGGACTGAGAGGTTTGCTCCTGTCATCGGGCATGAGCACGCTGTTCTTGGCTCCCTTGGCCCCAGGCTTCCTGTCACCTGGCTGTGTTTTGCCACCTGTGGGATCCCTCCCTGGCTGCAGTGGGTATTTCTGGGTCCCGGCCACAGCCACGTTGACCGAGGTCTGGTTGCTCCCCATTTCATTGGTGGCCAGGCAGGTGTAGGTGCCTTCCTCCCGCTTGCTCAGGTGAGGAATCACCAGGGTGCCATTCTTGAAGACCAGGAAGCGCTCGAGGTCTTGTTTGGAGAGGTCCTTTCCAGTGCTCTCCTTTGGGCTCCCTTTGATCTCCAGGGCTTGGCTGGAGGTGCGGATCTTCCAGCTCACTTCAGGCGGGGGACTGCCCGTCACGGCACAGTGCAGGGTCAGGGTGAAGCCATCAAAGAGCTCTGTGGTGTCCAGGTTGGGGAAGTAGGTAAGCTGCACAGAAGGTGACGTGCACTGCACGTCCGGGGTTTTCCCCACCGGCACCCCTCGGAGCTGCTCGGGGAGGTTGCAAGTGATGGAGCCCTTCTCTGGGATGGAGATGAGTGTGCTGTCCATCCACTTCTTCAGCCACTGGAGCTTGCAGGAGCAGTCAAAGGGGTTGTTGTAGATCTGCAGGTGGGAGAGGGAGCTAAGGGAGTCAAAGATGCCTTCTGCAAGGCCAGTGAACTTGTTGTTGTTGATGCGCAGAGACCGCAGGTCCTTGAGGGTGTGAAAGGCGTCCTGGGGCACATGGGCCATGTGGTTGTTGTTCATCTTGAGGAGCTGGAGGGCGCTGAGATTGTAGAGGTCCTGCCAGGGGAAGTCCACGATCTGGTTGTGGCTGATGTCGAGGTTCTTCAGCTGCATGAGGATGGCGAAGGTGCCGGGCTCGATGGCGCGGATGTCATTGTGCGCCAGCCACAGGGAGGTGACCTGAGTCACCTCCACGAAGGAGCGCCGCTGCAGCGAGGCGATCTTGTTGGCCGACAGGCTGAGGGTGGTCACGTTGGAGGGCAGCCCAGTGGGCACCACCTGGAGATCCTTGTAGGCGCAGTCGGCGAACTGGTGGGCGTACTTGTCCACGCAGGCGCAGGGCTCCGGGCACGCCCGGGCCAGGCCCAGCAGGGCAGCTAGCCACAGGCTCCGCAGCGGGGCCATCTCCCTCCTGATGGCCAAGACGGGCGCTCTGAGGTGACGGCGAGGGCGGTGGCCACCTGCCCGCGACCCCTTTGTCCACACCGGGTCCCTGGCAGTGACGGCTCCTCTTGCCTGGCTCCCTCGTTCCCGCACTCCTTCCTCTACTCCTCCTCCTTTCCTCTCTCTCCTCCGTTTCTCTCACTCCCCACCGCCTCTTTCCCTCCTTTTCCCTTTCTTGTTTGTTCTCTTTCACCCCCCACTCCACCCCCGCCCAATCTTGTTTCCTTTTTTTCCCCCTCTGTTTTTGTTTCTCTTTTTTTTTTTTTTTTTTTATTTCCCGTTATTTCTTTGCTCGGTTCTTTCCTTCTCCTCCCGTGTTTATTTTTTTTCCTCCTCTCCCACTTTATTGCCTTTTTCTCCTCCTCTCCCTAGTTTTCCCCTGCCCTATGTCCCTTTCTTCCTCCCGCTCCGCTCCCGCCCTCCTGCAACCCGCACCCGGGGGTGCCCCGCTCCTTACCCACTCCTAAGTGGCGCTGAGGAACCCGCAGCGCTTGCTCGTTCCGGAGCCGCCGCTCCGCATCCTCCTCCTCAGCTCCGCTCGTCCCGGCGCGGAGGAGCCCGCAGCGCCTCCGCGGACCGCAGCCCGCCAGGCCAGAGACGACGGCGACGGGTGCGGGGGCGAAGCCGGGCGCCCGGAGGGGCGGGTTTGGGGACGGGGGCGGCCGCGGTGCCTCCCGCAGCCCGGGCCGAGCTGCGCTCCGGAGCGGGGCCGTGCGGGCTCTGAGATGCCGAGGCGAGAGCGCGGCGAGGAATTAGCATTTCTGCCAGCCCCCACCTCCGCACGGCTTCCCCCTCCCTCCTCGCCACCCCTTTCCCATCCCACCCACTTCCCCCCGCCGCTCGCCAGCCTCCAGCGCCGAGACAGAGCCCAGCTGGAGCGAGACGGCTCCTTACCGGCGCTAAATTCCCCCTAAAATAAAATAAAACAAAATAAATATCCCCCCGCCCCCGCCACCAAGACTTGTGACTAAAACTCACATGCACCTGACGGCAGCCACGATGTAGCCCACCCCCCCGCACGCCACCCCGCTTTTTCGCTCTGGATTTTCTCCACCCGCTCGCTCCGGCGGCGCCGGGATGCGAAGGGGGCTGCGGCAGCGAGCGCGGATCATCCCGGGGCTACCGCAGCCATCCCGGGGCTACCGCAGCCCATCCAGGGGCTACTGCAGCCATCCTGGGGGCGAGCCGGGAATGCTTGTGCACGGGGCGGGGGGCGCTCCGCGGGAAGGGGGCAGCCCCCCACGCGCACCGCAGTGGGTGCAGGGGACGGTGCGCGCTTCCTTGCCGCTCCGGACGCGCTTCGCGCCATCGAGCCCTGTCCCTCGCGTCCCCCCCGGGGCTGCATTCCCACCCGCCCAGGCCGGGCGATGTAATATTTATCAGGGCAAGATGCTGCGGGTGCCACCGCAGCCTCCGCCCGTCCCGTCGCGGGTGGCTCCCTTCTGCAGCGCGCTAATTGAATGCAAATAGCTTTTAAGCACTTGAGCGTAGGGGGGAGGAGAGACGGGGGCGGGCAGAGGGGGGGGACGATGCGATGGATTACGCGGGACGCGGCTGCCCTCCCTCATCTTCCTCCTGAAGGTTTAAACTCTCTTTGGAAAGGCGCAGTAATGGCGAGGGCTTCGTCTCCCCTCCGCAGCCCACGGGAGGCGTCGAGGGACGGCGCGGGGGGGAATTTTGCCTCGACTCGGGAGGGTCTTTCCACCCGACACACTCTCCCCCCGACCGGCCCTGCCCATCGCCTCTTCCCTCGCGATGTGAAACACGATAAATAATTGATTTTATTAGGAAAATCGATTCGCCCGCTTCCCTCCCTCCCTCTCTCTCTCCTGCGCTTCGGCGGCTGCGCCCGGAGGGGTGTTGGGAACCTGGGCGGGGGGGAGGCGGCTGCACCCAGGCCCCGGGGAGGGTCCCCTCCTGCACCCCCGGCCGGGGTCTGTCCTGGCCCACCTGTCGCGATCCGGCGCGGCGACAGTCGCCGGCCCCACCTATAGCTACAGCCCGGCCCTGCGGCGACGTCTTCGCGGCGGGGCCGGGCCACGTCCCCCCGCGTCCGCCCCGCGCCCGCGGACAAGCGCGGGGCCCCGGTGCGAGGCAGTGTAAACGCGAGGCCCGCGGCCAAGAGGCGCCGGGGATGGGCGCCGCCCTAGCCGCCTCTCGGGGGTGTGTGGAGGGTCTCGCCGCCTCCTCGCAGGGGGTGAAAATCCCGGGCTCGGCAGCCCCAGGACCTGCTGCTGCCTCAGCATCGCCGGAGAGGAGAGCGCGGAGCCCCGGGCCGCATCCCGGCCTCGAGGCCATGGGCACGGGCGCGCCCCCTCTTCCCCCATTCTCCGGACAGCGAATAGGCGCTAACCCGCAGGGAGGAGCCCAGGGCGTCTGAGAGCTGGAAGGGAAGAAAAGGGAAGTCCCTTTGGCAGCAAGTCTGATCCTCGATCCCAGCGCCAGCTGCCTCTGCCCTCCGGATCTTCCCAGCAGGGCTGTGTTTAGACCCCCCGAGCTGCCCAACATCCAGTGTCCCAGGGCAGTGGGCTGTGCCGAGGCCAGGCAGGGAGCTTTGTTCTGAGACCTGTATGAGGTTCTTCCCCCGAAGGATGTGTGGGATCAATGAAGGAGCCCCCTGCACAAGCCCAGGCTGCAGGAGGGAGCTCAGGGGCCCTTGGTGTGGTTCTGCCTCTGGGGTTGCTGACAGACACGCAAGTACCATTTAATAAACTGCCATGGGCAAAGCAGCCATCTCAAAGGAGTCTCTTTTGGAGCTTAAAAAGATTGGGGACATATGGGGTGGGTGTCACTATAACCCCACAGGCAGCATGGGGCAGGGTGGTCCGGCTCATTCTCCAGGGTGGCTCCCTCTAACCTCTTCCCCCCTGCTCAGGGCACAGATACAGACTCAACCAGCCGGCTCCCAGGCACAGGTTTGGCCCAGCCCAATTAACACCTCCCGGATAAAGCCTGGACGCCGCTCAGGGCACAGAATGGTCTAGGATCTGTTCCAAACAGATGGGCAAGGCCAGGTTGTTGCCGTAGAAGGGATTTTAGCTGTGTGGGCACAAGACATGTTGTGACATTGGCCCTCCCTATCTAAGGCTTGTGCTTGGTTTATTTAGCAGCACGAGCTTAGCCAGGAAGGCCTCTAAACTGGCCTTCAGAAGCAGAAATGTGGCTTTTCTCCTGCCCACGCTAAGGACAACAGTCTCTAACGCATTCCCTAGCCACAGCAACAAGCGGTGACAGCGTGACAGCGTAGCCAGCATGCATTTGGGAAGACACAAGAGAAGGTAACAGAGAGAAGCAGGGGGAGCAGGTGGCTTTTGTGCACAAAGGGACAAGGAAGGGCAGGCCCTGAGGGCCTGGTTTGTCCCCCCAACTAATGCGCTTCTCCTTGGAGCAGGGAAGAGGCACGGAGGGAGATGCAGCCCCAGGAGCATCCGCGTCCCGTGCGGGTGATCTGTGGTGCCGTGTTCCACCTGCCGCTTGCCAGGGTGTCTCCACGTCCCCAGCGCTGGCTGTGGCCATGGGTCTGTGACTCACTCCCTTCTCTCGCTGCGGCTGGCGCTTAGCCCAGTCCTGCCCTCACCCTTGCCACGACACTCTCTAGTGATTTGAAGCTCAGGAAATTCCTGCCTCGGGCATTTTTATTTGTGTTTTATGGCTTTTTTTTTTTTTTTTTTTTGTACCTTCTCATTGTGATTACTTCTTGAACTTGTGTCGAGCAAGCCCAAGGGCAGGGAGTTCCACAGCTGGCGAGGCAGAACATGAAGATGTTCAGCATCTTTGGGCAAGCCAAATGGGTGTCCACATCGTATCCCTTTAAGTATATCAAGCTCATCCTCACAGCAAGTAAATCCTTTCCTAGAAAGATTGATTCCCTGCACAGTGGGGCTCTGCAACCTGATTATTTGGAGCTTCTTGAGTATTTGTCAAAGGCTGGGGCTTGGGCTCTACAACTCGAGTGTTAAGAGTGGCAGAGACAGCCCCATGGGGATGCACATCTGGAGAGTTATTTTGGGGGATGTGAAAGCAGGTTAAACTGTCACAAGATGTGGCCATCACAGAGGGACACTTGATGTCCTCGTGCCTCGGTTTCCCATGGGCAAGTGCAGAGAGAATGATGGGTGGGTGGGTGAGTGGATGGATGGATGGATGGATAGATGGATGGATGGATGGATGGATACACACACAGGTGGAAGAGCAGGCACTGGGGCTGCCAGCATCTCTTGCTAACAGCACAGCTGACCTTAGCTTTAGGATCCAGCAGAAATGCCTCAGCATGCTCCAAATATCTGACAAATAGGAGCTGATCTGGGGACCAGAGCCTCAGCTGGTGTCAATGACCACAGTCGTGGTGGGGAAGGCACTGGTATAAACGAGGACAGGCTTCCAGCTCTAGAGCTCCCTAGTTTGCTCCTGGAACCAAGGAGGATATGTTGATTTAGACCTGTCAGATGCTGATCTTTGCCTGGAAGCATCCAGGGAAGCACCTGCCCAGGTTGTCAGGATTAGTTGCTATTTGAGGAAGAGAAAGTCAAGGCAAAAGCTTGGATTTCCAGTTTCCAGTGGTGATGTGACTCTGTGGAGATCAGGTAAATGCGTGTGGAGACCTTCCTCTGGGCCATCCTGGCTGATTGGAGATGATGGGATTTCTCCCGCCATCTAGGCAAGACTCTCCCAGCTTGACCTCCCTCCAGATGTGCCTGCACTTCTCCAGCTACTTAACACAGCTCCCCATCTGTCTACCACCACCCCTTGCTCTGGATTCTTCTGGGATCTGAATCCATTTGGGTGTTGGGAGCAGATTTTCGCTAAAAGCATAATCCTGTTCATCTTTGGGCTCACTGGAGCGGGTCCCTCATCGCATCACCCCTCCACCCCCTCCTGCCATCCAACCCAAGTGCATTTGCAGGGTATAATCAAATGCAGAGGAGCTGGCCCTTTGGCTCTAATTAGTTTTGTGTGTGTGTTGGAGAAATCCATTTTCATAAACAGGGAGGATTTATGCTCTTCGCTCTTGTCTTTTATTTTTTCTTTTCCTTTGTGAATCCACCAGCACTTTGCTCTGGGCTACCAGGGAGTCATTTTGTGAATGGTTTAGATTGAGCAATGCATTATTAATAACGGCCAATCAAGCAAGCAGCGTGCTATACATCATTTCAGGCGATTAGCTTGATTCCACAAAGTTATTTCTCGCTCTCAAACTGCCTCTGTTATTTCATGGGGTGGATGGGAGGCTAACGTAAGGTTTGGCATCGTCACATGAAGACGTCACATCAGCTTCCTCACCCTAGAAAGGATTACGGGCATCTCCACCCCCGAGCTGCTGGAACTTGCCCTCATTTTGTGTTAAAATTGTCCCTGCAAAAAGGCTGGCGTGTCGTGGCATTTGGGTGGCGGACTGGAAATCAGGAGCGTGTCACACGGAGGCTACTGTGTCCCCTTCACCAGGTTGTGGGGTCACTTCTCCTTAGGACTGTGGTGGGGACACCCTGGATGCCACCTCTCCTCCAGGGCTGGAGCTTGTTGAATGCTGCTCCCATCACCCCGCAGTGACGGATGATGATGATGATAACCCTTTTCGAGGCGGGTGACTGAGTTTTATGGCACCACGGAGCTAATCTGGCTCCTCCAGCCCATTGACTTTACTATTGTTTTACACGACGTTGATGAGGCCGGTGACACCAGACAGATGGTGCTTGCTCTCCCGTGGTTGTGTCTCCTGTAGGTGACTACCCGCTTGCTTTTCTTGGCCAGTCGCTGCGTGTAACCCTCTACCAGACACCAGAGAGCCTACAGGGCATGGGAAATGTGCATGCCCTCCACTGCAGGAATGTCATGGGAGAGCGTGGATGAGTCTGGATGAGCCTGGATGAGCCGTGGCTGCCCTTGGCCCTGGTGACCCCAGCAGGGGTCAGAGGTGGCCTGACCCCCTGCCCCAGAATGGCCTTATCTGGATCTGGTGACAGGTCCTCCCACCCTGCCTGCTTTGCTGTCCCTGTCCATGCTTCCTTGGGGTTGCTCCAAGTCATGAGGGCGCATGTGGTGCTGCAGAGCCCTGCTTGCGTCAGGGCTGAGAGCCGTGAGAGGCGGCACGTGGGGTGGGCAAGGGGACATGAAGCCCCCTTACCTCGTCTTGCAGCTTTCACAGCTGCTTCTGGGTCCGTCCCGGATGTGTGGATGCTCCTGGGTGAGCTTTCCCTCCCCTGCACGCTGTCCCTCTGTGTCCCTCCTTAGCAGACCAGATGCTCTGGTGATGGCCACAGCAGGGCAGATCCTGACCCTTGGACAGGATAAGCAGGTGACAACAGCTCTCTGGGGAGGGGGAAGGATGGGGAGATTTGTTATCCAAACGGATGCGCGTGGACTTGGTGATACGGGAAAAGCTGCATGGCGGCTTTTTGGCACGTGTTCATGTGTGAGGACACCTGCGTGCACACGAGCATGCGGGTGCGGGCGCAGGGTGGGAGCGAACGCGCACGCTTGGGTGCTGATGTCTGTGCAGGTGCCAGAGCGCGTGCCGCGAGCGTGTGCCCCCCTGTACAAAGGAGACACCTGGTGGCATGTCCCCTGCATTGCCATGTCCATGTCCCACTCCTGCTCCTCCAGCACAGGGAGGGGTGCGGATGTGGCCATAGGATCTGTTGCCCCAGTAGTGGGACAGGACAACTTGCCCAAAGTGGGTGACACAGCTGGACCCCTCTGTCCACCCGCACAGGCCAGATTTTGGGCTGCAGAATAAAGGTACCTCTTGCAGCCTGGCTGGCACAGGGCTGAGATTCGCTCTCTTTCCAAAGTGGTTGCATTGCACCCAGTGCAAACAGGGTTTAAGGAAGGAGATGTAGAGATGTTGGGAGAACGAGATGCAGGCACGCTGGTGGGCTGTGCTGCATCATTTATTTTGAAAGGTTAATTCAGTTAATTCCGCAAGCTTCCGTGGTGGGGTTGTCTGGACACTGTCACTGTCACCATACCGCGGTGCTACAGCTCCAGCCCTGCTACCTCTACCTGCTCCAGCTCCCAGAGGATGAGGTTGCGCCTGGCCAGGACCTTGGCGGCTCTCCTGGTGAGGAGCTTCTCCTGCACCAGGCTCTGCAGGACCGTGTAACTCTGCAGGTTGCAGTGTGTCAGCATGGGCTCCTGGTCAGGGTTGGGGAAGAGCTCTAGGACTTCCCCCAGCGTCTGCAGTGTCTTGGCAGTGGCCAGAGCGTTGCCTTTGTTCAGCTGCCGATGGAGGTATCTCCTCACCATATTCTTCAGCTTGTAGGAAGATGCCAGAGGAACCTTCTCTTTGATTAAGGGCAACATATCCAAGTAACCATCCACGGTGTGGCAGAAGTCCTCCTTCCTGGCCGTAGCATCCAGGGCTTTAAAGAGAGCGGGCAGCTCTGGTGCCCAGAAGTTGTAGGTGACCAGGATGGGCCTGGGAACGGTGCAGAGGTACCAGAGGAGCTGCTCCATCGCCTTCTCCAAGGAGACCCCCTGAGAGAGCAATGCGAGCACCGACTCGGGTGTCTGGATGAGCGTCCTGAAGGTGTGATCTCCGTTGGCCGCCGCTATCTCCGTGATCCGCTGAGCTGCGGAGGGGAAAGGCACCAGATGTCCCCTGAGCTGTTCCCCCTCTACCACATCCGCCCTCCGCCCTCCGTTCTCCCCCAGCCCCTTGAAGGGCACAATAACGCGCTCACTTTTTGGGTCGAACTCCAAGTGGAAGAAGATGAGGGTGCTCAGCCCTGGCCCGCGGCCCCAGGGGCTGCCAGTGCCAGGGCTGCCCTGCGCTTTGCTGCTCCCATTGCTTGGGGGGCTGCTGGGCTGCCCGAAGACCTGCAAGAGAGCAGAGGAGGGCATTGAGTCCCAGCTGCCACCCTGATGTCCCCTGCTCTGGAGGTGGCTGGGCAGGAGTGGGCTGTAGCGTTGGGTGCAGCACGAGCCTGGGGCTTTGTGTAAGGACCTTGTGCCTGAGGCCACAATATCACAGTCTGCCTGCTCCCCAGGGAAGGGATGGGTCCAGGTCATGTCTTGGGAGCAGGTTGGTTCATGGTGAGTCCCAGGAAGAGGCCAGGCTGGGCTCCTGGTGGAACCAGGTGAGCAAGAGCAGAGTTCCCAGCGCGGCTCTCCCTGGGAGCCAAGGGGAGCTGAGGATTGGAGTTGCTTTAATGCCATGTCAGACTAGGGGAGAGGTTTTAAGGCACGGGCTCCTCTTGCTGGAAAGGGATAAGGGGCAGGATGGTGACAGCTCCCGGTGTCCCTGCAGCCTGGCTCTGCTCCCCTGGCTGTGCCTTTAACCACCCTGTCACCCTGAGCCTTGGGGAGGGACAGCAAAGGAGTTAGATGAACCAAACTTGGCAACTTAATACGATCGCAGATGCTCTTGTTACCCAAAATAGCAAGTAGGCAAATTGAATTCATATGCAAGCAGGCTTTATTGAAGGGTGAGACTGAGGGGAAACAGGCAGCATTTGTCAGGGGCTGGGGGGAACCACGCGTTTGGCTCAGCCACACACGCTCATCCCAGTCCCAGTGCTGGGCCAGGGGGTCCTTGCAGAGCCAGAGCCATGTGCTTGCAGCTTCAGTTTGGTGTATGCAGTAAAATGTCCCCAAAAGATCCCCCCAGGATGGAGATCTTATGTCTCCAGGTGGGTTCCCAGCCTCTACCTGCTGGCCTGAGCCCTGTGATGTGCAGGATGCATCCGAGTGCCTCATCCCCTTGCTCAGCTTGTTGCCTCCTACTAGCAGTGGCTACCCAGGCAAGCAGGGAGAGAATCTGGAGAGTGATTTTAGTCTAGTTACTCTTCTCCCTGCTAGTGATTAACCAGGAAAGCGAGGAAAAACAGCAGAAAATATGAATAAGGAAGACAGCAGTAGGCTGGGATTTATTCTGCAAACAGCTTTATTGAAGAGTAAGAAGAGCTTCTGTGTTACTAGTTCATACAAAAGGTCTGGTAGTCATTTAATCCCACCCCTTAGTCCCAAACCAGCCACACTTGCTTTGGTTTCTGAGGGATCTCCTGCTGGCGTTGGTGGCAATGAAACCATAGTGGAGATCCTATGTCCTCACCGAGGCTGCTTGTCCACTTGCCTGGCAAACATTTGGCAAGACAGACAGCCAAAAATGCAGCATTGGGTGTTCTGAAGGTGCCTTTGTAATGTGGTTACAGTAAGGAGGAAATCTGGGAGCCTCGGGAGTTTGGTACCACGGAGGAACTCCAGGGATCTGGGGGACTCTGGGAAGAGCCCAAGTTTGGTTCATCTAATGACCTCTGCCTAGGCCGTTAAGTCACAATTTGCTTTTTGGCAATGCTACCAAGTCTCGCCTCGTCCCAGGGAGCCCTGAAGCAGAGGAGCGTCACTTTGGGAAATTTCAGATAGATGTTAATTGCTCTAGTAGTTCCCATGATTTTTCTCAGCCTATTTTAGCAGCAGGATGGATGGAGCCTGCTCCGCTGCCAAGCGTGAGTGCTACATTCAACTCAGATTTGATTTTCTTCTACGCACAGATTGGTTTTTAGCTGAGCACAGCCTTCCCGGGGAGGCTTAGCTGGCTGTCCCTCCCACGTGGCAGCCTTCCCAAGGAAACCTGATGGGACAACCTGCGCTCCAGCAGAGTGCGGACAGCCTCGTCCTGACGGACGGGGGCTCCCCAGGAGCACTTGGTTGGAGAAGACTTGGCCCATCAAGCTACTTGGTTCCCTGGGCTACCGCCTTGGCTTGGAGGCAGGTACGTGGACCACCCAGGCTTACCCCTAGCTAGCGGTGAGCTGAGCTGAACCTTCACAGCAGAGCGAAGCCAAAGCTTGCTGGCTCATTTCCCACCTGGGGAAACTGAGGCACGACTAGGAGAGCGATGGCAGGAAAGAGGAGAGGCCAAGACCCTCCCAAGCATCCGGGACCCACTGCGCGTGTCGTACAATGAGCTCTGAGCACCAGAGCAAGCGAAGGGGAGGAGGAAGCCATGAGCGCGTCTTGCTGATGTGAGGGTGGGGAGAGGCTTGGAGGAAAGTCCAGGGTGAGGAAAGACCCTCCATGGAGGGAGCAGCTGGGGAAGGTGCTGCTTCTCCCCACTGCTGTCTGCCCACCCATGGGGAAGTGAAGCTGGCACCGCGCGGGGGTATCTACAGCGAGGCAGGAACATGGGCACCTCTTTGGTCACCCTCATGCCGAAGAAGCAAGGGGAGAAGAAGAAGAAGTCTCAAAGCTTGGTGGCCTCGGCAAGGACTACACGCTGTCTTCTGCTGGGCATCGCAGCCCTGTGCTGCTCAGCGGGGAGGCCGCTCTGGCGTCACACTCACCACCGTGTCTTCCTCGCTGTCCTCCGAGCTGCAGATGATGATACTGGTGAAATCTGCGGAAGGAAGGAGATGGGGTTGGAGCTTTTGGGCATGGGAGGGAAATTTTGGAAAGGGGAGACGCTTGCAGCTGGCTACACAGCCTCCTGCTTTGTACTCCCGCCCATCTGGAAGGAGAAACGCAGGATGACGTGGAGGGGGACCATGTCCTGCTGTCCCCACCTGTGTCATCGCTGTGGCTCCTGGTGGCAAGGGCGCTGCTGCAGTTTTGGCTCGATGCTGCAGTGCTGGGTCCACCCCTGCCATCCCTCCTGTTTAAACTGGTGCCACTGTGGCTCGGCTCATGGTCACACTCCAGCTTCAGCAGTTTGGATGAGGTCTGGCTGTCCTGGTCCATGATGTGCAACCTCCGCTTGGGATGTGCGGTGGCGGTGGGGGGGTCCTGGCAAGGCAGAGGACAGGGTAAGGGCTTGTGGGGGCCACCACTCCATGTCCCCTGCATGAGATGCCAAGTGTCCATTGGGCAGCAGGGGCTCAGGGCACATGGGCTCAGTCACACGGTCCTTACCATGCTCTCCTCCATGTCCCCAAGGCTGATAGTGATAGTGGGCACCGTCCCTTGGCTCCTGAGCTGGCCTGGCTCCTCTTGCTGTGGAGAAAGTGCAGAGCTGTGACCAGAGACAAGTTTGGGGACCATATAGACCTATAAAACAGGCTCCTTGGGGTGTATTTTTTTTTTGGTTGAGTAAGAGAAGGATGGGATAGGATGGCATAGGGAAGGGAAGGGGAAGGGGAAGGGGAGGCTTGCAAGCCTTGGGAAAGGCTTGCAAAGGGTAGAGGAAGGGGGATTACATGCCGGGAAGAACCCCAGGCATCTCACCAAGTCGTTCTCAAGGGCCTCGATCAGCGGGACAGTCCGGGACGTGGCATCTGCAAAGAGAGAGGATAGTTCACTATCAGTGGGATAGTTAACTATCCTGCTAGTTAACTATCCCGCTCAGCAGGAAAGGGAGCCCTGGTCCAGCTGGGAAGTGCGTGCCAAGAGGTGGCGGCAAGGAAGTGGTAGCTCATTCTCCCTCCTCCTTCACTTTGGGGCGGCTTAGCGGTTTTGCAGCGCTTGGGAAGCCAGAAGGTTGGACAAGCTGCAGCCTCCTCTCACCTGTGTGCCCGGCCACGCGCTCCACCAGCGCTTGCAGCCGGGCCCGGCACTCGGCGAAGTCCCCCCCGGGCTGGGCCAGGCCACCGGTCGCTGGAGGCTGCAGCCTCTGCAGCGCCTCCAGCGAGGTCTTGATGAAGGGCTGCATGTCCATGACCTCCTGGTCCGTGCCGTAGAGCTGCATCTTCTGCACCAGCCGCTCGCCAGCCTCCATGCGCCGCAGCACGTTGTCCAGGCGCTGCAGCTCCCCGGCCAGCGCGCGGCAGCCCTGCTCCCTCTGCGTCTTCACCAGCGTCAGCAGCTCCTCTTCCTTGCGCCGCAGCAGCTGCACGAGCTCCTCCACGCGCTGCCGGATCTGCTGCTGCATCTCGCTGCTCGCCCGCTCCAGGTGGGCTGCCTTGGCCTGCAGGGCCTCGTGGGCAGCCTCGAAGCTGCTCCTCTTCTTCTTGAGGTCCTGGCTGAGGGTGGCCAGATCCTCCTGCCGCTTCTGGATCTCGCTACGGATGTCGCAGTAGAAGCTGGAGTGCTTGCTGTCGAGCAGCGCGCACGAGCAGCACAGCGGCTTCTCGCAGCGCCGGCAGTAGATGCTGTGAGGGAAGAGAGCTCAACTGCAGGCCGGTGCATGGTCCTCCCGCCCCTTCCTGGTGCTTTCGAGGTACCAAAAGGAGCAGATGTGCTGTGTGGGGTGCAATCCCTCATGTGAGGCTGAAGGGGAGGCTCAGCTACCCCTAATGAGAGGAGTAACTGAGGCACGACTTGGGGAATGGTGCCCCCAGCCATTGCTGGCATCATGTGGATGCAAAGCTGGACATCAGCCTGATTATTTAACCCAGGACCATGGTTATTTAACCAGGACTACAGCCCGTTCACCTCCTCAGCATCGCCATCTCCTGCCCAAGCTCACAGACCCTCTCCTAAGGATGTTCTTGCCCTGCAGCTCCAGCCAGGAGGTGCGGGAGCTGTTCCTGCAGCAAAGGGCTCACCTTGGACCAGGCTGGAAATACCCGGCTTCCCTTTCCCACTCCTGCAACCATCACTTCCCTTGTCCTCTGGTAAAGGAGTGGGTGGCAAATCATGGAATCATTACAGTTGGGAAAGACCTTCAAGATCATCAAGTCCAACCGTAAACCCATCACCACCACACCTGCTAAACCCCGTCCCCAAGCGCCTCATCTGCGCGTTTCTTGAGCACTGAAAGTGCTGCTCTGACCTGGTGACGTGGCCTTGCTCGCTGTGACCAGGGCTGGAGCAGAAGAGGTTGCATGATCTCCTGGTGCCCTCCAGGAACTGATGTGCTGACTCTGCCCGCAGGTCCTCCAACTTCTTGGCCTCGTGGCTCCTCTTCTTGAAGAACCACTGGTGGGCCTCGAAGCAGGACAGACACAGGAACTCCTCGCACTCGGAGCACCACACGGCCGCTGTCTCCTTCCGACACAGGCAGCAGCCCAAGCCGCCGCTGCTGCGGATCTTCTTGTAGACACTGAGCCTGGCCTGAAGGCTGGAGAAGAGGAGGTTGTCCCGGTCGGGGATGCCGCTGGCCTGCGGGATGGCAGTCTGGCACACGGGGCACTGCCCGATGGGCTTGTTCTCGCTGAGGCAGTTGAGGCACAAGGTGTGGAGGCAGGTGAGCAGCTTGAGGTTGGGCGATTCCTGCTGGCAGCCCTCGCACAGCACGAAGCGGAATTCCTCTTCCAGCGGCGACGGAGCCGGACAAAGGGGCCTCCCCTCATTGTGGTTCAGGTCCATGGTAGCCTCGGCTTCTGCTTGGCCTAAGGTGCAGGAAGAGGGGTCCTGTTAGCAGGAGGTGCTCCCTCGAGGGAGACTCTCTGCCCTCTAGTAGGGTTGTGCTCCTGCCGCCCCATGCAGCATGGGGACGGTTTGCTTCCCGCCTGCTATCCGCGAGCTGCTGGAGCAGGGGGGTTGGACTAGATGATCTCTAGAGGTCCCTTCCAACCTCTACCATTCTGTGACTCTGTGCCACCCTCCCCAGACGCGCCCGTTCCCAGCCTCTCTCCCTTTCTGGCTTTCCAAGCTGGGCGCGGGAGAAAGGGACAAGTGTCCGTGAGCGCCTTCAGTTCCCTTCGCTCATGCCCTTATCACCCCCGCGCCGCCCCATGCAGCGGCTTTGGCGGCCGAACGGTGCCCGTCGCACCCGGCCGCTTCGCCCGCGCTGGCTGCGAGGGCCGCGGGGTCCGTCCCGCCGCCGCGGGGGCCCCGTTACCTGTCGCGGGGCGCG